>OZ022263.1:162566791-162839291 GCA_963978885.1 Nemotelus pantherinus
TTAATCAAGATGTTTAATGATATGTCTTCTTTACTTTTCTGTTTCAAAATCAAGTAATGCGTTTTATTAACATTTATTCTTAATTTGTTAGTAACTAGCCAATTAAGGGGGCCCGGCAGCTCTGCTCGCTTAGGCGTCAGGCTGGAAAGCGGCGTGCTACGGGGCCTGCGGGTTCAAATCCCGCCAGTGCCATGGCTGTAAGTGTGAATGCGTGTGATTGTCTATGAGGGTGGCAAATGAGCCCAAACTGGTGGCCTAGTGCTGGCTGCGTTTCCGGCAGCCCTCTTCGCTAACCTAACCTAACTAGCCAATTAAAATATCATTAATCATCCGCTCTAATTCGATGGGATCTCTATTTGAATTCAATATAAAGGTGCCATCTGCATAAATCACATATTTAGATAGCAAATCAAGATTATTCAGACTCTGGACATGAAGCAAATAAAGAGTTGGTCCCAAAATGGATCCTTGAGGAATCCTATATTTATCACTCTCCTATCACTAGTTTTACATTTGAACTGGGTACTTATGGTCCGATTGGATAAGTAATTTTTTATTAGATCATTTCCCTTTCCTCGAATACTTAGTTCACTTAAAATATGGCCTAAAATGGTATGATCAACTGTGTCGAATGCCTTTTTAAGGTCAACAAATATGGCTGAAACATATAAACCCTTGTTCATTTGGCTGTTAATATAATGTTGCGCATCTATGAGGGTTACACTTATATTGCTGCCAGTAAGGAAACCAAATTGATTTTGATCAAAGCCTATCCTGTTGTTAATAAAGTGAACTAGCCTAGAATTAATAACTCTCTCGAAGATCTTACTGAAGGCGCTTGCTAATGAAATTGGCCTATAGTTGTTCGGATCATCAATATGACCACTCTTATAGATGGGGATGACACGAGAGTTTTTCAAAACATTGGGACAGATGCCTTCATCGAAGTGCTTGTTAATTATAGAAGGAGTGGAGCAAGGTGATCTTTGAAGCATTTTAAATCATCTGCCTACATTGTTGAGGTTTAATATAATCTTTTATTCCTTCAATCGTAGTTGGTCTTAGGAAGAGGGTCTGCTATTGCTAATTCTTTGCGCACAGTTTGCGTGATATTACCGAAAAGAAGTCATTCCCGAACAATTACCGAAAAGAAGTCATTAAGCTGCGTCGCTATGAGGAGAGACACATTAGCCTTATTTTGATTTTGATTGATCCCAGGATTCAATTCATTCCCAAGAATATCGCATAACTTTTTGTTTCAATGCGCCTTATCAACTCTTGTATTTAGTGCAATTTCTTTGGATTTATTTATTACATTGCTAGCCTTGTTTTTCAATCACCTGTATTTTAAGAAATTTTTATTACTTGGATTTTTCCGGTAGGTCTTGTAAGCAATTTTTTTTTTTTGCTTTATTATATTAAGGACATCACTATTTATCCAATCATTGTTTCTTGAGCGAATCTTTTTATGAGTAATTGAAAGATTTTTTGCACTACAAACTATTTCAATGAGTTCTTCAAGCTCAATTTCCCGGGATTCCAGCATCAAAACATGAAACTTGTCACGGACTAAATTCGAAAATTTATTTTTATTTAACACGGGTATTTGAAAAACTTTCATTGGAGACTTAGGAATGAGAACACCCGTAATAGTGATATTTTGAACCCTGTGATCCAAATCAGGCATGTCATAAAAAGCAATACCAAACTCATACCTGCGGAGGTTAACTGAATGACAGCATGATCAATAAGCGTCGCGGATTCATTTGTGACTCTAGTTGGTTGTTTCTGATTTAATAAATTCGCATTGTTCATTTTTAATAAATTCGGATTGTTCAGCTAGATTATCATTACATTTATGTATATCAATATTATTGTCATCATTATAATATTTTTATATTTATGGTAGATTTCATCGATATACTCAAGGTAATCCAAGCTATCTTGAGAAGGAGCTCTGTAATGAGTGCCAAGTGTTTGCGGAGTGTTACAAACTGTTAGTTCGACAATGATCATCTTATACTGTTTTTCTTTCACTAGGGGTTTGAAATGTATACTGCTCCTTATGTAAATCACGGTTCCACCTCCAACTGAATCTCGACAATTGAACACTGCAGACTACCCTAAGATGTTATAAACTGCTTCGTTTTCATAAAGCCAGGTTCCGCCTAAAATAATAATATCAGAATCATGCAAAACTGTAGCTGGAACTTCGAATTCCTGAAGTTTATTTCTAATACTTTTTATATTGCAGTGACATATGATTTATGAGGAATAGTTAGTTTTCCTAATCAAAAATTGTACAGCTTTTATATATTCTGGACAATTTTTACTATACGCTCTATGATTAGGGTTGTTCTGCCTCTTCGCGACACAATTGACACATTTATGTGTTTCGGAGGTACAATCCTGGATTTCATGATCGCCAGCGCACTTGGTACAAACATCATTTGTCCTGCTACAATATTTTGATGGGTGTCCGTATTTCTGGCATTTAAAACACTTTTTAGCCTTCAGGTCTTCTTTACAAAAGTAGCTGACAAAGTCTAAGTTAACATACCTGTTAACTAATTTGAAATACGTATCTTCCGGGGCCATTTCTGTAGCTTTTTTTATAATATTTAACACGAATTTTGGGATCCGATCCCAAGTCATAATTCAGAGATGAAATTTGGTCATTCAACTGTTCCTCTGAGTATTGTTTCTCTAAACCAAACAAAACTAAGATTGGATGTCGCTCTTTCGTGTTTTCAGTCGTATACTTTTGCCCAAGTTTCTTGTTTAAGCTATCTATCAGTGTTTTATTGTTAGCCTCATTATTAGTTTTTATCAAAACGCTCCCGTTTTTTTAGCGGCTTATTGAAAACTATAGGGGTTTTTTTATTTGCGCAGGACTTATTTCTTGCTTTATCTCAGTTATGGTGAGCTATGCTGAGTAGCTTTGGGCCTTACAACTATACCCACATGACAATCTTTCTTAACCTGCTCAATGGGGGCGGACTGAACAACGCTAAAATAAGATGGTCTATTCTGTGGAAGATTGCTGTTTAACTTTGAAATCTCAAGTTCAACTTTTTTAAGGATGTCAAAAGTGAAATCCCTAGTACTGGGCTGCACCTTTGAGAAAATATTCATTTTATCTTTGATTTGAGTTGTGACTCATGCTTCTTGAATTTCGCAAACTGAGCTTTACATGAATCGCAAACCCAGAAAATATTCCTCTTGGACTTTGTTTTATGCAGGAATTCATATGCCTGGTCCGCACATTTGATTTGATACCACTTGTCACAAACGCCCTCACATTGTACGGTTTTTTCGCCATCCTCCACCCTTACTTTGCATTTCATGCAATCGTCTGGGTGGTTTTATTCTGAAACAAGAAATCTGCATTCAAATCGTATCGATACTTTCAACCGAACAAAGACCCAAAACTACAACAAAATCAATAGCCCGATATAAAATAAAAATTATTGATACCAATAAGGAAGTCGAAGTAAAAGATAAAATTTCAAGTTCACCGTAAAACTCATAAGTTAATTTTACCACAGTTTTTCAAACTCACGAAATGTGAATTTCAGTATCTGCCTTTGCGTTCTTTGTTCGATGAGGTAAGATCAAAAGGTGGAAACTTAGAGCAATGGTCAAACAGGATTACACCCTTTTCCCGTAATTTATTCAATCTCTTCTGACTTTATACTGATTTCTTCATTCTTATCATTAAATTCTATTTTACTTAATTTAATATCATTATTCGCATAGGTACTAGTACTTTGTCGCTTTTTACCTCGTTCTTTCATCCTCAGCGAATAGATTTTATCCATTGTTTTAACATCTTCTGGTGGTATTGTCCATTCCAATTCCGTAAACGTTTGTTTAGTTGGATCATTTTCTGCACAATACTGAGGCAATTCAATGCCTAGCTTTTTTAGGATCCTGGTCATTAGTTCGTCAACATACATCGATATTTTCAAATCTGCTTTCTTATCCTAAATATATGTATTTCAGATTCAATGTAAGCTTCGGAAGAATCTACTTGAAAATTTTACATGTTTTGTAGGTTGAAGATTGCATATGACCAATTTTCCGTCCAATTTCTTATTCTTTAGAGGCAAATTTCCGCTTGGAACGATCTGTAAAGTTGTACCTAGTGTAATATTCAGGTCCGCTAATCTGTAAGGAGTTGCATTTTGGGGTTTTCCGAGCTCAGTTTTACTAGAAAATATCTTACGTTGAATGCATATCGGCCAAATCCAAGTCACGATCTGGTAAGTCGTGTTCCCAGTCCAGAATATTATCGACAAGCAATCCGCGCCGACATGGACGAGCATTTTTTCCACCTTTGCATACACCGCCGGTCAATCTCTGGCCGACAGTTGGAGCTGGTCTATTGCAGATATACTGTCTGTAGAGGAAAACCTAGCCATAAACAAAATTGCATTCTAGCATACTTAACTACCTTCGACATTTGTTGCATTGCTCGATAAACATGTTTCCATGCAGCTCAGAAATATACTTCCTCGACAGACCCGATTTCAAATGCAAACCATCGATATTTTGGCTTACAATGTAGTGAATATAGCCTTCGTCGATGAGTGCTTTTAGAGCCATGTGTGTTTTCGTTGGAGCGGCATCATTGAACGAAACATTTATACTAGGCTTTTCACCTTTCTTTTCCAATGTCCAGACACCTTTAGGTCCTCTGTTGTGACAATAGCAAATGACAGATAACCGGCGAAATATCTTAAACAACTTACCGAAAATCTGGAATGCCCGCAGACGTACTAATGCCTGCGCCGGTATGCACTACAATATGTTTGGATGATTTTATCCATTTCACCAGCAACTCGCAGTTTCGTTCGATAGCTTCATCGTTGTCATGACTCTGTACAGGTGGAGTAGTTGAGCGTTACATTAAAAAGCCGATATGCTGATTGCACAGATTTTTATATTATTCTCAATCCTTAGGAAGGAAAGTTTCATGCAACCATAATTTATTAACATACCTCTGGTAATCCGAGTATTCCTTTATTTTCATACGGTGAAAGACCATCAGCATAATTACAAGACATCTTCTATGCTAAACTTGCAGGTATCAACTTCTCGGAATATTTACGCGGTGCACAGTTAGCTTCAATGACTATGAGTAAGTAACAAATAAAACTGAGTTAAATATATCTAAATATTACGACCAGAAACCCCTTAACATCATTTTGGATGCCAGGCACATACAAGAAAACAAAATGTCAAATTTGTAAACAAGCTACATGTTTTGTTGCTGGTTTGTTGCAGTTTGTGGGCCTTCATGCACCCGCCAAAAACAGTGCAGATTTGGCTGGTGTGTTAGCAACACTAACGGTTGAAAATTCTGTTTTAATGAATATTTTAGAAAAGTGTATGGGATATGAAAATAAATGCTTTCACCAATTTGAAGCTTTCAGCATCCTTCGTGAGTAATACACAATAAATAAATAAAATTCAGGCCGCTGCTGCCAAATCCTTTTCGGCTTTGTTATCTCATACTCACACCAATTTGTGAGTTCTATTTCTCAAAATGCCTACCCGACAGCCACACTGGTATTTGTATACGATATGACGTACAATAAAAACGCGCAGTGACATTTCATTTGATTTCATTCGCACTAATGTACATATCGCGTAGCAATCTACCTTACAAGCACTATATTTGTCCTGCTTGATCATCGCGGTGCTGCAAAAATGTCTTCTCGCCCGTATCGGAAACTTCGGTTCCCTGTTAAATTATCGTCAACAATATTTGTGACGACTATCCGAATGTGTTAAATTAATTACTTATCAGATTTGGATTAAGAGAACCTGAAATATACAAAGTATCGAATGAAACCGCTATTAAATTACGTAAAATGTCACGAAATGGAACTGAGTGTAAGAAGAGATATACTTTGAAGTGTATCGTACAGTGATTTTCCCGTGTACGCCATTATAAGCAGACTTCTATATTCGTTCGTATGCGACGATAGGTTTGTGAAAGAAAAACAGAAAGACAATCGAGCAAAAACATTTAATACGATTGTGAGGACGCTAACTGAAATTAGATTGTGGTCTATATAGGCGAAAATTTATGGAAAAAAACTGAGTCCTGCTGAGTCGAAGAGAGTCTCAGAATAGAAGAAAAAACGCTGTTAGTGGCATGGGTTACTATCGTTAGAATGATCCGCAAGTGCAATTCTTGTGGAATTTTCGAATGTTGAGAGGTAAATACTGATCATTTAGTGTTTGTTGGATGATTTGACGGTAAAATCTAACTACTGTCGAAAGTATATCGACCAAGATGTTTTTGCCGACGTTGTCATTGCATATCGAATAGCCTAATCACTTTCACTTTGGCCAGGAGCGACCGGACAATTCTTTTGTTTGTCGGTATACTTAAAAAATACTTGCCCCGAGAGCAGTTTTGATGGGGTGTACTACTACATTACTTATTTACGGAAAATTGGAAAGCCCTTTCAAGTCTCAATCACTTTTTTGTTACAAGTCTTAGTCGCTTTTTGCAACGAAAAATTCAGAAAGATAATCAAAAATCCTTTGGCCCAACACTGTGTAATTGAATCTAACTTCCAGTATTTATTCTTAACACCAATTCTCTCAACATGATATTAATATGGAATGTATTTTCAGTTTTATTCTAGATTAATACTTACCGTATTAATTTCATGTAAAAATATGGACGATCCGTCAAATTACTTGGACGGTGACGTGGTGTGGGTCAAGCTGGGTAATTGCTGGTGGCCCGGGGAAGTTTGCGAAGAATCACAACTACCACAGGGCATACTGCGTGCTGTCAAGAAACGACCACTGTGCATCGTAAGATTCTTTGAGGAAACTAAATAGTAAGCTATCATTCAATTGCAATTCATTAAAGTTAATTTTAACGTACGATTTCAGTGAATTTGTAAAAAACATGAACCACATTTGCAAATACAACAGCCCGCGCAAAAATGAGTTTATTCGCAAAGGATTAGGTAAGAATGATAAGAAGTTATTTCTGATAAACTATGTCTACTGAAGATGTTTTTTAAATTCCGAAGATCTGCTGAGAAGCAATAAAAAATACATGGAGAAATTCCCGGCGGATGTATGCTATGCCGAACGGTTGACTCACGGCGACGAAGATATAATTTCCAGCGATGAATTCAGTCCGGTGAAAGTTTCCAAGAAAGTTGCCTATTCGGATATTTTCGGGGACAATGCATCGAGAAAGAAAGGCAATAGCAAGAAAAAGTCGCCAAGTCGAGCACCTGCTGTCAGGAAAAAATATAGATCACCAAGTCCATCACCACTTAAAGTAATGCTGGTTTTTATATAATCTACGAACATGTTATACTATCGTTTTATTCTATATTCAGGCAAGTTTCCTGTTTGCTTCTACGCCCGTTCTACCCCCACGGCCTGCAAAACCACAACAAGAATCATATAATTGTAAAATTTGCACATTTACAACAACTCGTTGCAACATTATGATCATGCACATGAAGACACATTCGAAAACGAATCAAATAACAAAAGGTAAAGCGAATTGAGTGTGTCGCGCTTGAAAATCGACTTAAACTATCATTTTCAGATGCTGGTCCGCCGGAAAAGGACGTCGTGGATGAAAATAAAACAGGAACGCAAAGTCTAAAGTCTGGTATCGATGGCACTGAACACATACTCGATAAAGACCAGTCTGCAGAGTTTTCTGCATTTAACAACGAGAACAATATCGGAGAATCTGAAAACAAAACCGATGAAAATGTAGCCACCGTGCAAAGATCACGTCCCAAAACTCGAAAAGTACCTAAGAAGCCTGGCTTAAAGCACATGATTTTGGCAGACTGGAGCGAAGACGAGGATGACGACGCAACCGACATGAAAACAACAAGTCCGCCGGGAGAGCCCACAGCGAGGGCCTCGGTAGTAAGTCAGCTGTCTTCAGATAATCGCTCTCCGTCGAACTTAATGGTTGAGCAAAAACCTACTTCTCTGTCAAACACGATGCCCGCAGTGCCGAAATATCGAAATATTCCCAAAAAGGATAGAAGAGATATTATATTAAGTGAATTCAACGCATACAGCTCGACTTCGAGTCATGAGAATGGGCAGCTACAATGGCCTACTTTCGATAAGAATGAAAAAGTTTCCGAAATTGAGCATGCCGAAGCTCATGTAGACTACCATGCTTCGGAACATATATCCATTCGTACACCGAAAAAGTTATTAGAAGAAACAGAAACCGACGTGAGCAATCTCCAAGTGGAAAACACGTATGAGAGCAATTTGATTGCAAGCGAAACTCCTAGTAAAACTAAAACACTGAAAAGTAAGGACACAAAAATCTTATCTTGCTTCGAATTCAAAGATGATGAAGAGGATACTGGTGATATATTATCGTCATTTAGCAAACTCAAGCAAAAGTATATGTCTCTAGACAAGGGAAAGGCTGCTGAGGGTGACGAAGTGCCGCCTATATTAGACGAGGGCAAGCAAGCGATTGAGCAAAAAGATGAGCAGCTTATTTCCGAAATTGCGAACTTACTAACTGCAACGACAACACCGCCAGAATTAGTGGCGAAAATGGAGAGCGAAACGATACCTGATGTTCGTGCACTGCCGCCAAAAGAACGTGGTAAGCGGATATTCAAGTCGAGGAATCGATCGAGGCTTGCTAAACTTGATGTCGAACCGAAAAATGAAGATCAGATGATGACAGATCAGACTAAGAAAATTGAGCTAATCGAAAACTCTGCATGCATTGTAGATAAAAACGATGAAGAAGTAAAGAAAAATGAAGACAGTGCAAACATTCAATGTCATAATCGGCTGGTGGACTTTACAGAAGAAAACGATTCCAGTTTGCGACAGTCGGAAACTGTGCATAGTTTGGAAATTGATAATGGAAATCTAGATGAAAGGATTTCGAGAGATGTTGAATCGATGGTAATAGAAAGTGATATGCAAATTGCTTCTGAGATCAGTGCTGAAGATGTGAATGTTAAAGATTCACGTGAAAAACTGCAAAAAGTTACCTATCCAGTTATTGAAAAAGGTGTATTTATACCATCCGACGAGGATTATACGCCAGTTATCGTGCAACCCCCAACCGTATCGCAAACCGATGTCATATATATGGATGAGCATGAATCAATCGATTCAACTGTAGTCGAATTGTCAGAGGGTAGTTCGAATTTGCCACCAGTCGATAATGAGCATGATCTGAACGTACTTGCAGCAGCCGAAACTCTAATATCAATCCCTTCAAAGCTTCGTGCCGAAAGTCAACTGGATTCCTCCATCCCTAATGCAGTTCATTATCAACCTGATGCACATAGTATGATTTCGCAGTGCGTTATGTACGCACCGGTGCACGAACAATTGCCTGACAGTGTTCTTCAGGCAGCAATGAATAAACCGTGTGATTTCGTCGTTGACGAACATCCAGAGAATGCTGAAGAAGCTGTGATTGTGCGGAAAGTTGATGGCGATTCTACCGAAAACTTTTCCGAAAATACGAACATTTGCGAGAGTATGGTTATGAATCCAGAATGTTTGTCAGCTGTAGGCGTCGGATACTCTGAAAGCTACCAATTAAAATCAACTACAAATACTTGGCAAGAAAGAAGCTCTCGCGATGAAAATGATACAGACGATATTGATGAAGACAATCAGCTGGTGATTGATATGGGCGAAGGTATGTGGCATTTCTTTCATTTTGCTTAGCCGTTATAAGAATTGACTCGAAATTTCTGAATGTAGCAGGATAGATTATCAAAAATACTGATAAATTTTTTATTTTACGTTTATTTTTGTGTGTCGGGAGTGAATTCAGTTTGCCCGATGTATTCCAATGGACGAACATTAACCGAAGAAAATGCTTAAGGGTAGGCTAGCCGTTTGTGCGATTGACCGCATCATATTGGAAATGCTGAGATGACATTTTCAAAAGTACCCATAAATTAAAAACAATATTTTTATTCGCGTTGATTGTCGAAAAACCTTACATCATTTTTGTTTGAATACATTAAGTACTAATGATGCAGTACTCACTGAATTTTAGCGCTTGAAATTCATCCTTTTTTCATTCAAGGAACATTATCTCGAAGCGTATTCACAATAGAATAATGATTTTTTTTTAAATTAAACTAAAAATCTCAATGGATCTTTTCTGGAATATAATCTTCTAATCAGTAACAATTTAAATAAGCAGGAATTTTATCAGCTAGAAAAAATTCGGAAGTCTTAGCAAAAATCACGAGAGCTTAGAAAAAAAAATATGGGGATCAAAGAAAACTCCTAGGAGTCTAGGAAAAACTACTGACAGCTTAGGAAAAATCAGGGCCTCAAGAAAAAATTCTGGGAGACTAGGAAAAGTCAAGGGACTCTTGGAAAAATTCTGACAGTCTTGGAAAAATTCTGACAGTCTTGGAAAAATTATGAGAGCTTAGAAAAAATCAGGGGGATCTAGGAAAAATCATAGGTATCTAGAAAAAAAAATACTGGCAGCTTATGAAAAATCAGGAGACTCGAAAAAATTCTGGGAATTACAAATCTACAGAAAAAAGATAATTGCAATTGAAGCCGTCATCATCATCTATGGCGCGATAGTCCAAGTCGGGCCTTGGCATCCAGGATTATACTCCTTCACGGTTCAGCAACCTCCATCACCAGTTTGTCACTCCCAGCAAGGATCTTCTATCAGCTTCTATTTTTTTTTCCCCTAGTGTAGATGGCAAAAAAAATCTGCTTATCAGATCCCCGGGTGACCTATCACCACAGGGTATGTGAGGTTTGACTCACTAAAAAAAAGGACCATCTACAAGCCCACGAAGTTCCGAGTCGGGACCCGCCTAAGCACTGCATCGACCCGGTCGTGCTGACTCACCCATTAGTAACCACGGACTTCAAGAACTACCAAAGCTTATGGGTCGGTAAGACAACCCTCCTCCCGCTTTAAAAGCAACACTTTCTCAACATACGTTGAGACTGCGCGCCAGTTCTCCTCGTTTCGCAGCATTGCATCCACGATCGTCTCCGGCGCTACCAGGCCGATCGTGGACTCAATGGTGCGCCTCAAACTTGCGAAGCGACTGCACATAAAGAATGTGTGCTGAGCATCATCGAGCTCAGTCACACAGTACCGGCAGTACGGTGTGACCACCTTACCCATTCTGTTCAGGTATTTCCTGAAGTAACCGTGCCCTGTTAAGAATTGACAAAGGTTTACCTCTCCGTGGCTCCAGTTAAGCCAAGGCTCAATAAGACCAATTAGCTTAGCCGTCCAGCGTCCTTTGTCACTTTCACTTCAACGTTGTTGCCAAAGTTGGAGGGTCAATGTACGCGCGTGCGTCAAAGCCTCCGTTCTCTCCAGCTCTGAGCGAAAGAGTTACCCTTCCTTGCGTTCCCGCGCTGGCAGATCGATCGGGATTACTCCCGATACAACCATCACAGCCTCTTCCGAGACCGTGCGATAGCTACAGCTTATATTATACAGCTTCTATTGTGTCTTACCATCGTTATCTCGATTTTCCAACTTGTGCTCTACCCTTTAACGTTCTTCTAGATAGTCGGTGTTCATGCATTGTTACTACTTGGTCTCGTCCATTATAGTTTGCGTAACTTTACGCTTATGGATCCAATAATTCGTCGTCCAATAATTCAAAAAACTCATCCATCTAACGAAGTATCCACTCTGTACCTTGTTTTCACTAGGCCGTAAATTCTCCTGAGCACTTTGCGTTCAAACACGTCCACAGCTTTTTTCGAATCGCTCGTTAAGGTTCATGCCTCGCTTGGGTCCATGCCTCGCTTCCATATAGCAGTAAAAGTGTCATGAGTGATTTGTAAATGCGAAGCTTATTTTTCGGGTGCACGTTTCAAGCCCCTAGAATAAAAAGTACGAAGAAATAAGTTTTGTTTGCGGCATCTATCTGATCCTTTTTAACGCCTTTCTATTCAAGTTAACTCCTAGATATAGGAAGATATCCATATTTTCTAGATTGTATTCTCCTAAGGACAAGTTTTGTCGGACTGAAGTGTTGTGTTCTAACTTAATTTCAATGACTCATCAGCGAATTTTGTATGCTTCGGACCCTAGGCCCCAAAATACTCCTTTGGCATCTGAGATTGATCGTGCCATAAAATTTACGTCGATAGTGAACGCTTCCAGTTTTCTAGGCTCGATCCTTACGAACAATGGACGTATCCGTGATGTCAGCTAAGAGTAATATTGAATAGCATTGGGGTAAATCTCTTGTTCTAAACCTGATTCCATTTATTATTATATAAATTACCACAAACAAATCTGGACCTGGGACTCTGTGCTCAGCATTGTGAGCTTGTTCATGTGCACAAGTTTTGTGCGTTTTTTTTTTGGAGACGCCAAAGTCAAGAATTATGTTTTACAAGGCATTCGTGTCAACTCTACCGTATGATTGCTTAAAGTCCTCCACTTACCTCCCTTTTTGTGTATAGGACATATACTCTTTCGCCAATCATCTGGTTACTGTTTGTCTGCCCATATTTTGCATATCAACCGGCGGAGAAAGTTATTTAGATGAGAACGTTCTTGCTGGAGCCGTTCTTCAGGTATTGTCTTGTCTTTTCCTGAGGTCACGTACTGCTGCCTGTATTTCGTCTATAGTCGGCTATAGTCGGTGGTGAGACTGGGCTGCCTTGTTCATTTTCCGGAATGCTCACAGCTTCATTAATTGTTGCGGGTTCTGAAAAAAGTTCCTGGAAGTCTTGCAGTCGTCTATTTTAGGTCTCGATTGGGTTGTTTGCGAGGGTGGATCAAATACGAACGAAGATTTCTCGGCTGGCTCGGAGTAGCGCCCAATCGTTCGTCCAAACGACTCTAGCAGTGTCCAACAAGGTGAGCGAGAACAAGGTCCCCTGCAAATGAAGACGTACGCCGGCTGAAATTCTTCAAAAGTTACGTATCCAATTTGGTGAGGGCTCCCTTTCGCAGCCCCGAGTTTACCACTGGCGTAAAACTTTCCCCGAAGGTCGAGAAAAGGTCGAAGTGCTCAAAAAATTATAGCAGATGAGATCGGGTTGAGCAAAGTTCCGCTCTTTCAATCCTACTCCTTCTTACGGATAAATAAAAAAAATTCTTGAATGATTCACTACCGAATGGAATGGATTTTTAAACTGCATTGTAACCTGTGACAAAACGTGGGCCCATCACTATACACCTGAGAGCAAGCAGGCCACCATAGAATGGCGAGGAAAAGGCAACTGTTTTTTTCGATTCCCAAGGAGTAATTTTGATTGTCTTCATGACCAACGAACAATGAATGCGGAGTACTACTGTCAGCTCTTTGATCAACTTACCGCTTACCGATCATACAGGCAACTATTTAATGGCCAAATCACTGTTCTATTTGGCCTCCGAACACTTCCACTGGTGGTTTAACATACTAGATGTGCTACCCAATATTCGTGTAGGATTAACAGCACCGATGTGAGAAGGCATAGAACCGAGGTTGGAAATGAAAATTGGGGGGAGTCATTTTGGTTAGGATCATCCATCACGTTATACCATTTCCTTTCGGGTGCTAATTGAAGCTATAGAGACATAATAAGTGATCCTTGAGCGAAAAAGTATCTGCCCGACAATTTCAAGCGCTAAAATGTCAATTTATTTGGTACTTCTGATGCGGTCAATATGATGCGGTCAATCACACAAACGCATCTAGTCTGCCCTTAACCGTTTGAGTGCCGACGAGCGCGATCGCGCTCGTGTGCGTACTATTCAAAATTGCCACGAGCGCGATAGCGCTCACAAAATCAGATGTTGTTTAGCGCGCTGCAGGTTGTTGCTGCGCGCTGCTGTTTAGCGCGCTATTGTATAAGTTGTAATAAATGACATCAAAAACAAAGATTTTTTTTTGCATTTCTAAGTATATATGAGTAAAAAACAATGGCACTAAAACGGTTAAGACTAGCTCGAGATTTTTTATTTAGAACAGAACGCTATCCTTAATAGCACTTTTTATTTCATAGGCAACTCTATCGATTTGTATCACGGTACTGTAAAATTATGAAAACCGGATTCTGCATACTAATAAATAGAATTATTATGATTTTTGAGTTACTACTAGTATTTATCATAACTCTACATTCATAAAAATAAAGAACACACAAACATAAAATAATTTTTCTAGCTGAATCTCACGAAGATGCGAATAAACGCATGGAATTCGAGAACCAACGTGAAACTAGCTTATCAAAATCACGTAGGCAAAAAGCTAAGAGATCGACACGATCAAAAGCCCATTATATCGAAAATGAAGTGATTAGTGATAATGGTGACGATGTGGAAATAGCTGCCTATGTTGAGGAGAAATTGAATGACCAGAATGACGTACGATACGAAAATAATACAAATACTCTGCCTGATGCATCGTTAAATCAGCAGCAGTCGTCTCTTGTCTGCGGGAACGAAAATGCAACTAACGAACTGCAGGAACAAGTTTCAGTTGCAGAAGAATCACCACTTGATGATTTTCAAACGAATTCGATTCTTGATCAAAGCTCTGCTAGTAATAGTATCATAGCCACATGCTCGGAACTAGCCGAAAACCCAAATGAAACTGATAATCCATACGAGCAATATGCTGAACCAATGAAAACTGTTGACGCAAACGAGCATAGCGGCGATAAAACTGATTTTGATTTTGAAAAACTCGATTTAGGCCATCTGCAATCTCAAGATTTGCAAAACGATTCCAATACTTCCACTGAAATGCGAAATCGGACTTCGACGCCAACTAAGAACTCGCCACTAGCCGGGAACATTGATGAAAAAATCTTTGACGAAGAACAGCATTTGGACAATCGCATTGAGGATGTTTCGCTAACCTTAGATTCAAGCAACCGAAACGAAAGAGCTCTCCAAGAATCTTCAAATATGGAGCCAGAACAACCAGAAGCGATCTCGAAACCGAATAAAAGTCACATTTTCACCGAACATGAGAGCAGAAATATGACATACAGCTATGCGGAATCAATAACAGTCAACGAAACACAAGAAATCGCAACACAATCAAGCGAATATCTGCCTGACAGCGAAGATAAACCACTCGTCATTGACATGGATTTCACGCAAGGTTCGGAAGAAATTGAAACGGACATATATTCCAATGAATTCATGAAACAAAACACTGTCGACGAGAATGAACTGTCAACGAGGAACCAGTCTGTCTTAGATGACGATGTAAAAGGTGTTCGTGAAACAGCTGATGAAGAAGTCCGGACGCGATGCAATGAATCGTTTGAAGAGGAGAAGGAAGTGAATGCAGCCGAGCAAATATTGGATGAAATATCAAATCTTACTTCAAGTATTGACATCATACTGGATAGCGAACGGGCTGCCGATGAAATCGAGATGCAAATGAGTGATCAATCAAAAGAAGTGGTAGCTCCAAACTCCAGATCTGAATCTGAAGTATTCACAGCAGAACCGGAAGTAAACACCGATACAAGCGAAAATACTATCGCATTGGAACGAGAAAACGAAACTGTTGAAGTCCCCCATCCCACATCCAAGTTTGTATCTGCCGAAGAAGAAAGTGATTTACAGAAAAATGTTTTGGAAAGCGAGACAATATCGCGCACAGGAAAAGTTAGAAAGAGCCATTTGAAATATACACCGCCAAAGTCAAAAACCACATTTACTTATGATCTGTCAGAATCTGACATAGACCAAACACAACTTATCCCAGAAACAAGTGAACATCGCCAAGAAAGCAACAGTGATTTGAGTTTAGATATGAACCCGAGCCGCAAAACAATTGATGAAAGTTCTTGTTCAGCTCGCAATCAAACGGACTCGGAAGTAATGGAGCAATTTAAACTGGGTGTTAAGGAAGTTGGAAAAGAGGCAATTGACAATTTGGATAAGGTTGAGATTCGTCAACGCGACCCACCAGTCGCGCTTAATTTCAATTTACTACAGTTCGATACGGATCCATTCATCGAAACAAGCATGGACGAACAGCTTAAACGTATGAGCCCGAATAATGAATCGGGCTTCTTCTCTGGTAATATCCAAGAAAATTTGTCCAAAAGTCATAGCACAAATACGGATATGACGACACAAAAACCAATCCACGTCGAATCATCATCAATGCCCGAATCAAAGAAATCGACTAAGAAACGTCTTTCAAGACTGAAACAATCATCAAAGCCGTCTGTAGCGACAACAATGTCTGAAGAAATTCAGGAAAGGTTCAAAATCTATAGCTTCGACGAACAAACAGACGTGTTTGATGTAAACGAAACTCCGAAAAAAGCGAAACTCTCTACTACTTCGAAAGAAAATAAAATGGATCGGCAAATCTTTAAGAGCGATCGTAAGTTGCAACATTCTGATAATTTGAAATCTCATGGATCTATTACGGAAAAGAGCAAGCCTAGTCGGTCGCGACAAGTAAATCTGCAAAATGTATCAGATGTTTGTATTCCGAAATTCCCGAAAATCGATCGAACGAAAAGGACACCAGTACAGCAATCGGAAAGTAACGATTTAGCTAAAAGTGAGTTTATGTGCAGCATCAATACGGAAAAGGTTAGCATTCCTGACTTGCACTCCCTCAAATCCGAAGAGAGATCGAAAAAGAGGACATCTGCCCCAAATCTGCAAGCATCAGCGTTCGAAACTGATGCTGACACGGACTTTAACTTCAAAAATCAGTCATGCGACCCGGTCGATATTCCTTCGCCAAGATATACACATTTTCACACAAGCTCACCATCAAGCAGCAATGCAACGAACAGCAGCCAAAAGAAAAAATCCAGGTCATCGGCCTCCCAAAGCAAGAAAAAGAAAAATCTAGCCGCAGATCGTCCTTGTATACAGACAGATATAATCCTTCCACAGAATTATTACGACTCCTACTCCACACAACACTCCATCGAGCCGAGCCCTGTCTTCATAAACTCTACGCCGAAAAACGGCAAGCACTCTTCAAAGGACAAATATTCGCGGAAACAAAACACTATCGTTGAAGAACAACAGCCGTCGTTCGGGCTTACGCAGACCGCTTCAAATGATAAACACTGTCAAGTCATAAGTTCACAAACTATTGTGATGGCTGGTGGCTCGGTAACTTCGCCCAAGGGGCCATTCATAAAAACTTGTGCAGCTGATCCACTGTTTATTACCAGTAAAGGTAACCTGATTGCCAGCAACCCAGGCAGCTCGACATATTCTTCGGGATATTTTGAAAGTAAAAAACTACAACAGCAGGCCACTGATCTAATAACCAACGTAATCCCATTTCATTCATCTCCACCCATGGATCATATGACACATATGGCAGTCTCGCCAGTAGTATCGGCATCGGTATTAAATACAACCAATCGACGTGCCCCTGAAATGGTCAGAGATGACTCAACAAGTACTGCCTCGAATTTGGCCGAAATAAAACGATTAGAACAAAAACCCGTGGGAAAAGTTCTAACCGCACATGGATTCAATGAACTGGAGACGGCTGCTAACAATAGTGCTATGCACGGAAAAACTGATCCGCACGATTGTGGAACTGGAGGAGGTCTAGTCGATATGCCAGTTCTTGTCCCGATCGGTGAACCGCATACGTCAACAACCAGAACAGCATCGAAACGGCAGTCATCGTTGACCGGTTCGAAAGAAACAACGAGAATATCAAAGCAAATTAAGAATAACCATGGTCCGGATATACAAACAGGTAAGGCAAAATAAGGATAGTTTTTAGTTTTTGTGGGAATTGATTTGTTTAGTTAAGGTTTGGTACTGTCAAAGTTGGCGCTGGTTCATAGTATGTAGGCTTTCTAGCACAAAGGGACCGCACTCGATGCTTTGAGTTCATCTAGCTCTGAATAGGTACCTGAGTTAAATTAGAAGTAAAGTTTGTAGCGATTTGAAAAAATAGAGGGTCCGCAGGGCATTCCAAATAGACCAAAATTCAGTCGAGAGGCAGCCAACAGGTTTGATGACGAATTATCAACAAGGGAAAATAAAAACAAAAATCAAGCGGCGGAGTTAAATATTGCCCTGCACGCTGGTACAATTTTCGAAGTAGCCAGGGGCCTACATAGTACCAGCAGTGCATCTTGATTGTCACAGCAAATAGCGATACGTTTTTTCTTCCACTTTTCCTTAATCGCCCAGCAGGTTGCTCTCAAGTTAGCGTATTTTTTTTTTTTTACTTAAAAAACAGGAACGTGTTTTCCGAGAGAAGAGGCTCACTTGTCATTCGACGAATGAAGATAGACACCAGTCTAGATTTAACATCTGAAGAAGTTGTCTGAGTATCCCCCACACAAACATCTGAGTATTCTCAGTCACTCCAGCTCAAAAGGATTGCTTCGTATCTTCCGAAAGATATCGCGAGAATTGGAGAAATATTGGAGAATAGATTAGAGAATAGAAAACCTAAAACCTGTTCGCTTGCTACTCATAGGCCAAGCTGAGTTTCTCTATGGGTAGAAATCATAGCCACAATCTCAACTTAAGTATCGAGCGGGAGCAGATTGAGAAGTGTATCAAGGGCCACTCCCGAATTCTTCCCCACGGCACGAAAGATACTCAGGCACACAGTTCTTGTTAGCGTGGCTAACTTCTTGCGAGCGTAGAATAGCTTCACAATAGTCCACCAAACTACGGATGCGCACGTAATCATCGGCCTTATAAATACTACGTATAATCACATAAGCTTCAGGCCCCAGGAGAACATCCATTTGTTGCCTCCGTTCTTATGTACTAATCTTCAGCTTCAATGCCTACAAATACCCGTATCTCATACTCACCGTTGAAAAACTAGAGAATGAAGGGTCGACCCGCATAAGACAAGAGGTTAAACTTAAGCGCCTTATCGCGCATGTGTCACTCAACAAGCCTCTCCAGGTATTTTAGCAAAAATGAAGTTAAGCTGATCGGTCCTCGGTTTAGGTATAAATGTTACATTAATCTGTCGCCAAGGTGAAAGGACATATCTCAGGACTAGGTATGCCCAAAAATATCCTTTAGGACTACCTCCAGGCGGTCAATTCATTCCCTCAACATAGCCGAACATATCCCATCCAGGCCCGGCGATTTAAGAATTCAAAGGAGATGATCGCATCCCTGATTTTTTTGGCTGTTAACCACAGACTTAGCTAAGTACCAGCATTTCCTACTGCTGCCAAAAGCAAGAGATTTGGTCAGAGGTGCAGATGCCTTTTCGGTTTCAATCACTATGCGCCCAGAAACTGATTCGCAAGTAATTTCTGCAAAGACTCTTTTTTGGGCTCCTTCGTAAAATCATCATCATCTCGGTGTCTTATACTACTGATACACTGCTGGTGTTGATACCATGGTATAATTCATATTACTAGTGTATCACGCTGTTCTAGGCCAATACCAGCTCGGTAAAGCGGTGCATACGCGATATCTATGCCGTTTCTTGGTATAAATACCGCGAGAATTATACTCGATATAGTGCAGATTTTACTGCCAGCAGAGAAAATTTCCAGCCAGTGGTGAGTGTAGTCATTTTCAATACAGATCATTGACAAATGTCTTTGAATGGTTTTATTTTGAAAGTATCACTTGTTTTTTATATGAATTAGAAAAAAAGGATAATTTAATCCCGCAGATTTGGCAAAAATACAGGTTCGTTTTAATTCCGTTTCACTTTTGACTCTACACCCGATTTGGCAGTTTTCTCTTTTCACAGGTGTTGTCACACTATACAACGTAGGCGCAGTGTATCGCCCTCCCAAGCTGTCGATACCATGGAATTCATACCCTGGTATCAATATCAGCAGTCTGTCATTAGTCTTAGAGTCCAGCTTAGCCCCAACGTCTTTCGTGCGACTTCCAACCCCTCACAGAATGTTCTAATTGATTTCTTCTTGAAGGTCCTCACCAAATTTGTTATAGTTTCTCTGCGGGTCTCTGTAGGCGATTCAGTCATCCTCAAAGATGCTCTTTCAAGCTTAAATGAGGATTTTTCTGGTATTTTTCCTGAGATTTTGCAGTTCCTCCATCCACTCTAAAACGATCTTGCTGCATTTACTCTTGCTGATCGGGTAGACATCTTATTAGCTCTCTATTTTTTGAAAAGGTTTATCTTGTTTTAAAAAAGGGGAGAGGCGGTAAGCTCTTCATTTGACATATAATTCTTAGGTGTTTTTATTCGGTTAGTTTTAAATGCTCTCTGTTGTGCCCATATAAAATTATTTTAATACTTCTAGGTGTTGCTAATACTGAAAGCTCAAAGCAAGATATGTCCGAGTCAATTTTCGGACAGCAAACGACGCACGTCCAAACAATGACAACATCCTTACAACAACCAAATCATCATTCGCCACCGCAACATCGTCCGACACCGAATCAAAGAGCTCTAACGCAACATCAGGACGACCAATCACATCAATATCAACTATTACCTGAAAACCCAACTACTGATTGCACCAGTCAACTGCAATTGCAAGAGCAACAAAGCATCAACAATCAACAGACAGCAGAGCAAATAAAAATCTACCACCAGCCACATGTACAGGAGGAACATCAACAGCCCAATTCCAGGCAAACAAATCATGGAAAACGTCGAAAAGTGGACAATGATCAACAACACGTGAATATTGGCGAGCCGAAAAAACTTGCAGAGGAGCAGCAAATCAAGATGCATCAAGAAACCGACCCGGCCAAAACGCAACAGCTTCCATTGCAATACAAAATGGCGCAAGAACAACAAGTCTTTGAACCCACTCATCATAAAATGCAGCAGATAAATACGGAACCTAATCTTCATTTAAATCAACAGTTGCAGCATGAACAACAAATGCATCAAGAGCAACAAATGCATCAAGAGCAACAGATGCAGCTGCAATTGCAGCTGCAACAAGAACAACAGATGCAAATCGAACAACAATTACAGCATGATGTGTCGATGCAGCAGGAAGAACAAGAAATCATCATTCAACAGACCGAAGATGAGGAGGCGTTATTAGGGAGCGATCAGATTATACTGCAAGAAGCAGGAGGTAATACGATTTTTCTTCAGTGGAAAAATATAGTGGGCTTGTTAAACAGTGAAGATGGAGAAATCCGCGGAATACGTCTGTCTAGTGGCGAAACACTTTACATAGCCCAGACGGACGGAAGCGAATTGACAGGAGAGCTTGTCGATCAGACGATTCAATTAGATGGGCATCAAGTGTTACTGGCCGACGCTGGAACGATTGAAGGAGGCATTGAGGTTCCCAGCCAAGAAATACTCGTGCAGTCACTCGACCAAGAAGTTTACCAAGACGGTCAGCTAATCGGCAACGTGTTACAGATCGAAGATCCCGAGGGCATAGAACTGGTAGAGCAGCCAATGGAATATCAGCTGATAAGTAACGCCAAAACAGCACCAACGAACGAAACAAATTCCATAATGCCACCAATCATGTCAGCATTAGAGATACCCTCTTCGAAGAATGAACTTGTGATAAATAGTAAATCGAACGAGACAGGTTTGATAGGCCAAACCTTAGATGACAGCTTGGCAGTGATAGGAGTATCGGCTGCTTCGGCTGTACGATCTTCGCTAGAACTGCCTATTACGATAACCAACCCTGCGATTGCTTCGAAGACATCAAATTCCATCAATATAAACAATTTGTATTCCGCTGGCTTAGCGTCGCAAAGTCAAACTTCGCCCATACTTTCGTCACAGGATGCCGGCCAGCTCACATACGAATTATTCACGTCAGCAAACGTGATAACACCGTCACATAGTCAGCACACGCCCAATATCTTTAGCGGCGGCGACTTTAAAAGTCGCATGAATCGATCGCAGGAAATATCGTCGACATTGGAAAGTCAGTGCTTAAATGAGATTATCTTGCATCCCGGTACAGTGACTCAAAATCAGTCGGGCACACTACTTCATCAAGCGAACGATTACATAATTAGCAGCGAGGAAGTGTGTGATCAGTTCGTAGTGAACAATCAAGCGACAAGTGATTCAAGTACCGTTTATAATAATCCCAGATAATATTCAATCAATTATTTTTGATTAAAATGATTACTCCAACGTTTGTAATTAAACTACACGTTCAAAGAGTAAGTGAGCATAAGTTTATTATAGGATTTTAGAAATTCATGTGACTTTTATAATACATACATTAAAAATGTTTCTTTCTCGCATGTTACTACCGTTAAGTAAAAAAAAAATTATGGATACGCGAACGAAGAATTTTTTTTGTGAAGAAAAATTGTAATTTCTCGTGTAAGCAAAGATTAAAATGTACACTAACGCACTACACTAATACAATTAATATATAAAAAAGCTAAAAATAATCAAAATAAGAATATACACTTTCAAAAACTATTCGGCGGATTGCATTCCCTTTTAAGTTGTTATTTCGCGTAGTAAACATTTGGAAATTTTAGAAACATTGGCTTCTATGGAAAGAAATTCATTTTCGACAGAAAGTAGCATAGTAGGATCTATTGTCACGTTAGGTGCTCCTAAAATCAAACAAAAATAAGAAAATGAATGAATTCCAAACTCAACTAAACTATTTACTACCGAGTAGTAAATGCACGAAATTTTCTTTGAAACAAAATTCTACGAATGGCTAATTGCATTAATCTCGCAAATGAGGGTGAGAGTTTATTCGACGCGGGCTGAAAAATCGATTCGTATTTTGAAATATCGTTTTTTTTTTTGTTTTTGAAAAAATTAATTCGCATTCTTTTCATATAACGCTAATCGTAATTTTCATTTTGCGCATATTTGTTTTTCTAGTATCATATTCTTATTGACCGTTATTGCTTGATTGTTCATAAAAATTTACACTTAGCATCATATTTTATGTATAATTAAGTGGAATGTGGTTGAATATACACAAACAATATTATATTTTCAAGCTGACATAAAAACATATATTTAATAGATAAATATAGATTTATTGTGTACATATTGGATTTTGTTATTAAAAAAACTATTTACCCCTTTTTGGATATACGTAACTAAGCACTCAATCGAGTACCGAAACTCTAAGGGACGTATTCAGGCAGAGAGCTCCGTGTTTTTTCGCTTGTATTCGGCATAGTTGATTGTTTTTCTTAGAAGTGCTTGTGGTAATTTGTATTTCTTAGAATGACAGTGGCGTAATCTTGGAGAGTTCTGTTTTTCCAAGTAACCAAACCGTGTGAAGAGTTGGGATAAAAAGATAGTAAGATAGATTAAATTATTACTATATAATTTGCTGAAAATTCTGGTTGGGTTGTTGTCTTTTTGTTTGAGGGTAGGTAGATTCGACGTAGTTTGAGTTTAGGCAAGATCTCTATGTAACGCATGGCGGTAGAGCCGGCTGAGTGAGATGCGATGTCGACCCTGAAGAAGGGAGGGAAATGAGGATGGTTCAGTGGTACAACTAAGGCGGCCCTGAAGCAGGGAAGTCTCGTTACAAATAGGTTTGAAGATAAGCCACTAAATATTGAATCGATGGATCATACTGCGCAGGCAAGTGGGGCCCTAAATAGTATAGGAAATTATAATAATGCAGGAAGCGATTTGCCTCTGCACCAGTAGCCAAAAGTGCCATAGCTGTGGTAGATAGACAGGCGAATAGATATTCGCCCGGTTCGAAAAATGCTTATCCGGTCATTGTTAAAAGAACCAATGGAGAGGGTTCGAAGTTTAGGTTCGATTATATTTCGTTTTAGGCTCTCACAAAGATAGAATTAGAAATATTGAAAAAATTGAAAACGGTGGTTTTGGCAAGGTTAAGATTGCCAATTCTCTTCTCGATGGGAGAGTCCTTCTCATTAACAATAATTTCATCTTTAGGTATGGAATCCTTAGAAATATACCTTTAGATTTCGACTGAAGACATTCCAAAATATGGTATTTCCTGTGATAATTTTGGCAATAAAATCAAAAATGTGCCGATTAAATCAGCTGAAAGGCTATCAAAGAGGGATAGAGAAGATTCGACCAGGTCCATACTGTCCGATTTGAAGGAGATAATTTCCCTAAATTTGTGAAAGTGGATTACGTGCGAATCAGAGTGGATTACTATATTTCAGACAATGCCTGAAGTTTGGAAGATTGGGACAGTCCAGTTCAACTCTGCAACGAGTTCGGGTGTGCATAGTTTGCCTATCGATTGCTTATCTATTACCACAGTTAAGTTTTATATTTTTCGTTTCGACTGGTTTAAAGATGGTGATGTGCGGAATTTGTAGCGACGCAATAGAGACACGATTGTTTGCTCTGGATGCAATGCAGTCATTCACATTAAGTGTGCGGGTCTCGCTTCATCGGAAACTGTCGCGCTCTGATGGCACGCCAATCAAACCAACGTCGATAGTGAACGATACTATATAAACGAAAATTTAACTCCATTTAACCGGAAACTTTTCTGGCAAACCAAACGAAAGCAGCAGAAGCTAAGTTTAAATGTATATGGTGCAACAACTGGCAAATCCTGTGCAGGAAAAGTGACGGTATCCAAGCGAACCGCATTAGAACGGAATCGGATCTTTCTTTTTTACTATAAGTATCATTATAACTCCTAAAATTCATTTGTATTTCATTTCGCATTATTCTATTAATTTTATTTCACATTTTCAATTCACAAGCTGTCACTCAATTACTTACGTTTAATAATCTCATCTCTCAATCACTAAAACTATTTTTATTTTGCATAAACAATTTTTCTCACAACGAATGCTAATTTTTTAATTCAAAGCTGAAAACATGTTTACCATAATAATATTTCCTAAGTACATCAAAGCTAAGGCTAAACATCTCCGTTATCAAATAAAAGTCTATATTGGCTACAAAACGGAGAACCCAATTAATTAAAACAGTGGCGTCGTTATGTTTGTAAAAAATAATCACAAAGTTATTAATGGACAAGAAATTATAATGAATGAAGCTATCAGTCTTATGATTGAGCCGATTGAGCTTATGATTGGTGTCTGCAATACCAAAGTCATAACTATTTATAGGTCACATGGTTTTTGTAGGAACACTTTTTGCTTAGAACTTGCAGAAATGCTAGAGAAAGTTAAAAATGACAAGGTCATTTTTCTGGGAGATTTAAATATCAATATCCGAAATGAAGAAAATTTTGAATATTCAAATATCCTATACGAGTTTGCTTTCAGCTCGCATGTAAATCAAACCACACGTGAGGAATCTTGCATTGTCCATATATTTTTTTCAAAAATTTACATCCAGAAGCTTATAAAAAATTTCAATTTGGGGGTAGTTGATGCACACATTACTGACCATAAAAGTACATTTCTTCTACTTTACGGAAATAATGCGAATAAGATAAGAGATCATAGCTCTAATAGCTTCATTAATATTGATTATGCATTGCTGGCGGACAATATAGCCAGAGAAACTTGATTGGAAGTTCTGAGTTCAATAGATGTTGATGATGGTTCATTATTTTTTCGTAATAAATTAAAAACCCTCATTACCGTTAGAATTACCGTTACCTAAATGAAAATCAAAATATCAGAAGTTAAAGCCTTGGATATCCTCAGGATCAATCACATCCATTAGAAAACTGGACAGATTAGGCCGTAATCTTAAGAAACATCCTAAAAATATTAATTTAAATCGATACTTTCATAAATATCCAAATAAATTGACCAGGCTCATCTCTGCAGCAAAGGCAACTTTTTTCAAAACCAAGATCATAGATGCTCGCAATGATGCGAAGAAAGTATAAGGAATTTTAAGCATAAGGAAATATAAGTCTAATCATATAGCTTCTATAAATGATGGCAGCACTTTGTTGTCATGTGACAGAAACGCGGAAGAAATGGCGAATTTATTTAACACACATTTCTGTAACGTCGGACAAAATGTTGCCAAAAAAACTTCAGCTTCAAACAATTCAAACTTTGAAGCTCCTATTGAAACTGTTCAAGAAGAGGAAGTTCTACGTGCAATATATAGTATAAAAGGTGGCTCTAGCCCTGGTTTCGATGACATTTGTAGTTAAGCCTTTGGCACATCTGGTGAACTTAAGCTTTTAATCAGGTATGTTCCCAAATATCTACAAAACTGCTATTGTCATTCATAAGGGAAAAAGCAAACAGGGCGTTAACAACTATCGGTCGATTTCTTTAATATCGAATATAGCAAAAATATTTGAAAAAGTAGCAAAAGTACGTTTGGCTGATTTTCTTCAAAGAAACAATATAATCAACGAGAACCAATGCGGTTTTCGAAAAGGATATAGTACCCATGATGCTATTGCTCTTCTATGCGATAATATAACCGATTGTTTAGACAAAGGAATCAAACTAATTGCAGTTTTTTTAGATCTAGCTAAAGCATTTGACTCAATCCGACATAAAACAAAATAGTTCAAAAACTGCACGCTGTAAATATCAACAGGAAATGGATACATAGGATTGCTAACTTAGGCAACAATCTGTTCAAATTGAAGGTTTAAAAAGCCGTGTTTGAATTTTCGAATTTGGTATACCTCAAGACATTGCACTTGGCCCAGTACTGTTTCTCATATATGTCAACAACATTTTTGATTTGCGGTTGAAAGGGAAAATAATTTCATATGCAGATAATACGTTAATTCTATATGATGACAGAGACTGGAGTGGGGTAAAAACGAAAGCAGAGTATAGTTTACGAATACTTAAAGAGTGATTATACTTTAACTCCTTCTCTTTGAATATTGGCAAGTCACGTTTAATTACGTTCAGTAATACCCAACGTAGTCAGCCATTGAATTTCACTATCAATATTCGCTCCAAAAATTGCAGCGTTGAATGTAACTGAAAACTATTACAAAGAGTGGCTGAAATAAAATATTTAGGAATTGTGATAGACCAGAACTTAAGGAGAGATATACACCTAGAATGGTCGAAAAAATCGATTTTTTTTGTATATTTTCTTGAAGATTGAGGTCTTAACAATATCTGGTGAAAACGCCAAGTAAATATTTCTATAAATAAGCTAGTTATAGCCGAGAGAGTGAAACGTGTTTTGCGGCGCTGATCCGACAGGCAGGTAGCGACAAGTGACTCTTCGAGCAATACGTGTCTTTTTATATTGTGAACGAAGTGTAGACCTATTTTATGATTCTATTGTGTTTTTGGGCATGCTTGGCTTCCCAAAACTGCAATGAGAGCTCCAAACAACTTATTTGGAAGATAGCTCCAAAAACGATGAACAGCGGGGCCAAAATCGTTAACATTGCAGTATTTCTTGCAGCGTGCACGTTCAACAATTGTTTCACCTCATTGTTGGAAGTCATGAACGTGTTAGGAATATCGGTCGGATCAGGAACGCACTTGTATAATGCGCAAGAAGATGAAACTCGCAGAGCAAAAGCCGACTTGCAAGCACAAGAACAGACGAAAGAAGGTCGAATACGGCGTCGGCAGCAAAAATTAGAAGCTATGAATATTCCGGAGACCGTAGAAGACTTGTACTATGGGCCTGGTATCGATGATTCCATGTAAGTTGACAAATTTAATGATTTATTCATTCCCAAATTTTCAAACGCGTTTTTCAAATCGGTACCCAAAATTTCTCGAAAACCAATGAACCGATTGCCTTAGTTTTTTTGTGATTATTCTATTCAGCATTATCTAGTACTTGTCATAGGATTTTTTTTTTTCCTTATTTAGTTTTTATTTTATAGGCAAAATAATAACTAATTTTTGGTCCAAAAACCACAATGCATGTTCAAACGTCCGCCATTTTGTCATTAATCGATATTTCCAAAATCGGCTATGACAAGTACTAGATTATTGTGTCTTATTTAACAATCTTTTTTGATTTTTTTTTCAGATGATTTTTGAAGAAACACCAATGGGTACGGTTAACGCTGTTTTTTTTTACGGCGCTCCAAGAATCATACAATATACTTATAAATTTTTTATAGTTTGAAATAAAAAAAAATAAAACATATTTTTGAGTGTGTATTCTTTCAAATAGTTAAACTCCCAATCCGATATTTCAAATAGTCTTCCTTAAAAAAATGCACGAAAATGAACGTTTTTTCGGCTCCTAGGTGTACACCTCCCCTTAAGGTGGGAGAAGCAAATTAGTCAAACAATACTTAAATTAAAGAAAATAATTTCAGTGTGCTTTGATGCTCGTAAATTTTTACGCTAAGAAAACATAAGAATGTTTTATTTTGCTCTTATTTACCCAATCATCCAATGTGGAATAATCGTATGGGGTAGTGCGGCACAAACGTTGATCAACCCCTTGTATATATTTCAAAAATTAGCATTGAAAATTCTATGTAAAAAACCCAGGCATTAACAGAAGAACTTTTCCCTATATGCGATATGCTGTCTATACACCAAATCTTTGATATTGTTGTGTTTTACCCTTTACTCTTAATTAAATGACGCAGTCTATTCCGACTTTAGTAAAGCTTTTGACAGAGTTGACCACCCTACCTTAATTCTAAAGCTTGTTAGTATATTGATAAGTTTAGGATATAAGTGATTCTTTAAGTTTATATTGTTCAAGTTTTCTAATCTAATTATTAAGAATGTAGAGAAGTTGTGACATAAAATGCCATAAGGCACTTTTTTTACAAGTCTAATGAACTGAATTAGAACCCGCTAAGAATTTTTACTGCTGCCTCTTAATAAGAAACCAAAAAATCTAATGTTAATATTTTTATTATATACAAATCATTATTGTAAGATTAACTAATTGATCTCGTATAATTTGTAAGAGGTCATTATTGCAAAACGATCCCTAGTGGTACTTATTTAATGTGTGGTCAAACCTACAATATGGTTGTATCGATAAACGATGGCTGATACGTATCGTGATAAGCCAACCCAATCCTCGCAGAACAGGATTCAGTATACAAATAAAACCAAGCACTCGAAACTAGAAACCTTTCACATACGTTCTTCGCGACGATTGTTTGATGATTTTCTTAGATGGTTCTGTCAGAGTACTATTAGCAACAGTTTCATCTAAAATGCTGCTATCCAATCCCCCTATACCCAATAAACTTTCATCCATTTCGGGTACTTTACTTCTCTCGAGCCACTCACTAACATTACCCAAAGTTTTATCTCCGTCGTCTTGTGACGGAAGAATCAGTGAAGCGTTTGTTTTCTCCTCGTCGACTGGCTCAGTGTCCCAAACACTTAAAATATCTATTGCCAAAGCATCTTTGTAGTTTCCCAACTCTTTTATTGATCGTCGCCACTTTCCACGGCTTTTCTTAGAACTTTTAAAATCGTTTGGCGAAGTATCACGTTCAAATTTGTGCGAAGTATCTAGCTTTTCGCATCGAATTACTTTTCTGAGCGATTTGAGATTACAAACACTCGTTACACTTATGGGATCGTTTCTATTCAAATCGATTTGCAATAATTTGTCATCCCATTGCTTCATTGCTGCCACATTATCCTCATTGAAAAGCTCCTCGTCGCAACGATCAATCAGCCTTTGGGAGAATATGTCTCCATTGCTGTTGGCCATCAGAAATCCAAGATTATCGTCAATGTTGTCCAGGAAACATATTCCAGTGTGACAATAGTTTAGTCGATTCATAATGTAAGTGGATGGCGATAAGCATAAGCCTTGCAGTCGCGCCTTTTTATAAGCATCTCGTATGTTTGGAGGCCGCATTGGCAATTTCGCGGACCAATATTCGTATTGACTTCCGGTAGGCGTATCTAGGCAAATTTTACTATTCTCACACACACGAACATCACCATTGTTATAACTTGACAAAAGTATAATTTCGACTCCATCCCACTTTTTAGTCCGAAGCATTAGTGGATATCCATCCATTTGATGGTTCCACCGGAGTGCAATGTATCGGTCATCTGTTATATTTTTACCCAAAAATCGCTTGTCAATAGCCATTAACTTATGAGTCGATGCGATATACACCAAGTCGTTGAAACAACTTGGAGCAATCATTGTATTTATTTCGCAATCACCGGAGCTAATGCGTGTACTGAAAAGTTTTGCATTAGCTTGCGCCGACTGTCGTGAATCTAGCATATAAAATGTGTCCCACTTTACAAAACCGTATGAATTATTGCTAATATAGCATACCGAATTCCAGTTGCTCGTTTCTTCTTGTGCATTCAACGAGAGCAATAGCTGTTTCGATTTTTTAGTGGATAGATTCAAATCCCACAAAGCAACGGTGTGGTTTAGATCTGACGTTAGAATGCTATCTGAAGAATTTTTTGAAGCTTTTGTCGAACTGATAAATGGTATCGAGCTGCTATAAAGATGAAAGCGGTATTTTAATGCGTCGTCTTCGAACTCATATAACGAAACATAGTTTCGTCGCCGTACCGATACATGAGAATCATTTAATGTTTGTATTTCTAATATTTCCGGATTTTTGTTTCCCTTAACTAATTTGGTTGTTGATTTGTGCAGCATGTGTGTTAGTTTATTGTGATATCTACTGCTTTCAGCCTTTAATATGTCTGAAAATATAAAAGCAGGATAAACTCCTGTACTTACGGTCCGAGTAGATAATACTCACTCAATTCTTGCAATTGATTTCCTGTAGCATGGACAACATATTTATCATCGCCATAATCAAAACTGGTGAGATTGCCACCCGTGTAAAACCAATCGTATCGTCCGTTGAAATATCTATCCGGATGCTGCTCTAGTAGTTCAGCGAATCTTATAATGTTATAAGAATATATGCCTCTTTTCCGGGCATTTCGATACAGTTTGCTCGCTGCAAAGCAACCAATATAGTATCAAATTATGGTCATAATGCAGTAGTCTACCTTCACATCGTTTGTACGCACTAGGAATGTATTTAATTTGATTGATATAATTGCGATAGTTGTTGACGCGCTTGTAGCATGGGTCAGTTTCTAGAAGTCCCGTTGTTGAGGTAAATACAGGCGTAGGCAAAGATGTTCTGTACTCGTTTTTCTCTATAGATTCTTTTGGTGGCCAATATTTAGATGTATTAAGATCCGGCTGAGTACTGTGTCCAACTTTTCTTTGTAAATAGCTTCCGCGTGCGAGCAATCGGTATAATTTTTGTGCTAAGTTAGAACTTATCTATAATGTTAAAAAAATCAAAGCTGAATTAAAACTTGCTGTGCTGAAATCTTCAGAAGCCATCCTTAAACTTGTCATATCTTCAGCAAGGATAAGGAACTAGATCCAATGATTTTCCTCAAGGAACGTGAAATATGAAATAATATTCTCAATAATTACCGGCTGGGTGTCTTCATCAACTTCCATTGCCACACTTTCGTTCGTTTCATCCATTACTCAGATATACCGCGCTCCTCGTTTGCCAAAAAAATCACAGGATGTCCAACTCGATTTTGAGGTCAGCTAGCAGCAACAGAGCAGCAACAATACATGACAGACGAGGCACAACCAGACAAATGCCACTTGATTTTCTGACATAACCTAATAGGCCGTTCACACTACCCTCTAAATCAAGTAGATTTAGAAGCTGTCAAAGTTAATCAGGTAAGCGTTCACACTACCCGAAGTGATTTAGAATGAGGAGATTTAGAGAGCGAACTGTCATTCGAATTTGTGTGTACAATTTTTTTTGCATGAAAGTTGTTCAAAATGGTGCAGAAACATGCAAGAGCATTTTCTTTTCATTTTGTACAACTCACATTTTCCTTTTTTGTCCAAATTTTACTATATTTGAACGAAATTCGAATGACATTTCGTTGAAATCTACTCTCTCTCTCACGGATGGAATTAAGCACGCTCTGAGAACAATTCAGCCCGGAAAAATTCACAATAGTACCTGATTTGTACTTGATTAACTCTAAATCTACTTGATTAACTCTGTCAGACGCCGAGAAAAATGTATGGGTAATCAGGGGTGTGTTCAATGTGCATGCTATAGCAGCTATTAGCTGCTATTTTAGCAGCTCTGGCTGTCCAATGTCACGAAATAGCTACTTTCTGATGCTTGCTATTTGACAGTCGGGCTGTCCAAGATTCCGACATAGCTGCTAAGGTAGCAGCTATTCGCTGCTCGTAGTCTGGAGCATAGCTAGAAAGTAGCTAAGGCAAAATGGCCGTGCGTACACAGCTGACATGCAGTTTAAACGGCATTTTCAATTTGAAATTGAAATGAAAAGAAGTTTTTGCGCTTTTGTGACAAAGGAGATGAGGAATAAATTTGAAAATAGTGACAGCATAAATTAAATGCGGGCTTTTAAACACTTAAACTCAACTCGAGTTTTAAGTTGGCTTGTACATAGCGCAGCTCATCTTGAGTTTTTAGAAGGGAAGCATGAATCGTGAAAGACCGGGTGCTCTGATTCCTGTATTATCAAATTTTCAACGATTATTTTTTGCTCTTTTTCTCATATATGGCGTCAAAAGCCGGAAATAAATGATACGTTTTAAATATGTTAGGAAAATTTTAATGGATTGTGCAGCTGTATGTTGAAAACTTACACAGCTTTCATACATACAGTTTCAAAAGTGCAATGAAAGTATTGAACTGATCCACGAAAATGCAAAAATTACAATAAAAAAATTGAAACAAAATTATTTTTGAATTTCCTGCGTAAAGGCTGCCTTCGTACATGCTTCGTAGCAGCTCTTGGCTGTCCAATATCCATAGCTGCTTCACCTAGCTACTGCGTATTTTGACACTTGCTAACGTGATGCTATGCTATGCTTTTGGAGCAGCTATAGCATGCACATTGAACACACCCCAGGTAGATTTAACTTGATTTAGCTCTAAAGCGATCAGCTGATCGAAATCGCCTGATTTAGAGCCGAGTGTGAACGGGCTATAACTTGGTAGAAGAAATTCCGGTAGATAATTGTAAATATCAACATCGGTAAGATGTCGGCGCGTTTAGTAGGCTTTCGAAATAAATTCTCAAATTTCGCCCAGTCGAACACGCAGAAGATTATAAATTCAGTGGAATCAGTGCATTTCCCGACCCGTCTCAAAGGAACTATTGTCGAGAAATGGTTCAACTACTGGCGACAACTGGCGTTAGACTACAAGGATGTTGCGCTGGATGTTGGACAACAAATAAGGAATAAACCTTTAAAGGCCAGTGTCATAGGATCAATGCTATTCGGTGTATATCTGGCTGAGAAGCGTAATCCCGATGAGACATCTTTCATTGATCTGTTGCGTAGCTACAATAGTGATATGATGGTGGTTCATGAATCCTGTCAGAATCCGGAGACCTCTAAACATCTAAAATTCATCGAACGGTGTGTAAATGAAGGTACAATTCGACGATTATCGCTTGGTGTAGTTTCATTCATATGGATCGACAATTACGATCGAAATCTTGCAATTTATAAAGCCTTGTGCCCATATCTAGAGCCACGATATCTAACATTCAATGAACGGATTGTCGATATTGGCTTTTGGAATAAGTGGTGGATATTGGATAAAATAATGGTCGACTACGATGTTAATGTTTAGTGTATTGGAATTTATTGTTATTAAACTGAAAGAATTAGACAAAACGCTTTTGTTTTTGTTTAATATTAGGGTAAAACTCGACGAGCCCAGAGCAAGAGGTATCGGAGACGAAAAATTGAAGAAAAACATACAAAACATCGCACTGGAGAACAACAAACGAACAAACAGTAAACATTCCCAAAAACAAACAACTACAAAAACACAAACATATCGGCCAGACATCAATCAGTGAAATCGGCTAACGGTTATGGGGAACACGTAGTCGAGTTTAGTCGAATGTTCTTTTCAATCCAATCTTACCTAGCTTATTAAAACCATTTTTTTTGTCTGTTGTCAGAAATTATAAAACATATTAGTCCACCAGCACGAATTTAATATGGCTTCGCCCAAATATTTTAATTCACACACCAATTGTTCTTTCAGAAACTAAACTATTTCAAAATTTCTAGATATTTTGAGAGTAATCTGCCTTGATCTTTACTTTAGCCTTGAATCGATTGATAGAAAGACACTGAAAAAGGGGGCAAATCACCTTCGAAAGATTGATATCTGTGAAGAAATTGAAATACATCTAGCTTCTAAAGAGAAAATAGGTCTTTAAAACATTTAGTCATATCTTGCATTAGATCTAGTAAATCATATGATTATTATAGAGTAACTATTATATTATATCTAGAAACAAAAATTGAAATTTGTAACATTAATAGTATTTTATCCTACTCAAAGATTTTTTCCAAAAGATTGTAGGATCCTGTCGGTTCGTAATCAAAACAGGAACATAATGAGTTGGGTTCATAAAAAATTAGTGTAGTTAGCAACAAAACAAAATAATACCCACACACATTTTTTCCTCCTTGATTCCAAATCACTCTTAATGTAAAGTAAAACCGTGGTGTTTGCTTCTTCATTTCCTTCAAAATGCCCTTGTTCATAATAAAAGCCTCGAAATCGTAGTTCATCGGTGTAGGTGGTATGGAAAAAATTACATGTACTCTCCATTCACATACTTTTTTGGCGCAAAGCCAACACCCAAGTTTTGCCTGGTCAATCTGAGTCCTTTTTGTTGGACTTTTCCGCGTTTTAAGGGCTTTAAGGGTGATTGGGCAATCAAGTAGCCTTTAGCACCACCTCTAAAGCTACTATTGGTGTTGGCTTACTTAATAGATAAATAACTAGAATCGCTAATCTTCCATTTTTCGCAGCAATACCATTATTCGGATTTCACTGAACATTCACTTATGATACATTACCATAACATCAACCAATATTCGCTGCACTTATCCAAGATTAATTTGATGCAAATTCGGAAATTTCTTTCACAGTCACAGTCAGACAGGGCTGCCAGGTTCCCTCCCGCTATGTTCCCAAAAACAAATTTAAAATAACCCAAAAGCTACTGCAATGTATGAAAAATCCCCCAAGTGATTTTTTCTACGTTAAGCATAATATTGGCTTCGGTTTCATCCATAATTTTACATGAAATTTGTTTGTCTCCACTCATCACGTCAAATTCAAAATAATAATTAAAAAATAACAAAAATTAAAAATAACAAAAATAGCAAAATTAACGCCTATCTACAAAGAAAGTGTACTAATAGATCCTTCAAATTATTGCCTAATAGCCAGTAAAAGTGTTAGTAATATATGTGAAAGAGTGATACAAGCACAAGTACTGAAGTTCCTTAATTCCAATCCAACACAATTTTAAAACCAATGCAATATAGATTCGAAGAAAGTAGCAGCACATTGGCGGCGATGCTAAATGCAGTTCATTACATAAATAGTGAACTAGATAGAGGCAAATTTGTAGCGGCGATATTTGTGGACCTTAAAACGGCTTTTGACACTAGCGGCCATAGTATCTTGCTCCAGAGGCTGGACGGATATGGTATCCGTCACACTTTTTTAGCTTCAATAAAGCATTACACTGGGGAACAGTCATTTTGCGGCAAGGCAGGTTGAAGTCAATTTCTTATGAGTTCAGTATGCTGAATACGAGTACAATATCCGATTTGTCAAATTAGTTTGTCAGATAAAGATTATTAACTACTTTATTGTAAAATGTCCAAATAAAAAACATACATACATTTAAAAATCTATATTTTTAGTATCGGCTATGTAACAATGATCACAAAATTATTAACCCCTGCTGCTAAAACAAATAATTAAAAAAAAAAAAAAAAACTTTTTCTGTAGGCTTTACTTCTGTGTTTTTGCTCGGGACAATACCTATTAAAGTCCAATAATAATCTGCCATCGTATGGCTGCCATCGTATTCTGTTGATTTGTGATTCCCCAAAAAATGATTGACTACTAGTACAAAGTTTAATCATGCTTCTGATTCGATCTGAGTCATATGGTCTGTGAATTCGATGTCTTTTATAAGGGCACAGATTTGCGGTCCATCAAAATTGCCTGCGTTTAATTTTCTCATAATCAGGGCTGAAACTTTGTTGAAAACATATTTAAAACAGTCACCAGTCTTATCCAGGGCTTTCATAAACTGGTTTATTAACCCAAGCTTGATGTGAAGTAGTGGAAGAATGATTTTCTCTCGACTTATCAGTGGCTCATTAACAATATTTGCTTCTCGAACCACCGTATATTCGCTCAAAGGCCAGACCTTTCTAACCCAATTTTCATTTTTTGTGCGACTATCTAATAGACAAAGAAAACGGATGTTTAATATACACACCTAGCGAGCCAAAAAATGTACCATCTTCAAGTCCACTGATGTTGTGCGAACGAAATCTTCCCTAAAATCATTTTAACGTTTTGGGATTATTTTTTAAGGTTGGTAGTGTGACCAATTGTAACCAAATCAAATTTATTAATGCAATAATACACATTTCAGACCTCTTTTTGAGCCTATCTAGAAAAAGCAGCCAATGTTCTGGCTTATTTTTGGGAAGACCATTGAAACTTAAGAAGCCAGAAACATTGTTACAAAGCAGCAGTTTGTTTTCTTCGGTAAAGTAAGGAAGAATGTCTTGCTCTCTGGTCCGATAAGATGTTATAGTCAGGCCAGGCTGAAGAGTGTTTTTCTTTTAGTCTTGAAGCAAGAATTTCAGCTGGTTTCTTTGACAAATTTAAACCGCGAATCAAGTCATTGAGCTCCTCTTGAGAAAATCCCTATATTGTTGAATTATACTCTCCGAGCTCACTTTCACTGCTTTACAGTTTCAACTTCATCGCAGTTTGCAGTCGATTATCCGGAAAACAGTGAAATTGCCAAATCTACATAATGTTATATTGAGACCTTAGCCGAATCCACATTAAGGTAAACCCAAGTACGTTTTTCGCAACGGTTCATACCTTTTGTTGGCTCAGTAATGATTGGTTGGCTCAGTCCATATCATTGGCACTCCAAATTTCCGTCCTCCTTGGCTCCAGTATCGTAGAGTTTTCACACAAAATTCGATTACTTTCATATAAAACGAAAACTGCCGGGGTCGTTAATACAAGCTTACGCAACGAACTCATATTTCTCAAGAGAAAAAGGACTTTTAAGCTTAAAATAGGCTACGAACTGATAACTTTAAGTTCTAATGTCTGACTAGCGAAACTGTTACATCTAACTCCGTGAATAGAAATTAATATTTAGTTAGGGATACTCAAATTAGGGCAGGTAGGTATCTTTTTTAAATAATTGCCAACATGTCGTTTATCTCCAGAAATAGAGTCAATTCAAACAAGGTAATTACATTTCATTCGTATTTAATATAAGTGTTTACCAAAATCATTAAAAAATAAGTGGCTCAGATAATAAGATTTTTTTTTGTAAATTTATCGTGATAAGCAACTATACCTATAAAAACCATAAATTTACAGTAAACATCGGCATTTGTCAGGGATCCATACTGGGCCCTTATTTGTTTTTTTTGTACGTTAACATTATTCACGGTATTAATTTACCAGACAAAAAATCAGACCCCAAACTGGCAGCCCTGCACTCAGACTGATTCGTGCCCATCAAAAGTAACTTCTCTTTAGCTCTTTTCCACGAATTCTATCTCCAGAGTTGTCCTCCTTTTCTACTGTATTATTTGATGCAAGGGAATCTATTATAAAATACAAACGATCAATAAATCTATTCACTATTTCATAGTTTTGCATGTACTTACATTTGTACAAGATTATCACTAGACAAAAATTCCAATCGTAGACTTGTGTGAAACGAATAGGCAGCCCTTTTCATGGGAATCTATTCTCAGATGCTAAGATTTCGTTCACTCTCAGCAATACACCAGCTTTGCCGGGATGGAAGTGGCGAAGAACCGACAACACTAACGTAGGTTAGTTTTCTTCTATGGTTTTCTGGGATTTCTGCATTTACGCGCCAAACAGAGAGAGTTCAATGACTTTCGGAGCAGCAGCGGTGCTCGTAGTAAGTAAGGTATGTACATGCACAAATTTTATGTTTTGCAATGCAAACGTTTTTCAATTTATTGTAAGGCTGGGATATGCATGCATGCAGCCCTGCCCGTCATATAGCTTGTAAATATCACAATATGGGAAAACTCGACTTGCTGGTCCTCAGCCCGGAAGCGGCTGAAGCAGCATATGTTAACTTCCCGTTCAGTATATTCTTCTGGTTGAATCAGGCCGTACTTCAGCCACGAGCAAATACCATCTGATGCCTACGTCCCAACTTGACAGCAAGTCAAAATCCAAAACATAACCTTTTACTTGATGACCTCTCTGGGATTCTTTCGAGTACTTTAAGTAATTTTCTTGCGATGTTATCCAGGCTTGTAGATATTCCATCCTGCCTAATATCATCAATCCGTTACTATGGAAAGCTGAATAAACATGTTCTCTTCAAAGACGGAAAACGTTTCCAAGGGGTCATATACTACCCTAGGTTGGCAGTCGAAACTATATAATGTCGTGAAGTACCATATATATTAAACACATTTTGTTTCCAGACACGCAGATCAGAAAGAAGCACCAATCACTCCTTCAAAACTTCTTCGCGTTCAGCGTATCAAGCCATTGAAAGGAAACACTCATTGGGAGAAGAAAATCTTAACGGACTTGAAGCTTGTCAATTGCGCAAGTGATTTCGCCATTGTTAAGAACATCCCAGAGATATGCGAACGATTATGGAAAGTGAAACATTTAGTGAGGATTGTTCCGATAACTTTTCCTTACGGGGAACCCACAGAAAACGATATTTCATTCACATTTCTAAAAGAAAACGGCGAATGCGTTGTGACGAAGGAGATTAAAGTAGACGAGAAACGTTTAGAGGCGACAAGAAGTTACTGCGACGATCCGAAAAAGTTGAATGCCGAAACACTTGTAAAAGACTCAAGACTTAAATGGTTGAATGCATTTTAAAACAGTAATTATTAGTTAATTATAAGTTAATAGATGGTATTCGTTTGCATGAAATTAATCAATTTCAGCTAGCCACTTGACAGTTAGTGGTTCCAAGAATTCACTGAAACTGATAAGAGGATAAATACCATATAATTAATAAAAGTATATTATCACGACTGTTAATAAAAAACAAAAGCTCAGTTATTTACTTCCACTTCAACCTTTTTACTTAATCGCTTGCAACCGGTTGTTGCAAATAATCCTACGTGACTATCATATGTAATGAAATTATCCATTATCGACCTGAAATATTGATAATTTGAAACACATTTTACGCTTTCCACTAGCTGATAATTTATAATACCTGATAATTTCTGGATTTGGCGTTGCACCCAACCGAATAAACTCAGCAACCAAACATTTCTCTACGTGCGTCTTTTCCAGCGGCAAGAACGGCAGGAAATGATCGATTAAACTTTTCTCAATTATTCCGGCCTTTTGCAGACCACCCTCTAAATTATATGCTGCTAGTTCTAGGATTTTTTCAAAATCATGCAACTGTGTCGTGTCGCGTAAGTTCCCGTTTTGCATAAGATCAGCCAGACGTTGTGATATTTCCACCCCCGCGGTATTCGAGAGGAAAATGAAAATGGACCGTCTGAAATCGATGCCTTCAAGGTGAGTGTGGTGATCAAGCAATGAAGCTATGGACTCAAAAACTCCCGGCGGTATTTTATCAACCTCGTCGAAGATAAATAGTGATCGAGGACATTTCTTTATAGCATTTCTTACTTTGTCGTTGATTTCCTCCTATAATTGATGAATTCATAACTTTAAACCTTACTTAGAAACCATCTCAGATAGATGAGGACAACGCACCCTATAAATGTGACTCCTTGAATCCAGAGGAAAATCTGATCGACCCAAGAATTTATACACATATTCACTCTCCAATCCTTTTTTGTACAGGTTTTTCGCTATGAAATCGGACACATAATTCTTACCGGTTCCTGGTGTTCCATGAAAACTTATGACCAATGGTTTTGTCGGCTTTCGATTTTTATCTAAATGTGCTTTCAATGCACCAATTAGTTGGCTCCTAAGAATGTGCTGCCCGAACACACTACTCGCTAAGTCATTTTTCAAGCCTGCAAACAATATCGTCATCACTGATGGGCCAACTGAACATATTTCAATGCATTTATGCTTATGCGTGCCGGGTGTTATTTAGCTATAAGTTAATAAAAATCTATACCTTCAACGTCGTCTATTATGTGGTCGTCATTGCAACATTCATACACTTGGCAGTAAGTGTATCGTTTCACAAACTGATGGTTATACCCTAGGCCGGCGAGCCCGGCGCCTATTCCAATGGTTATTGGATCGAAAAAGCAAAGTGCATTGGTCATAGTAGCTGCTATGACAAATAATTGAAACATCATTATACCGGGTTTCCACGCGTCGACTGGCCGTGGATGTTGAAGGGCGGACTAGGGTTGATGACAGCACAATGAGGAGCCGTGTACTTTGGAACACTGCTTTGGAATAGCTGTCAGAGGTAATAAGCTCCTAACCTCATTTTATTATTTACTAACAGCTGCTTCTGATGTGTACCAAGCGGTGTCATAACTCACGTGTCTCCTAAAAATAATATTTCGATTTGACCGATTTAAATAGGTGTTGAATGCAAAAGGTAAAAATAGCCCTCAGACTGTACGAGGAAGAAACAGCATAGGTGATGGTACGTGCATCGGATGTTAGTACTAATGTTTTAAATATCACTCCAAAACAAGGAAAGGTACCTAGATAAACACACTAAGTCATTGTAAAACCTGCGAATGTTGAATAATTTCTTCGATATCCAGCATGATTTTTAAGCATACAAATCGTAGAATATCAGGTATCTCAAACATACAAACTTCTTGAAATTCGTACTATTGGCTTAAATATACTCACAAAAAACTTAAAAATAATAGTCTTATCCTAAAAATAGATTTGCAAACGCATTATAAGAACCCCGAAATAATCACAATAGTACGTCAATCGAGTAGTCTCGGCTGGGGGAAAGACATCAGCATTAAGAAAAGTTAAACCGAACGACATACATCGGTTTCCATTTCTACGCTTCGAGATGTCCTTATCGTTACAACGAGGAACTTGTATACTATCGGAATCGCCTTTTGTTCATGTGTTAAAATCGAAATTTCGAGCAGAACGATGTGATCATTGCTTACAAGCGTAGGTTTTTTTTGAAACTAAAGTGAAATATTAGTTTATTTTGCAGTGATTCGTTTGCTTGCAGTAACAAAGTTCGAAAATGTTCGAATTGTAAATATGTGGCGTATTGCAATCAAAACTGTCAGAGTAGTGCCTGGGAGATGCATAAAACAGAATGTCCATACTTAAAGAAAGTGTACCCGAAAATCGTACCGGACGCAGCACGAACTTTGCTCCGAATTATTTTGAAATTACGCAATGGCGGAGATCGTGATAGAGGATACTATACGGAAAAGTCCTATCGCAAATTTCGGGATCTCATGTCACGTAAGCTTCGGAAATACATTTAATTCATATGTGTATGATGTCTAGGACAATAATAATATTGCTTCGTTAGGAAATAGCATTAAGTTTGCAAATTGTGAGTGTGAGACTGCTTTCACAGCTTTTTATTACAGAACAAACAATATTCGGCAAATGTATAATATTTGATTAGAAGAAATATCGTATACACTTGTAAAAATCGCGCAATTTAGTTGGTAAGTTTTGAATTTTGATGAAATATCAAAATAATTTTCTCGTTAAATGTTGATTGCTTTGAATCGTAAATGTTCACTGAAAAAAACTTTGCTCGTGTTTTTGTATATATGTAAAAAACAAAACTAATTTGCTGTAGTCGATTTGGGGAGTTACTAATAGGCGTATGCGTTCGATATATTTCCGTTGTTCATGACTAGCAATAATTTTATAGTTTACAAGCTGGCTCGTTCAACTGAAACGATATCGCTCTGTGAACTGAATGAGTGGTTTTATGAACGTTTCTCAAATCTCAAATTTTTGAATAACTCGAACATCTGGCTGCCATTGACATACATACATACTCAAACAATAGACAACAATGCTTCAATTCAAATAAAAAAAACATATATTGGTGGACAAAAGGTCAAACGACACACAGTCGTTTGTTGAATAATACAAAACTTTACGGGTAAACTCGACTTGATGAACCACAGCCGGGAAATTCTACCACCAGAGGGCGAATAGGTGGTAGCAGGGGTCGAAAATTGAAGAAAAACACAAAAAATTATGCAAAAAAAAACTCGAGAAGACAACACAATTCAGAAAAATAAACAAACAAAAAACCCCAAAAGCGAACGCACAATCACAAAAAAACACAAACATACTAGCCAGGCATCTATCGGCAAAATTCATGTAACGGCTGTGTGGTGCATCAAGTCGAGTTTTACCAACCTTACTATCGGCGTTTTTTTTTTCAAACACAAGAGACAATCGCTATAAATACGAAAATTAACCAAGTCTGCAGTATCTGTGCAAAAAAGCAATAGAATCATAAGATCATCTAACCGTTTTTCCCGTCAACTATAGACTACAAAGAAATCCAAGACGATGATAAGCGAATGGAACATCTAGAATCGTTACGTGCTGTTCTGACAGATGTCTTGGGCAATATCATGGTTCCCAATCAAGCGGAACTGCTTAGTTTATATGGTCGAGTAAGTAAGATTATGAAAATTGCGCTAACATTTCAATGGAAAAGTTACTTTCAATAGCTCGTCACGAACGGTTTCAACATACTAGATGCCGAAATGAATGTTATCGGAACTGGGATTTATCTAGGTGTCTCGATTGTCGATCACAGCTGTGTACCGAATGCTGTGGCGACATTCGAAGGGACAACATTGAGTATTCGTTTAACCGACGATATTCCTTGCTTGGACTGGTCAAAGGTATCGAATGAATCACCATTACATGTCTCAGACTGTAAATTAAACTTAAACTTTTAAAGATTTTCATAAGCTACATTGACTTGTTAAATACGCGCAGTGAAAGAAGGAGCGACCTGAAATCGAACTACTATTTTTTATGCTGCTGCTCCAAGTGTATCAATGAACAAGATGAAATTGAGATGAATGCAGCAGCATGCTTAGATCAAGACTGTGATGCATTTTTGGATATCAACAAAATCAATTGTGAAGCATGTGGCAGAGAAGTGACGGAATCGCATCGACAAAATTTCCGTGAAGTTAACGAGTTGACTCGAGACCACTTGAAAAATATGGAGGAAATAGCATGTAAGTAGAATATTGGAGCGACTAAAATGTTTTTCCCCATTTTCCCCACACAGATTTAGACGTATGCTTGATATGCCTTAAAAAGCAGAAATCCATACTACATCCGCTCAATGTATGGCATGTGAAAACCTTAGATTTAGCATTTGAGGCAGCAATTAAAATTCAGAAATGGACTACAGCATTAGAATGTGGATTAAGACTGATTCAAGGATTTAGGTAAGGCTAACACAACACAGATGTCACTCCAGTGTGAATTAACATTGTTTCCATCGTCAGAAAATATTACGGCGAATGGAATCCACTCCTTGGTCTGCTGTATTTGAAATGTGGGAAACTACTGCTATACGAAAACCGGTTGAAAGAGGCTTCTGGAAATTTACTGAAGGCAGAGAAAATCATAGCCATAACACATGGTAAGAATCATACGTTATACCGAGAACAGTTAATTCCATTGCTGGAGCAATCTGTGGAAAGTTGAATTGAATAATCGCTAAAGTCAGTGTAATATTGTAATATTGTAAGGTATAAAGTGGGTGTAAAGTGTAATATTGTATTTACACACATTATTATAATTACATATGAACTATATTGTGACTTTATTACAAAAGTATTACCAAAAATATTTCATACAATCGACGATAGCGCCTTTGCTCGTCGATCGGTATTTTGAAATATTGCCCTAATCAGATTTTTTATTTCTTCAGCTTTAAAGTTCAATGTCAGCGGTCCTTTACCTTCGGACCATTGATCCGTGATTTCCACTAGAGAAGCACCCAAAATCATTTTTAGTTGTGTTAACTTTGTCCATGATTTGACGTGTATGCTGATTTGTAATGGATCCTGAAATATTGAATTTCATTACTATGTGATATTGCATACGCATTTGAGCTATTTGATCTACCTTAAAAATATCCGGTGCTCTTTCGATGATAATCGAACAGATTTCGACAAGCTCATTTGTCATAGCCGTCGAAATGTCCTCCATTGACATGATTCGTCGTATCACTTCGGAGCAGAAGTCATTCAAGAGATTGCTCATGGTTTTCGTGTAGACTGTAGTGGGTAAAATAGTTTGCCAAACGTTTTTCAACAAGTCCAATTGCCGTAAGCATTGACGTATGGCTTTTTGTGGCTCGATACCGAAATCTGAAACTCCATCGGATAAATCTAAAAGTATATCGTTTATGATCTGTGTCAAGGAAAATATGAAAAATGTTTTTACTGAATCCTTGAAGAATCTCCAACAAATGAGCTCGCTGATTTTTCAGTTGATTTACGAAGTACTCGGATCCTAGGTTTTGTAAGCTTTTCACCGTCGTTTCTAGTGAATCAATGCCTTTCGATGCGTACTTTGTTAGCCAGTACGCTAGGTACATGCAATTGTTATGAAAAAGTGCCGTTTGTTGCGGTATGTTCTGCAAGAGTTTTTCATGGTATGTTGGAACTTCCGTCAAATATCGCTGCAATATCACCGGGATAGTGGATATCAATCGCTTCGATGTTTCATCATCAACTGTGGATGCTTGTCGAACAACTTTTTCCATCAAACTAATGATTTCCTGTAAAAAGGATATGTGAATTTCGTATTTATTTTTAAAAAGAACCTATTTCGAGAATCGATAACTCACCAGCGTGCTCTTCGACACCATGCATCTTGGAAACAAGGCAGGATTCTTCGTTACTTCAGCCACTGAATTGCTCTCTGCTACTAGAATCATATCATGTAGATCTTTATGCATAATTTCGATACCGCTATCCAGTATGTTTGTGCAAAAACGATTTTGAAATAATATTCCAATCCGATCGGCGTATTTGATAAGCTGTGTGTCTTGTTCGGCGTCTAGAAACGAGAGTGACACCAGAAATTGATTAAAGTTCATTATGTCCGCCACCAGAGTCGAATCATTCATCTCATCCATCGTTTCCGGTATGGCATGTACAAGACATTCATTTATGATCAAATTCAAGACATGCTCTTTTAGGTTTTCTCCGAATATCTTAAATGAACAAATTGTACTCGATATCTGTACATTTAATTCCTGCAAACACTTCATCACAGTTTCGATGCTTTTGAAGACAGTTTTATAATTCGGACGAAGATCCTCCGATATGTCCTTAATGCTGTATGATAAATTCAGTTGCACGTATTCATCATTGCTGTCTTTAATTTCAACGGAAACTGGTTTTGTGATCGTTGGTTCGAATACATTTTCGATCAGAAAATCACACAGTTTCTTTGGATTGTATTTCGCGTTGAAGAGAGCCACAATAGTTTCCTGCAACTGGGCAGCATTTTTCGATATTTTCATCGAAACTGCTTTGGTATTTTGAAACGATTTCTCCGACATTTGTACTTGTTGTTCGAAACATAGACGCAATTTATGCATTAGCATTTCAGATTCGACATGATATTTTATTTTGATGTTCTGATAGCAGTCCAGACGATTGAATATTTTATCCGCCGGATCATGAATTAAATTCTTGATTTTATCTGCTATACTCATCGCTTCGAGATACTCATTATTGCTCTTGGCCGACTCCAGACTTTGAAATAATTCGTCAACATTCAGGATTTTATAGGACACTTTCAAACCGAGGGCCGATTCTCTTAATTCGTCGACGTACTGTTGGAATTCATCGGTCGCTATATACAAATCGTGTTTTGTGTCGTTTTCTAACGTTTCGATCAAATGCTCCACCTTAAAGGAGATATTACTAGCTACATTCTAGTAGTATTTGTAGCATTAATTGAAACCTTACCTCTCTAACAAGTTTCTCGCCTTCTTCCAAATAGAGTTCGTTAGTGCTTAGATTTGGCAAAAAGTCGACGTAGTTTGCATCAATGAAACTACGCGTTTTACTTTGATACCGCTTGATTTCGCCGAGTGTTTTTGTAATATTTCTTTTAGCATCGATTGCTTCATTCGTATTTGATATTTCGACAACGTTCCTGAGAAATTCCATCCTAGAAAATGTTAGTAACGGACTCTTCGTCGACCTCGGACAGGTCCCAACAAGCGCTTCACATTTGAGCGTTAATGACATTGACACTTGATCACTTGATTTGCTGACAATATGACAGCTGCAAAAGCAAATGCTGACGAAAATTTGAACTTGTGTGCAGCGAATTCGGAGCAGTAGGGCGAATCAACAACAGTGACATCTAGGTCTGAGAAACATTGTTTTTAACAACCGAAATTTGATTTTGAAGATTCTAAATTTGTACAGCTGTTTTTATCCATTGTTCGTTCCAAAGGATGATGACTAGGGCTGCCAACTCAGTGGATCGGAAATCCGGGAGGAAAATAAAAAATTAATAAAAACCTATTTTATTCATTTAAAATGATATTTCTTTACACTAGGAGTTGCTTGTAATGTTTTTTAATTTGCAAGGATAAAGCTATAGAATTCTTTAGATGTGAAATTAAAATTTGTACATACCTGTATTTCTGATTTTACATGTGTTTCATTAAGCCAATTACGATTTTTTGACCACAGTAGATATATAATAACAGTTCTGACGCACTTAAGGAGCAATAAGAACAAGGTGGTTGCGATTATCGGCCCGCGCATCCCGCGCATGACGTAAGGGATAATTTCAAACTGATAAACAGCCCAGTTGAACTGATAAACAGCCTATCTGAACTGATAAACAACCCTGTTGAGCTAATAAAGAACCCTGTTGAGCTGTTTATTAGTTTAAAGATCGTCGCTTACGTCATGCACGGGCCGATGATCGAAAGCACCATGTCCTTACTGCTACTCTTTGCTCCTCTTAAGTGCGCCAGAACTGGTATTATAAATCTACTGATCACTGGTCGTTTACTACTCTAAAAATACGATCAGCGGCAACATTTGCAATAGGGATCGAGGGAGCGAATGTAACAAGTTTTTTTTTATCTCTCTTCCCGATTCTTCTTTACATTTTTCAAAAAAATTAGCCCAACGCAAGTCGACCCTCTTTGCTTCACTTGCCACAAGGTCACGCACTTCTCGCAGCAAACAGTAATCGTCGTACAATTTATCCTCATTTATTGGCACGTTTAGAGAAGCACTCAGATGTTTTACTTAATCAATTGTACAAATCCAGCGCAATTAACGATTTTAATCATTGATATTGTATTATTTACAAGCACATAAAAGCGAGCATAAAATATAAATAAAAATATAAAAATACCGTAAAGGCAATTTTTGTTAAATTTCCGGGAGAATTTAACTGCATTCCGGGAGCCGGGAGATTTTTTAAGTGAACTGTATTTTTCCGGGAGAATCCCGGAATTCCGGGAGAGTTGGCAACCCTAATGATGACTGTTAAGATGAATCGCTTGGTAATCAAAATAATTCATTGAAAGTATGCTGGAGTTCAATATAATCTAAACTACAGTTATTCAAAGAACAAACTCTTGGATGCAGTCAAACATGTCAATGAAAAAATCCACAGACTTACGGGAATTCCCATTCAATGCAAAAACTCCGTCATCAAAATAAAATATTTGGTATGTCTTATCCAAAAACATCGTAGATATATTCGCTAGTACATTGCTCATATGACATTATTTCATTTCACAAAATTTTGAATCAATCAAATAAATTTAGAGGGTTAGAGCCGAAAACATATTTAAAAGTTATAGATCTCAGTAACTGGATGAAACCCACGTTTCAAAGTTACGAATTTCTCAAAAAAAAAATAAACCGTTATTTCTACTCATAAATTAATAATAATACCAATGAGTCATGAAGAAGTATGGAAGTATACAAGCTTTTATTATATTTTCACACATTCCCCCTCTATTTTTTGATTTCGTTCTGCTTCACCACTTCACTTACGTCCTGTAACGATGCATACGATATATCCAATGATGCTTACTTATTCCTTATTTCTTCAATGTTGTTGCGAGCATGAAAATAAGCAAGAAAGAAAAATGTTAGGTGGAAATTAATTAGCAAGTACAACTTGGACTAGTCACTACTTGAACAGTTATCTTAGATAATAAGTCGAAACGAGTGAAGTGTGATCAAAGTTATAAAGAAACTGCAGTAATATCACGATAAATTTACATCCGACCGATTAACTACATTTTCGCTCAAAATACTAGTTTCTCATCTTCACATGTCTCAGATTTCTTTTCACATGTCGAAAGATAATGGTTAAAATAACAGGATTAATGTAGTTCTCATAATCTATTTCTAGAAACAGAGAAATTGTGCAAATTTGTTTTTCTCCCTCCATTCTTAATCAAATTAATAATGAATTTCGTGTGATTACTTTAGATTTACACTACGAAGCGGCATTTTGAAGTTTGCAGCTGCCTGTAGTTGTATTTGATAAGCTAGACTGTGTATTTTGAATCCATACAGCCTGCAAGACAAAAAAAATTCATGATTTGACAAAAACACCGATTGAATCCGTCGCTGTCACAGCATACCGTGGTACAAATTGATTTGTAGGGCGTTTTGGTCGATATTCTGGATGTACCATGAACAACATATGCGGAAAGCCCGTCCCGAAATACGCTCCGTCTGTATGATGGTGTCGTGACGATTTTGGAGTGTAGACATCAATGCATTTCGGGCAATAGGTTTTTACCATCGCCTCACCAGGAATGTCTGATAAGCCTGAAATCAAATAAAAAACACATCAAAATCCTGTGCATGTACAATATATTCACAAACGACACTCACCTAGCGGTAACATTGGCTGGCTCTCGCAATAAACTCGTGGGCAGTGTCCAAAGTCACCAGTTTGGTATTTTTCTATCATCTGAGCGATTCCACGATTTGTTAAAATGTATCTAGCGTGTATTAAACCGTACAACATTTCTGCTGCCTGCTCGGTCATATCCGAATGGTGAGGGTTATCTTCCAATTCATCTTCTGAAAAATGCATTTAGATTCCATTATTTTCTCCTAAATTTGATCTTTTTCCAGGCGATTCATGACCGTTTTGCAAAGTTGACTACACACTACTATTTTCGATCAATTTTGAATTAACACTTTCCATTTGAAGAATTAATGAGGAAAAGCCACAAATGTACCATTCCCTACATACTCACCTGGTTCAAGATCGAGAATCATGTCCAGGGCTGGCCTGTAGTTGGGCACCTGTTCGTTCAGACCGGTCAGATTGAATTTGTCCTGAATATAATCTTCATCGACCTGAACAAAACACCAATTCAATCACTTTTAACCTGCCACAGCCATTCATCACTCACCTCGCAAAAAAATTCATTTCCTCGCAATCCGCAGAACCATGTAACCCATGATACTTCTTCAGAGCTGCTCATTTTCCTGTTGACGGAAACAGAAGCCATTGTTATCACCAACAATCTAGTTTTTTTCTTTCAGATGGATTATTTAATTAGGATGAGTAATGTAAACTTCCGAGTTTGGTGGAGGTGCTGTTGCCGTTTATGCGTAATTGGTAAGCAGGTTTCAATGCGAGAAGGGAAATAGAGTAACGAAATAAACGAAACGAAGGCAATAACTATTCTAAAGGAATCAGAGCAGCAATTTATCTGGTTCACGCGCAACTCTACACTGATTAGTATATGCAAAATGCATTTCTATTCGATAAAAGCAGGTTATATAAAAAAAATATTTAAAATATTTTGACGTTTCACAATCTGTCGGTGGGAACGACGGTCGAGTTTCAGTTTACGTCAACAGTTCGCAGGATGTTTCCACGCTTCTTTTATATCGCAACACAAGTATTTCGGAAAGTAAAAACCGAGCCGCACGCTTTCAGACTGATTTTTACATGACATCCACAATTTCAATTTCCAGCCTTCTCTTCAAACTTTCAACTAGCACTTTGGAAATTTTTTCAACGAGCCTCACTCCTGTCAGTAAGTAAGACATTAACCTAAAAATTATACGGCGAGAATGCAAAATTTCTCTGCGCTTTTCCAATTCTACGTTCGCTTTCTGTCGGAAAAAAATCCAAGGCGGAGCGTCATCAACTTAGCAAGCACTAAGTTATGTTTCTAATTTATCGCACATGAAACATAAAAACATTTAACACCGGAGTTATCTATGGGCTCTGATTATCACAAATGGCGAATAAGTCTCTATGCCGCCGAGTGCCGAATGTCGACGACCGTCAAATGCATGTAAACCGCGTACGCTTTTCTTCATGGCAGCCTCCATTCTCGCACCGAAACCAACCAACATCTCCACTCGGAATCACCTCTTTTCACAATGCAATCAATCGCTTTTGGGCTGAAATCGAATTGAGAATGGCGAGAAATTCACGAAAATTACCGCTTTTAGTAAATAGCTTCCCAAAATCCACAGCTATCACGGAAATTCGAATGAAAAATGCGATGCCCGTGCGAATCGTCCACTCCTGCTCACTTCACACACACTTTCGAAGAAGCTTAGCGATTCGAGCGACAGTAGAGACTCGTCTAACTAAAGCTATTTCGTCGAATATTCGAATAGGGGAGAGGTGGCTGCCAAAAAAATTTACATTTTTGATTAGGAAAAATATGAAAAAACGTTTGAATCAGTTCTAAAAGATTATAGTCTCCGATTAGGTACAGCGGTAAAACTGGACTTAATGCCCCACACAGCTGTTGCATGAATCTCGCCGATAGATGTCGGGCTAATATGTTTGTGTTTTTGTGGTTGTGCGTTTGCTTTTGGGGCTTCTTTTCTTTCTTTTTTTTCTTTTTCTTAATTGTTTTATCGGGTAAACTGGACTTGATGCCCCACACCCGGGAAATCCCGCCACCAGAGGGCAAAAAGGTGGTAGAAAGGTTGAAAAAATGAAGAAAAACAGACAAAATTATGCATAAAAATAAAAAAGGAGATAACACAATTAAGAAAAAGAAAAAAAAGAAAGAAAAGAAGCCCCAAAAGCAAACGCACAGCCACAAAAACACAAACATATTAGCCCGACATCTATCGGCGAGATTCATGCAACAGCTGTGTGGGGCATCAAGTCCAGTTTTACTGTTTTATCTTCTTTTTTCTTTTTTTGTATAATTTTGTCTGTTTTTTTTCATTTTTTCAACCTTTCTACCAGCTTTTCGCCCTCTGGTGGCGGGATTTCCCGGGTGTGGGCATCAAGTCCAGTTTACCCGGTACAGCTTCTACAAATGTGTCTAAAAATGGCTGAGTAAACGACGCGAAAGTACGAAAACGGAGGCAAGAAGTGGAAAAAGATAAGTAGGTGAACTCCGGGTAAACTGGACTTGATGCCCCACACCCGGGAAATCCCACTACCAGAGGGCGAAAAGGTGGTAGAAGGGCTGAAAAAATGAAGAAAAACAGACAAAATTATACAAAAAAAATAATAAAGAAGATAAAACAATTGAGAAAAAGAAAAAAAAGAAAGAAAAGAAGCCCCAAAAGCAAACGCACAACCACAAAAACACAAACATATTAGCCCGACATCTATCGGCGAGATTCATGCAACAGCTGTGTGGGGCATCAAGTCCAGTTTTACCCAAAATTATTCATAAAAATAAAAAAGAAGATAAAATAATTGAGAAAAAGAAAAAAAAGAAAGAAAAGAAGCCCCAAAAGCAAACGCACAACCACAAAAACACAAACATATTAGCCCGACATGGTAAAACTGGACTTGATCATGGCCTTCATATAAAAGGCCTATCGCGACTTGCAATCTGACAGGTATTAAGCTACTTTTTAAAATGGTGTAGTCCTCACGTTATTAAGATTTATTGGGAATTGCACAATGACAATTGTTTGACATTTCTCTGACAATTAGTAATGTGAATGGTTCTACTCAGTTGAATCAGGGAATAGAGTCTATTTTCCGACTATCCGGAGACTCGTTTCGAAGTTTTTGTCGCGTAAAAGATATTTCTGATAAGTGTCGTGAAAGTGATGTGTTTATTGTGCTGTATACGCGAGAACTTTGCAATTTGGAATACCTGCCACCTACTCTCGGCAATGTGAATTGTAAACAATTGCCGTTTGTGGTTGGTAGGATTTATTCCACTTTAAAAGTCATCAAATATTGATAATCTGCAAATTCTTCTACACAAACGATACTTCGGATAAGTGTCCCGGTGAATTGAGGTCTGATGCTAAAGACTTTTTATATCTAAATTGCTTGTGAAAGATCCCAAAACAACAGTGATTAACATGACATATGAGTTTCCTCAAATCTCCTGTAGGTGGATCTCGTGAATATCTTTATAACCATAAAAAAACATCACTGTGTGGACTGGTTGGGAAAAGTAGCTTAGGTCCGCCATCTTGTAGCTTAATTGCTTTTGCGATAGGCCTTTTATATGAAGGCCATGACTTGATGCCCCACACAGCTGTTGCATGAATCTCGCCGATAGATGTCGGGCTAATATGTTTGTGTTTTTGTGGTTGTGCGTTTGCTTTTGGGGCTTCTTTTCTTTCTTTTTTTTTCTTTTTCTTAATTGTTTTATCTTCTTTTTTATTTTTTTGTATAATTTTGGCTGTTTTTCTTCATTTTTTCAACCCTTCTACCACCTTTTCGCCCTCTGGTGGCGGGATTTCCCGAGTGTGGGGCATCAAGTCCAGTTTACCCGCCCGACATCTATCGGCGAGATCCATGCAACAGCTGTGTGGGGCATCAAGTCCAGTTTTACCCAAAATTATTCATAAAAATAAAAAAGAAGATAAAATAATTAAGAAAAAGAAAAAAAAGAAAGAAAAGAAGCCCCAAAAGCAAACGCACAACCACAAAAACACAAACATATTAGCCCGACATCTATCGGCAAATTCATGTAACAGCTGTGTGGGGCATCAAGTCATGGCCTTCATATAAAAGGCCTATCGCAAAAGCAATTAACCTACAAGATGGCGGACCTAAGCTACTTTTCCCAACCAGTCCACACAGTGATGTTTTTTTATGGTAATAAATAAATTCACGAGATCCACCTACAGGAGATATGAGGAAACTCGGTAAAACTGGACTTGATGCCCCACACAGCTGTTGCATGAATCTCGCCGATAGATGTCGGGCTAATATGTTTGTGTTTTTGTGGTTGTGCGTTTGCTTTTGGGGCTTCTTTTCTTTCTTTTTCTTAATTGTTTTATCTTCTTTTTTATTTTTTTGTATAATTTTGTCTGTTTTTCTTCATTTTTTCAACCTTTCTACCACCTTTTCGCCCTCTGGTGGCGGGATTTCCCAGGTGTGGGGCATCAAGTCCAGTTTACCCGGAAACTCATATGTCATGTCAATCAATGTTGTTCTGGGATCTTTCACAAGCAATTTAGATATAAAAAGTCTTTAGCATCAGACCTCAATTCATTGGGACACTTATCCGAAATATCATTTGTGTAGAAGAATTTGCAGATTATCAAAATTTGATGATTTTTAAAGTGGAATAAATCCTACCAACCACAAACGGCAATTGTTTACAATACACATTGCCGAGAGTAGGTGGCAGGTATTCCAAATTGCAAAGTTCTCGCGTATACAGCACAATAAACACATCACTTTCACGACACTTATCCGAAATATCTTTTACGCGACAAAAACTTCGAAACCAGTCTCCGGATAATAGGAAAATAGACTCTATTCGCGGATTCAACCGAGCAGCACCATTCACATTGCTAATATTTACTAATTGTCAGAGAAATGTCAAACAATTGTCAGTGTGCAATTCCCAATAAATCTTAATAACGAGAGGACTACACCATTTTAAAAAGTAGCTTAATACCTGTCAGATTGCAAGTCGCGATAGGCCTTTTATATGAAGGCCATGATCAAGTCCAGTTTTACCGTGAACTCCTTCCATTTTCCAAAAAAAAAACACCTTTGACCTTAAAAATGCACCTCAATTTACGCAATGAATTATCTGTCAAAGCAACCTGAGAGTGTGTTGGTATTTTTTGCGAGAGTGAGCCGTATGTGAACAATGAAAAATCTAGCCTGAGTATGTTGTGTTCGAATCGTATATTGCATCTCTTTCTGTCCCATGCGATTTCTTCTAATTTTCCAGGCTGATCAACAATACAATCTCAGGCCAGTTCACTGGATTTTTGGTCTGTATACATATACGGAGTCCGCACGGTGATTAGAACTAACTTCTTACGCTGTGACGCTGGTTAGGAACCAACTTCTTAAACGGCCCACAGACACGGAGGTCTGGTTGGAGACTTGCGATATTTGCGAACAAACTAGATCTGAGACTAGTCCACAGACAGTGAATTTGGTTGCAGATATTGCATATCTGCAACCAAGTCGACGACCAGGTCTCCGTGTCTGTGGGGTGTCGGAGGGACCGATCGGACGGGTGAACGGAGGTGCTTTCTCAGCCTTAAACCAAACCGATTAACCAAATGCAAGAAGTGAACAGCAGAATGAAAGAACATTATGAATTTTACAGCTACTACGGTCCATTCTTTTCTATTTTGAGCTAATTATTGTATATTTATATATATATATATTTTTATATTTATATTATATCCAGTTTCTTCTTTAGTATACTTACCAATAAATGAGTCTTTACATTCCTAGTTCTTCTGCCTGTTAATACAAATAAATTTTGATTAAATTTGTTAAAAATTTGTTCATTGTAAATTACCTTTGATATTTACATTAGGTGCGTTTTTTTGCTCCGATACAGAGCAGAGTACAACTATGCCGCAAAAACAACGATTTAGTATAAAACAGCAGTGCTTTCGCTAAGACTGACATAGGTTGCGATATTCGCTGTGGTAGCAGAAAACGGGTAAACTGGACTTGATGCCCCACACACGGCCATGCCCACACCCGGGAAATCCCACCACCAGAGGGCAAAAAGGTGGTAGAAGGGCTGAAAAAATGAAGAAAAACAGACAAAATTATACTTAAAAATAAAAAAGAAGATAAAACAATTAAGAAAAGGAAAAAAAAGAAAGAAAAGAAGGGTAAAACTGGAGTTGATGCCCCACACAGCTGTTGCATGAATCTCGCCGATAGATGTCGGGCTAATATGTTTGTATTTTTGTGGTTGTGCGTTTGCTTTTGGGGCTTCTTTTCTTTCTTTTTTTTTCTTTTTCTTAATTGTTTTATCTTCTTTTTTCTTTTTTTGTATAATTTTGTCTGTTTTTCTTCATTTTTTCAGCCCTTCCACCACCTTTTCGCCCTCTGGTGGTGGGATTTCCCGGGTGTGGGGCATCAAGTCCAGTTTACCCAAAAGAAGCCCCAAAAGCAAACGCACAACCACAAAAACACAAACATATTAGCCCGACATCTATCGGCGAAATTCATGTAACAGCTGTGTGGGGCATCAAGTCCAGTTTTACCCAACACTCCTGCACCAGTGAATTCACTAGTACAGAAATTCTATGCCTCATTTGTAGTTCACGTGTTGAAGTGTAGAATGTGCTGATAGAAAAAAGAAAAGCTCATGAGAAGTTGTATTTTTTTCTGTGAGGTGGCTTTCGGTTTTTCATGGTTATGTTGAATGTTTTGGTAGTTAGGAAATTAGAAAAAGCCCTCATAATGTGTAGAAAGTTAAAAGAATTAATTTTCTGTTAGTTTTTTTTCTATTTCTATCGATTGTGGTAGTGTATACTCGTTATTTTCTCCCTTTTTTCAGCTGTTTTCTGCGGTAAAACTGGACTTGATGCCCCACACAGCTGTTACATGAATTTCGCCGATAGATGTCGGGCTAATATGTTTGTGTTTTTGTGGTTGTGCGTTTGCTTTTGGGGCTTCTTTTCTTTCTTTTTTTTCTTTTTCTTAATTGTTTTATCTTCTTTTTTCTTTTTTTGTCTTCTTTTTTCTGTTTTTCTTCATTTTTTCAGCCCTTCTACCATCTTTTCGCCCTCTCGTGGTGGAATTTCCCGGGTGTGGGGCATCAAGTCCAGTTTACCCGTGTTGTTGTTTTCAATGCGTCTACTCTACTCTCCGCTGGATAGAGGAGCAAAAAAACGCCCCTATTGTTTTCCCGCTCGATGGACTTGACGTATGAGTTTCCTCATATCTCCTGTAGGTGGATCTCGTGACTCTCTTTAGCAGCCCATAGAAAAACTTCACTGTGCGGACTGGTCGAGAAAAGGTACATTAGGTCCGCCATCTTGCACGTTAATTGCTTTTGCGACCGGCTTTCTATAACCTTGCACAAAACGTGCAATCCAACGTGTGTTTCTACAATTTGATGCTGTCGCTTACGTTCAAACATGGCCTTCATATAAAAGGCCTATCGCGACTTGCAATCTGACAGGTATTAAGCTACTTTTTAAAATGGTGTAGTCCTCTCGTTATTAAGATTTATTGGGAATTGCACAATGACAATTCTTTGACATTTCTCTGACAATTAGTAAATATTAGCAATGTGAATGTTGCTGCTCGGTTGAATCCGGGAATAGAGTCTATTTTCCTATTATCCGGAGACTGGTTTCGAAGTTTTTGTCGCGTAAAAGATATTTCGGATAAGTGTCGTGAAAGTGATGTGTTTATTGTGCTATATACGCGAGAACTTTGCAATTTGGAATACCTGCCATCTACTCTCGGCAATGTGAATTGTAAACAATTGCCGTTTGTGGTTGGCAGGATTTATTCCACTTTAAAAATCATCAAATTTTGATAATCTGCAAATTCTTATATTTCGGATAAGTGTCCCGATGAATTGAGGTCTGATGCTAAAGACTTTTTATATCTAAATTGCTTGTGAAAGATCCCAAAACAACATTGATCAACATGACATATGAGTTTCCTCATATCTCCTGTAGGTGGATCTCGTGAATTTATTTATTACCATAAAAAAACATCACTGTGTGGACTGGTTGGGAAAAGTAGCTTAGGTCCGCCATCTTGTAGGTTAATTGCTTTTGCGATAGGCCTTTTATATGAAGGCCATGGACCGGCCTTCTATAACCTTGCACAAAACGTGCAATCCAACGTGTGTTTCTACAATTTGATGCTGTCGCTTACGTTCAAACAACGGCAATTTCAATTTTACCAACAATAAACTCGCATTTAACTCTGAGAAATTGAAATGGGCATATCGATTTTCATGAAGAAATGTTGGAATAAATGGATAAAATTTGATGTAAGTTGCTTCAGCTTAAGTTCCATTAATAATCAATTTTAAGTTCATTAAGGTCGTGTTACAGCATTGGTTACAGTGTACAGAGCTATAGCTTGATGTTTCGTTAAAATGGTTAATTTGATTGTCCTATGGTTTGAATCATTACTGTTTTATGGTTTGAGTCACTACTTTTGACAGTCCACTGACGTTGAGCAACACGTTGTGGAATTGTTTTGGTCTCTTTGGCATGACTTTCTTGTGGTTGTCGCGTGCGGGTTTCACGTCGAAAACAGAAAGAACTCAATACTGATAACGTACAAGGCAATCCATTAAAAATCCGAATCTTTGCCAACAATATAAAACCGACAAACATTTCAATATCGATTTTAATCGAAAGTCAGAAGAGTTCATAATTCACCACTGAAACACCATGTCTACCAAAAAGAAACAAAAGACTCCTAAAGGAGCAAAAAAATTAGTTCGATATTTTGAAAGTAGTGCAGCAGATGGTGAAAACCTCGATAACATTGAAAAACTTCCAGTGAATCCAAAGAAAAAATCGAAATCGTTTGGAGGAGATGTGATTCATGTGTCTTTAAAGGAGAGGAGATCTTTCAAAGCTCGAAACCAAAAGCCCTTCAAGGCTCCGAATGCAAAATATAAAAGACGACGACCACAAATCGATGCGAAACTGCTGGAGAAACATGATCGTGGTGCAGCCGCTAGCACAGATGGAGTTAGGACTAGCTTCTTCAAGGAGAAATTGGAACGAAAGGAGGTTTACTATAAATACGCTACTGAACAAGCCGCTCGAACAGAAATTCTGAAAAATGAAGTAGAAGGGTAAGTGTTGTTTCAGCACCGTTGTGTTCATCGATTAAAAAATAATATTTACCTATCTATGCAGCTTTATTGAGCCGGATGACCATGAACGGACTCTTGATTACAAGCAAAGTGACATCGTCAAACATGTAAATTCTGTCTATGTTAGATTATAAGCCATCATTTTACCAATTTAATTTCAGGTTGATATAACAGCTGCAGCGAAACACTTCAGTCTGTCGCTAGATTTCGGACCGTATCGGCTGAGGTATACAAAAAATGGGCGCCATTTATTGCTTGGCGGTCGGCGAGGCCACATTGCTGCCTTCGATTGGATCACAAAGCGTATTCACTGTGAAATGAATGTAATGGAAGAGGTGGCTGATATCTGCTGGCTTCATCTTGAAACTATGTTCGCCTGCGCACAGAAGAACTGGGTACACTTCTACGATAATCAAGGGACAGAAATTCACTGCGTGAAGAGAATATCACGAGTAAACTGCCTAGAATTTCTGCCATTCCACTTTCTATTAGCGTCGGCTAGTAATCAAGGATATCTGTCTTGGCTGGATGTTTCTATTGGAGAAATTGTCGGACAATATAATTCAAAACTGGGCGATATTCGCATAATGTGCCAAAACCCGTATAATGCTTTAATATGCACAGGAGGGAGTAAAGGGGTTGTATCAATGTGGTCGCCTACTGTTCGCGAGCCGGTTGCGAAGGTGCTGGTCCACTCAACGCCTATGACAGCGCTTGCAGTTGACCCTAAAGGCATACACATGGCCACAGGCGGCTTGGATCGGAACATCAAAATCTGGGATGTTCGGCAACTCAACGGACCGCTTGCCATCTATAATTGCAGGATGGCTGTCAACGAGATCGATATTTCACAAAAGGGTGTATTAGCGTTTTCGATGGGAAACATATGCGAAATATATCAGCAGACTGTGATGGAAAGTAAGAAACCGACCCCATATTTGCGTGAACATGCTGCAGACTATATCTACGGGCTTCGGTTTTGCGGCTATGAAGATATCCTGGGTGTGTCGACTGGAAAGGGCTTCAGCTCACTCCTAGTTCCTGGATCTGGAGAAGCTAACTTCGATGCCCTGGAAGCCAATCCATTCCAGACTAAATCACAGCGTCGTGAAAACGAAGTGCACGCCTTGCTGGATAAAATACCAGCAGATCTCATCTGTTTGGATCCGAACGAAATTAAGGGCGTTGACGTTGAAGCTCTGGAAGATAAAATCAATGCAAAGAAATCGATTATCTTTTTGAAACCGCCGAAAATTGATTTCAAGTCTCGCCGCAAGATGAAAGGAAAAGGCGGTTCGGCAAAGGCGGCGCGCAATAAACAGATTGTTAAAGATATCAAACGAAAGGTAACAGATTATATGTCAGTTCTTATAGAAGATGCTAATCATTCTAATTTACAGGAGTTTATTCAGGAGGTGAAACAGGCACGCGATAAAATATTTCAGCATCATAAGCAAAATGAATCGGAAGATTTCATTCCACTGGAGAAGACATCTAAACCCTCCGTCTTGGATAGATTTAAACCTAAGAATAAAGGAAACAAATAGATATTACAAAAGATCTGTTAATTTATTATTTCTTAGAATACATCTTACTCTAAAATTCATACATTGCATTCACTTATAGATACTCGTATAGTATTCTTCTTCCAAATCATATAAATCAAGTGCCATTTCGTCCCTCAGAGTCGTTAATTTCTTATCACATTCGACCTGAGTGCTCCGAAACAGTTGCGAATTGGCTGTTATCGCTTCGTTCACTGAATGAAAGTCATTTAGAATCAAATACTGTTTGATGTCCGAGACTAGCTTCATTAGAGATTCACCAGCTCGTACTGCAATTCAAGAGAGGCAAACGTTATATAAGATCAAATTCGCTATCTACAGCTCGTTGATGATGTGTTGAATTACCTATGTTGGCAGCGCGAACTTGCATTTCATATGTGTCTTGCTCGCATTGAGTTATTTTTGATAGCTGCGATTCACCTTCGCCACGTGCCAGCTTGACAATTTCTGGAAATGTTGAAAAAAATATTTCCTATTTTTAACTCATTCGTAAGAGCCACATATCATTCCAAATCGTATTTCGATTGTAGAACTATACGAATATTGCTTATTGCTTTAATTTTTTCAATTCACCTGGATATTAAATTATAGCTGCTTCATTCCCTCTTTTTTCATGCCTTTCAGTGTGTATCCTTGAAATACATTTAGTCCTACATAATGTTCCCTTAGGTTTTTGCACTTTTTCAACTATTAGTTACAAAACATTTAGGAGAACTGTAGACATTTAGTTACTTCTCTATCCATGCAACTACATCTATCTATGAGGTTTGTTTAGCATTCCTCTTCATGTTCCTTAGTTCCTTTGTCGGCATTACAATCAGGGTCCGGTCCTGGCCTATTTCCACAAACTTTTCCACCGGTCCTGATCGCTAGCCTATGTCCTCCAATTAGGCACTACTAATGGCTCCAAGCGTCAACACTATCCTTTCAGCGCAAACAAGGTCTCCCGCGCTGTCGCCTGCTGTAAAATCTGCCGCAAAAGGTTTTCGGAGCAAGCTCCTCTTCGTTCATACGAGCTAGGTGCCCTGCTCACCGGAAGCCAGGAAGCTTTATCCTTGTAATTGTCTGCTTCTAGGTAGATAGCTTACAACTCATGGAATCGCTTTAGAGAATCACTTTTATATTTAACGCGTTATTGAAATTTGCATAATCTATTCTATTTTAAAACTATTTTTACAACTAAATCACTTCCTTGCTTTAATTATGTCAAAAAATAATATATTTTACCTTCGAAATTATCCAACATACTTTTCACATCGTCTTTAAGCCTTGTGTTGTAGGACTTTAGGAGAGCTTCTTTTGACTGGGGTAGGGCTCTTGATGTCATTTTATCATTTATATCCTTGTAAAATCCGCCAAAAAACCCAAAGGACACACCGGACACACCAAACAACTACAAATCGACAGCTGTCAAGCCGATTGACCGGATTCGGATTCGGTGATTCGGTTCGACATCATTCGAAATCAGCTGATTGGTTTGTTCGCGATGTCATATTTCTGAACGTGCCCTTGATAGTTATTTTGCTACCTAATTCTAATTGTGTGGATCAACGATTAAAATTTGATAAACAGGCTGCATGATTACACATGAACCACTAAAAGTATGATTATTTTAAATAAATCTTCTCTTCTTTAGTCTGAGGACAGGTTTAGATAATTTTACGTCATCTAGCTCAGTCCATATGACCAAAATCTGCCGGTCAAAACCGAAATTATCTCCGGCTTATTTGCCCTTTGCCGATGCCGGCCATCTTTTCAGTTTTCGAATATCATCGGGAAGTTTTGAGAAGATTTCGTGCAACTTTCTCTGAACGTGGGCCAATCATATCGATCCAAATCTGCTCTCAGTTCCCCACAATTCACCAATCAAATTGACACACGCTTGCTTTTCGAACATTCATATAGCTGGTGTAGTGGAGAGCGAATTCAGTTGAATTTTAGCAAGCGAAGAGAAGTAAAGTAATTGGAAGTGAGTTGAAAAACTAAAGCGTTTGCGAGCAGTAATTGATTTCAAAGTTAAAGTGTGTGGTTTATTTAAAGAATTATAGTTCTAACAAGGATTATCGATTGCGAGTTTTAGGAAAAGTAAGTACAAGGAACTTTACCGTGATTTTTATTTGTGAATTAATGGGTGTGAAAAATGGGCTTTGTGGTCCTGCCGGCTCCGATCATGCTGCGTGGGAAAAATTTTATGTTGTGCGTGAATCAGTGGAATTGCTGTCTGCTTGCATGAATGAAAATATCAGGATTAATTTGTGAGGGGTCTCGACCGTATCCATGTGATGGATTTGGCAGCATACGAAATAGTGGAAAAGTTCTGGAAAAAATCCTATACAATGGTCGCCTCCGGCGGATTGAAACGCAACGTCAGCAAATCAATGACGATACGTCGGCATGCGTTGATAGAACAGTTGACGTGGTCTTCAGTTCTGCCTAGCTGATGACGGGGGAGAATCGGATGGCAACGAGGAAGTTTAGCAATGTGAATGAATTAATATTAAATTGAAGTGAGATACAAATCTCATTCGGGAATTTTGACTTTATGTTTAATAACTTTTGTGGACTTGCAAGTATATAAGTTTTAGGAGGAAAATTTGCACTAAAACAGAGTTTTTAAACACCGAGTTCGCTTCCAAACGAAACTCCGAGTTTAAACTCAAATATAACTCAAGTAGAAATTATAATGAAATCAAAGTAAACGGAAAAATTCGCAGTTCGCAACTTAACTCTATCTCAGTTTTCTCTGCAACTAGTAATGAGATGTATTCGAGCCGTACCGGCACCATTATGAATGGGGCATTAACCATTTACCGTTATGTTCTCCAGTGCTACATAATACAAGAATGGTGATATTGATATAACGGTAATCGCGGCGTTTCGTACATGTAAAAATGCGTGCGTTTGCATTCCCGGTGCCGTGAACTGAATAATTAGTGCTAGAAACCCGTTTCAGTTGCTTGATGTTATTCTGAGTTTAATTTAGGAGGCCTTCTTGCTCATACCGCTTTGGCTCTTTATGAGTGACTTAAGGTTAGTACGCTGGCGAGCCTGAATTCCGGACACTCGTTGTGCTATTTATTTCTACACGGAAAAATTTTCTTGTAGAGAAGTGTAGAATATTACAAAGTGACAGTTAATTGCTCTCAACTTTGGCGGCATGGGATTTAGAAATTAGCTTTCTTTGAAAATAACCTTTACAATCTACCAACTGTATGTGAAATACTATGTTACTATTCCATCAATGCTTCTTTCAGCTCTTCAATTTTAAATTCATTCAGGTTTGCTGCCTCATCATACTGCTATATTATGAACCAAACCAAAGTTTATGAAAGAAACCAAGTTCTAGTAGCAAATTTTAAAAACTACTTTCACTTTAAATTCAATTAGACTGAATGAAAATAGGCGTAGTTTTTCGAAGTAAAACAATTATGTAATCTATTTAATAATTGTTTATTGGATATATATTTCCTTCACACGAATACATAATTTCCATCCATGCATTTCATATCGCGTACACATGCGGTGTTGAAAACTTTAGGTCTGTTCGCGTACCTGAATCTATTATAATATATTCAAATAGATTCGCATAATTGCTTCAAGCCAAATTTTGCAGCAAAAAGAAGCCAGCTGCCAAATTATGTTACTGCTGCAGTTTGCTGAAGTACGCGAACAGATCTTTTATAACGTCGCACTAATTCAATTAACCAACCAGCTAATTAAAGTGCTTCCTAGCAAACGTATCTGCCAAAAAAACCAAATGTGCTGGAAAATCATTGCTTCAAGTTCTGCACGAACTATCCTACGCATAAAATTAGAAGACAGAAAGTTCCGACGTACAACAAATTTCAAATTTTCAAACAAAATTCAAATTTTCAAACAAAATTCAAATTTGACGCGCGGTCAAAATGGCCAAAATGATTGCTTTCCGTGACCAAATAAATAGCAGACCATTTAAAGGTAAGTACGCAGTCTTGCCTGAATTTCGGTTCCCCTTTAAAATGCATGGGAAAAGAGTGACGGAATTCCGTCACCTGAATTTTTTTCAGGTCACTTGAGAAAATCGGTACGCAGTCTGTCCTGAAACGTTGCCTGAAAAGTGTCAGAATGTTAGTGCTGCTCTTTGCTCGTAGGTGGCTCTGCAGCACAAGTGGAGAGTTTTTTCAGGCACGAGGTGACGGAATTAAATGGTCTGCTATTTATTTGGTCACGTAAAGCAATCATTTTGGCCATTTTGAACGCGCGTCAAATTTGAATTTTGTTTGAAAATTTAAAATTTGTTGTACTTCGGAACTTTCTGTCGACAAATTAACTAATTTTATGCGTAGGATAGTTCGTGCAAAACTTGAAGCAACGATTTTCCAGCACATTTGGTTTTTTTGCCAGATACGTTTACTACGAAGCACTTTAATTAGCTGGTTGGTTTATTGAATTAGCGCGACGTTATAAAAGGTATGTTACTTCACCAAACTGCAGCAGTAACATTTTTGGCAGCTGGCTTCTTTTTGCTGCGAAATTTGGCTTGAAGCAATTATGCGAATCTATTTCAATATATTATAATAGATTCAGGTACGCGAACAGACCTAAAGTTTTCAACACCGCATGTGTACGCGATATGAAATGCATGGATGGAAATTATGTATTCGTGTGAAGGAAATATATATCCAATAAACAATTATTAAATAGATTACATAATTGTTTTACTTCGAAAAACTACGCCTATTTTCATTCAGTCTAATTGAATTTAAAGTGAAAGTAGTTTTTAAAATTTGCTACTAGAACTTGGTTTCTTTCATAAACTTTGGTTTGGTTCATAATATAGCAGTATGATGAGGCAGCAAACCTGAATGAATTTAAAATTGAAGAGCTGAAAGAAGCATTGATGGAATAGTAACATAGTATTTCACATACAGTTGGTAGATTGTAAAGGTTATTTTCAAAGAAAGCTAATTTCTAAATCCCATGCCGCCAAAGTTGAGAGCAATTAACTGTCACTTTGTAATATTCTACACTTCTCTACACGAAAATTTTTCCGTGTAGAAATAAATAGCAAAACCGAGTGACCGAAATTCAGGCAAGACTGCGTACTTACTCTAAAGGGGGACAGGAATTCAGGCTCGGCAGCGTACTAACCTTTAGTCACTATTCCATTCTGGTGAGCCCACGTCGACTTTCTTTCTTCGACACGTTGAAGGTAGAGCATATGGGGGCAAGGGAACCACTTGTGCAAATTTCGAATGTTTGCACAATTTGCTAAAAATGTTGGCATGTTGCTACTGTGTATACCTTCAATTTTTCCCACATAATTTATGCGTCCAATAGCACGTATGGCAGTATTTAAAAAAAATACTCTAAATAATTTTATCAAAAGAAACTTACTCTGTTTTAATCTGGATCGCTATAGATGAAATCTATGGGACTCAAGCCAATAGTTTTGCTTGAGTGTATTAAGTTGCGACTATATTTAAATTTACTACAAAAGAACTATTATTCCTTCCCCCAAGCATTATTTCAATCTAATCTTTAAAAAATCGTCTTTTCTATTACAGAACTAAAACAGACAAAATGCGATTGCATATAGTTTTGGCCCTAGTGGCGTTTGCTGGCCTTTGTTTTGGCGAAGAAAAGAAGGAGAAAGAAAAGGATAAGGAGATGGGCACTGTAATTGGCATTGATTTAGGAACAACATATTCATGGTAAGTAATAGAACAGTTTCGATTGATTCTCGAAATTAAATTCATGTCCGTAACTAGACCTAATTGATGCAGAATTACCAATTAGACTCTAACACGGACCAAATGAACATTTCGAAAATGGTTTTCCTCCCGGCAGTTAATATAATTCGATATATTAAATGCAGTATCCTGGAAACTACATCGAAATTTAATTTTCTCGAGGCATAAATTCACAGATGAAGTTGACGAATATCTTGCCTGCAAAAAAAAACTAACTTACACTTCACTTTCTCTATTTACAGTGTCGGTGTTTATAAGAACGGACGTGTCGAAATTATTGCCAATGATCAAGGTAACCGTATTACGCCATCGTATGTGGCTTTCACAGCCGATGGTGAACGTCTAATTGGTGATGCGGCTAAGAATCAATTGACAACCAATCCGGAAAATACAGTCTTCGACGCAAAACGTCTGATCGGTCGTGAATGGAGCGATACAAACGTCCAACACGACATCAAGTTCTTCCCATTCAAAGTGATCGAGAAGAACTCGAAACCACATATTAGCGTGGCAACGTCCCAAGGCAATAAAGTTTTCGCTCCCGAAGAAATTTCCGCTATGGTATTGGGCAAGATGAAGGAAACAGCTGAAGCATACCTAGGCAAAAAGGTTACACATGCCGTCGTAACGGTGCCGGCTTACTTCAACGACGCTCAACGTCAAGCCACTAAAGACGCTGGTGTTATTGCTGGATTGAATGTGATGCGTATTATCAACGAACCAACTGCTGCCGCTATCGCTTACGGTCTGGACAAGAAAGACGGTGAGAAGAACGTGCTGGTATTCGATTTGGGTGGCGGTACTTTCGATGTGTCGTTGTTGACCATTGATAACGGTGTGTTCGAAGTCGTATCGACGAACGGCGATACTCACTTGGGTGGCGAAGATTTCGATCAACGTGTAATGGATCACTTCATCAAATTGTACAAGAAGAAGAAGGGCAAGGACATTCGAAAGGACAACCGGGCGGTGCAGAAGTTACGTCGCGAAGTAGAAAAGGCGAAACGCGCTTTATCTTCCAACCACCAAGTGCGAATTGAAATCGAATCGTTCTTCGAAGGTGATGACTTCTCTGAAACGCTGACACGTGCTAAATTTGAAGAACTGAACATGGATTTGTTCCGATCCACCCTTAAGCCAGTACAAAAAGTCTTGGAAGACGCCGACATGAACAAAAAAGACGTGCATGAGATCGTATTGGTGGGTGGCTCGACACGTATTCCGAAAGTGCAACAATTGGTCAAGGACTTCTTTGGCGGAAAGGAACCATCCCGTGGCATTAACCCCGATGAAGCGGTCGCTTACGGTGCTGCTGTGCAAGCCGGTGTACTGTCTGGCGAACAAGATACGGACGCGATTGTTCTTTTGGACGTAAATCCGTTGACTATGGGTATCGAGACGGTTGGTGGTGTGATGACCAAATTGATCCCTCGTAACACTGTCATTCCGACCAAGAAGTCGCAAATCTTCTCTACCGCTTCTGACAATCAACACACTGTGACTATCCAGGTGTACGAAGGCGAACGTCCAATGACAAAAGACAACCATTTGCTCGGTAAATTTGACTTGACTGGAATTCCACCAGCACCACGAGGCATCCCGCAAATCGAGGTCTCGTTCGAAATCGATGCCAACGGTATCCTGCAAGTGTCTGCCGAAGATAAGGGAACCGGAAACAAGGAAAAGATCGTAATCACGAACGATCAGAATCGTCTGACGCCCGAAGACATCGAACGGATGATCAAAGATGCTGAGAAGTTCGCCGATGAAGACAAAAAGCTGAAAGAACGTGTCGAATCACGAAACGAACTCGAAAGCTACGCCTACAGTCTGAAGAATCAACTCCAAGATAAGGAAAAGTTGGGAGCGAAGCTATCGAGCGATGAAAAGTCGAAAATGGAAGAGGCCATCGACGAGAAAATCAAATGGTTGGAAGAAAATCAAGATGCCGATCCGGAAGAATACAAGAAACAAAAGAAAGAGCTTGAAGACATTGTGCAGCCAATTATCGCGAAATTGTATCAAGGGCAAGGCGGTGGAGCACCTCCTACCGGCGATGAAGAAGATCTGAAAGATGAGCTATAAGCTGCAAAAGAACTGCTAGAATAACTCTCAATTAGTAGGTTAATTTTCTATATAATTACGTTTAGAGAAGATGATTTCGTTTAATTTATTTTGTTAAATTGTATTGCATTTGTCAGATCATTTTTCATTCAATTAATTTTTGTTGTTCGCGCGCTCGGATTAGTTTACAGCAAAAACAATTCTTGTCGAACAAGATAATTTCCAGTTGACGATGAAAATCCTCAAATCCCAATCGAATTTGAGTTGACATTTATTTATAAATTAATTCGAAATTTTGCTACAGTTTCCTACTAAACTTAAAAAAAAGCAAAACAATGTTCCATTTGTGAAAAAAAAATTGAAAATCCATTTGATAAATTCCTTCGATTGTATTGAAGGAATTCGGGAGAGAAAAATTTAATTTATAAGCACATCTATTTCGCGGTTTCCCCTTCATCGAATGTTAATGATGTTCTCTTTATTATGATTTCTAATATCCCAAGACATGTAAAAATAGTCTTAAAAAATGAATACTTTAATGTAGTGAATTCTTAGGAAATAATTTTTCGACACATAAATCTTGTAATAATTGTTTCGACTGATGTGTGTGCATGCGATAAGTATAGGCTGTATGATGTGTTTTATAAAAATAATACAATAAAAAAAAATCGAGATGAAAAGCCATGTTTTAACTAATTGAATATTTATAAAGTTTTGTAGTCGATTTAGAAGGTTTGTAGAGCTCATACAGTTCCAGGGGTATAGACTGGAGTGTATTGGTGAGACTCAAGCGCAAAACAGATATTTTGATCGGATTATGAAATTGTGATTTGTATGAAAGAGCCCTAGTTTTGTTGGCTTTTTGGTCTGCCCGGAAATTTGAATGAATCTACGTCCTTCATGTTGGATTGCCGTACTAATTGCATCCGCTAATGCCCACTGAATGACTTCGACAATCTTACAACATGCGAAGAAATGGCAGCAGCAATTACCTCTCTCCCCAATACGAGGGAACAGCCGTTAGAGAACCGGTGAAGCGAAAGCGCTGGAATCAGTCGATATTGGATGGATAAGAATTGGCTGGGTTGCTAGGGTAAAGAAACGATCTGAAATTTTGAGCCGTTTGAAGTGCATGGAGTACAACCAAATAATTAAGGACAACAAAGGACTAGACCGTAGTAGTAACTGCTGAAACAGGCAGATTCGGGCGACGGATACGTTTGGCCCAATAAAGGAATTCCATGGAAAGATAGAAGCAGATGCTTTTCGAGAATTTCCTCGCGAATTGTTAGTAGCTGGCAACTTCAGTGCGAGAGCTCTGAGGTGGGAGAACGCCAACTCAAACCACAAGGCGGAGATTAATTATGGAAGTGGCGTTCAGGCTGTGGTTGTGATTAACAAGGGCTCCACACGCACCTATCGGAGGCTGGGTTTCGGCGAGTCCGTACGTGTTATATTTATTTCGGAGCCGGGAATGGAGTCTGATGGAGGAGTACACTAGAAGTGACCAAAACGACATCACCTTCTATCTATCTGCGAAAATGTAGTGGTATAAATATTAATACACGTGATAAATGCAGATTTTAATGATGAACTAATTCGATGCGCACAATAATTCACGATTCAACATTTATTAGCCCAATGCAGTAGCACACATGTTACAAAAATCGCAGTATGCAGAAATTTCCTCCATCATTTGTAATCAAAATACTAGAGAATCTGATGCATACTGTGATATTTAAGTTGCATACATGCACACCCCAGCCTTACAGTAAATTGAACAAGATAATTGCATTACAACAATATATAAATGTATGCATGAATGTCCATACCTTACGATGAGCTCCGCCAGTGCTCCGAAAGATCCGAAAGTCACTGAATTGTCACTGTTTTGGCGCGAAAAATGAAGAATTCCAAGCCATTCCTGTTCCTACTGCCTTAGCGTGTGGACGCTCCTTGTAAAAGATTTCTGGTGACAGTGGAATTTTTTTAAATTTGTAGTGACGCCATCTTGGCTTGGGTTATAGTTGTGAGGTGATACTGTTGTGTTCTTGTGAGTCGAATATCTGGATTTCAGTAAGTTTTTTTGATAATATTTGTTGCTGTGTAATCATATGAAGAATTATTCAACTCTGTAATTAAGAGTATATAGCTGTGCCCTTGAGTATTCGGTTGCGTTAGGTTTAGAAATTATCATACACGTGTTGAGCTTATTGAAGAAAAGTGTAAGCAAGACGCATCAGGATGGGGTCGGAGCCTCCTGATAGACAAAATTTAGATAGTAGTGTTAAGAAGAAGAGGAAAACAGAATCGAAGGTTGAAGGTTATAGTTTGATTTCAAAAAGGGCGAGAAAAGAAATGCCGATAGAAGTGCTAGGTGTAGTAAATGATGAAATGGATAGAGAAGTTTTGGATATTACTGCAGTACAAGAAGGTAAAAATAAAAATGAAGTAAATAAGTACGCAAATAGATATAAAGGAAACTAAAAAAAGAACTATCCGGTGCTAATGGTTGCTAAAGATGTTAACGAGAAGAGAGTCAGGTTAGATCCTGTTCTATTATATAAGATCAAAAAAGAACGTGCTATTGTAGGAATCACTGAAGTGAAGAGTGTCGGATATAATAAGATAAAAATGATTTTTGGTCAAGCTGAAGATGCAAATAGTTTTGTAGACAGAGGAAAGACTGAGCTTAGTGAATATATGATCTTCATCCCAAACAATTTTATTTATAGGTTTGGCATTGTCAAACAAATCCCGCTATGTTTTAATGAAAACGAGTTCCTAAACGGTGATCCGTGCAATAAGTATGGCAATATTTTAGATAATAATAAAATAGTTAGTGTTTATAGGATTATGAGAAGAGAGAATGAAAATAAAGATAGTATTTTACCAACGACTACAGTTAAGATTACTTTTGAGGGAGACGAATTACCTGATGGTATTAAGTTAGAATTTCTTAAGATAAGAGTTGATTACTATATACAAAGGCCTAAACAATGTTTTAATTGTGGAAGGCTGGGTCATTTTGCGGCACATTGTAAAAGTACAAATAAGAGATGTTTAAATTGTACTTCAGAGGAGTGTGATGGGATTTGTCTCGAAATGAAATGCTTACTGTGTAAAGCGAATGATCACAATGCCCGGAACAGAAACTGCCCTAAATGGATTAAAGAGAAAGAAAATCTAGAAATGGCTTCGAAACTAAACTTATCAGTACCTGAAGTGAGGAAATTGTACTTTGAAAACAGTTTTGAGAGTCTGAATGAAGTAAACCTCAATGATGAGGGAGTCTTCCCAATGTTGAATAAGTCAAGATATACGAATAATAGAGACCAACAGAAGGATGCTAACAGGTCAGCGTTCAAAACTAGTTATAGAAATATGTTAGTAGAGAGAGTTGTTAAACCAAATAAACATATTGTAGGTGAAACAATGAGTTCGGACCCTTTGGAGTCAGTATATAGCTGCGCCATGAAGCTCAAAGCGACAGAGATTGAAAGGCTGATTAACAATCTACTAGAATCCATGAAGAAAGAACAAACTAGAACTGTGAGAAGTGTAACTGATGAAATTTCAAAAAACAACCTTGGAAAAATTAACCAGGAATGTGGTATTCCAGTAGATGAGATGGTACATTATATAGTAAATAAAAATCATACCAGTCAAATATAAACTTTATATTGTAATTTCTCCAACTTTAAAGATAATCAATGAAAATATTTCAATCCAATATACAAGGCTTGAGAAAAAATCTGGATAATCTAACAATTTTTCTAAATACTAACCAGATTGACATTGCTTTGATTGCTGAAACTTTGCTACCGTATGACTTTAACAAAGTAAATTTAATAAATGGCTATAAGGGAATATACAAGAACAGATACAATAGACTAGGAGGAGGTGTCGCTATGTTCATTAAAGATGACATCAAGTTTAAAGAAATAGTAGTAAATTATGAAATAGAATTTATATGTATTAAAACTCTAAATTTAACCAGAAACATTATGATTGGATCAGTTTATATCCCACCGAACTTTAACAATGATATCTTTGAGAACAATTTTAGAAATTTTTTAAGTAGGCTAGTAGGTAATGAAGAATTTATCATCGGTGGAGACTGCAATGCAAGGAATAAGAAATGGGGGGACCATATGCAAAATGCAAGAGGTCATAGACTACAAAAAATTATAAATGATTTTGAACTAAGAGTGTTAAATAATGGTACCTTTACATATAGTAGCAACATAAATGGGATGAACTGACTATGACTATGACTAACATGTCGGATAGAATGAACTGGAGGTGTGAGTCTAATAATCTTAGTAATAGTGGTCATAAACTAATAACAATAGAAATAGTTTGTAGCAAAATAATTTATGCAAGGAAAATAAACCAATCGAAATTGATGAGTGAGATGAAGGAGGTAAGTTTATCAGATAATTTGGAAGAAATTATGAAGGACTTTGATTTGTTGGTAAATAACAATACACAGACTAATAGAAATAGGAAATTTAAGGAGGTGTACTGGTGGAATGAATCACTGAGAAGAATTTGGTCGGAAAAAATGGTCAGGAAAAAGCAATTTAATAAAAGGAAAACTCCAAAAAATTGTAGGCTGTGGATGAAGGTATGTGAGAAGTGGAAGACTGAAGTGCGAGCAGCGAAGTGTGAGGCTTGGGAGAAGAAAATGATGGAGATATCTAGAAAGGGGAACATTAAGGAGTTCTGGGACTTTAACAAGAGACTTAAAAAGAATTATTCGCCAACAAATCCCTCGAGCTGGGATGAAGCTAATAGTAAAAGCTATTTGGAAATGTTGGGAAAAAAATAAGCAATAATAATAATATTTTATCAAGATTAGAAGTAAATGGTAGCACAGAAGAATTTAGCGTAAACCAATTAAAAAGTGTATTGGAAAGACACAACAAGAAGTCTGCTCCAGGAGTGGACAATATAACGTATGAGATGGTCAAAGCTCTCAATGAGGGAAGTCTGGAAATTTTAACTTTTGCACTTAACAAATTTATTCAGGGATTTTATCCGGATAAAAACCTTCTAAAAATTAGAATTTAGCCAATTTTAAAACCTGGGAAGGACCCAAATAGTTAAGATAGCTATATACCTATTTCGCTTATAAATATTTTCATTAAGGTTCTAAATAATTTAATCAAAGACAGGATTCTTAAGAATAATTCATTATATAATGTTATACCCAGAGACAGCCACGCGTACATGGGCGGAAGGTCCACTCAGACCTGTAATAATCAAATTGACCATTTTCGCAGGGAGAAAGGCGCAAAACACGAAAAAGTAATGGCTGTAAGTGTTGACATCTCAAATGCGTACGAGAGAGTTGATGCTAAAAAACTAATGGAAATTTTAATTGCATTAGACATACCTCCGGAATTCATTAATTGGATTACCTTCTTCCTAAATAATAGGATGCTGGTTTTGGGTGAGAGTCACTATAATGTGAGGAATGGTTTACCGCAAGGGGATGTATTGAGTGCCCTTCTGTTTAATATTCATACTGCTGAGTTACACTGCAGAAACAGAGAGAACATAAGGATGTTCCAATATGCGGATGATTTTTTCATTATCTCTCATAATAAAATTTGGATAAATTGCTTTGAGGACCTTCAGTGTGCCATGGATGAATTTATAAATAAATGCAATAATCGTAATCTTACTATTAATGACAGCAAACGTAGTGCTATTTGTTTCGGTAGGAATAGGAATTTGCAACAAAACATAAAAATAAATAATAACCCAGTCCAATGGACAAATAGGATCAAATTCTTAGGTTATATATATAATAAGAATCTTACAGTTGTAGACGGTTTAACTACCAAAGTAGATAAGAATGATATGTATGCAAGACCTTGTAGCCGACCGGTTACGAACTTAGCATGATTTTGCTTCACCGCTGTAATCAAGTGGATAGTGCAGAGTGAGCCGCTATATTGTTCGCCCGACGTGAGTCATCCAAGTTGTCCATCTTCATCATCATCAGCCGCTGCACGTGAACGCTCGAGATTATTATATCTTTTATGTATTTCTTGTGTAATATTAGTTTACTTTAAATAAACATTTAATAATAACCTAAAGTGGTGACCCCGTAAAAAGTGAGCACAAGCACCCCAATTAATAAAAGCGATGACCGAGAATAACATCGATTTGCAATCGCAACAGTTGCCGTCGGTCGAAGAGTCACATGTGGATGCAACCACGGTCCCACGGCTCAACCCTCCATCGATGACGGGAACGAACATCGAGGCATATTTCATGTCATTAGAATTTTGGTTCGCGGCGTGTGGCATCAGTAATGACAAGCGGAAATTTAACTTTGTCATGGCGCAAGTGCCGCCAGGAAAGTTAATCGAATTACGTAGTGTCGTAGACGCAGCCCCACAACAGGACCGATACACATACATAAAGGAAAGGCTACTTAAGCATTTCGCAGATAGCCAGCAGCGCCGACTCCAGCGAGTACTTTCCGACATGCCACTGGGTGACATGAAACCCAGTCAGCTGTTCAATGAAATGCGCCGGGTTGCTGGCGCTTCGCTGAGTGAAACAATCCTACTCGATTTGTGGGCAGCAAGACTTCCAACACATGCTCAAGCAGCAGTCATTGCTTATAGTGGTGATGCAGTGGGTAAAGCAACTATCGCCGATGCGATCGTCGATTCACTTAGCTTGCGAAACGTCAATGCGATCGAAACTGGCGATATGCACGGAGCAATCACTCTAGAGAGTCTTCAGGCAGACGTGGCTCAGCTCTCGAAACGTTTAGAGAGAATATTTACGGATCAGGATCGTTTTGCTCGACGGCCACGTTCACGAAGCCGAGGTTGCGCTGATCGAGCTCGATCGAACTCACGAGGAGCAGAATACCACACATGCTGGTATCATCGAGTCTATGGTGGCGAGGCACGCAAATGCAGGAAACCGTGTTCCTTCACCAAGTCGGATCCCGCATACGAACGTCAATGACATCCAGTGTCTAATGCAGCATCGAATTCGGGCGTACCATCAGATGCTGTACATATATATCGCCTTAAAATATCCGACGCGACCAACAATCTACGTTTTTTAATTGATACGGGCGCTGATGTATCTGTTATTGCCAAGCACCCACGTTTAGATACATTCAAACCGACAACAATGCAACTCTTTGCTGTCAACGGGACACCAATTCAGGTATTCGGAGAGGCTATTCTTGAAGTTAATTTGGGTCTTCGCCGTTCGTTCTTGTGGAAATTTTTAATAGCGGATGTTTCAGCTAATATAATTGGTGCCGATTTCATTAAGCATTTCGATCTCCTTATTGACTTAAAGCGAAGTCGTCTCATAGACAACGTTACAAAGCTTGAGTCAGCAGGAATTCTTACGTCGACACCCATCACAGGCATTAAATCTATCAACAGTCTAATGCCGTTCCAAAGTCTTCTGAACGAATATGCGAGTATAACACGACTCTTGCAGCCAGGAACAGCCGTAACTTCGAATGTCGTGCACCACATCATGACGAATGGTCATCCTGTCACAGCGCGACCTAGACGTCTCTCACCAGAAAAGCTCATTGCTGCTCGTCGAGAGTTTGAACACCTAATGCAGCTTGGAATTTGCCGGCCATCAAGCAGCAGCTGGGCAAGCCCACTTCACATGGTTCAGAAAGCTGATGGATCATACAGACCATGTGGAGACTATCGAGCCCTCAATGCGATAACCATTCCCGACAAGTACCCATTACCGTACTTACAGGACTTCACTGCGATTCTGCAAGGTAAGACAATATTTTCTAAAGTCGACTTACAGAAAGCATTTCACCAAGTCCCAGTGCATCCAAGTGACGTGCCGAAAACAGCAATAATAACGCCATTCGGCTTATTTGAATTTGTCTACATGACATTTGGCTTGCGCAATGCAGCCCAAACATTTCAACGTTTGGTGCATAACGTTATACGTGGATTAGATATGGTGTTTGCGTATTTAGATGATTTATGCATAGCCTCTTCGACGCCTGAGGAGCACCAACTCCATTTACGTTTGTTATTCGACAGACTTAAAAAATATAACCTAGCTATTAACGTAGCCAAATGTGAATTCGCTCGGAGTGAGATAACCTTTCTCGGCCATCATATATCTGCCGACGGAATTCGTCCACTGCCGGAGCGTGTAAGTGCCATTCAAAATTTTCAACAGCCATCGAATGTAAAGGACTTGAAAAAATTTCTGGCGATGATAAATTTTTACAGGCGATTCATACCAAATGCAATCGAAGCTCAGGTACCATTATTCACTATGTGCACTGGTAACATTCGTAATGACAGATCGCTGCTTACGTGGACTCCGGAGACAAAAACTGCTTTTGAAAAATGTAAGCAGCAGTTGGCAAGTAAAACTTTGCTAGCCCATCCAGCCAAAAATGTTGAATTATCTCTTTGGGTTGACGCGTCGAACATAGCAGCTGGGGCAGTGCTCCACCAAGTAAACGAAAAGAAAATCGAACCATTGGGGTTCTTTTCCAAAAAATTTGAACCAGCACAGTTACGATATAGCACGTACGATCGCGAGCTTACGGCTGTTTATCTTGCTGTGCGCCACTTCAAGTTCATGTTAGAAGGCCGGACGTGCCACATCTACACCGACCATAAGCCTCTTACATTTGCCTTCCGTCAAAAACAAGATAAAACTTCAGATCGTCAAGCTCGCCAACTGGATTACATCGGACAAATCACGACCGACATCAGATATGTAAATGGAAAACACAACGTTACAGCCGACTTGCTCTCTCGTATTGCATCCATCAACACCGTTCCACATATTTGCTATGATGAACTAGCAGATGATCAATTAACTGATGACGAACTTCAACAACTCTTGCAAAAAAGTAATTCAAATCGATCGATCAAATTCAAACTTTTTAGCATTCCAGGAAGTACAAAGCAAATTTACTGCGATTATTCTACAAAAATAATCCGACCCTTCATCACGAAAAAATTTCGGCGTGATTTTCTGCAGTCGACGCATAACTTATCTCACCCTGGAACAAGAGCTACGGTCAAGTTAATGACACAGAGATTTATTTGGCCGGGCATCCGAAAAGATAGTCGAGAATTCGCTAAGACGTGCATCGAGTGCCAGAAAGCAAAGGTGCAGCGTTATACACATTCACCTCTTGCGCGCTACAGTGTACCAGGCGCTCGATTTTCACATATCAACATTGACATTGTTGGACCCTTTCCGCCAAGCAATGGTCACAGATATTGCCTCACAATTATAGACAGATTCACGAGGTGGCCGGAGGCAATCCCTGTTCCGGACATGACCGCCGCTTCTATTGCACAAGCACTTCTTAGTGGATGGATTTCACGGTTTGGAGTGCCGACCCACATTTCGTCAGATCAGGGACGACAGTTTGAATCAACGCTGTTCACTGAGCTGATTCGCACTCTTGGTTCCAGACACCTTAGGACGACGCCATACCATCCACAGTCGAATGGTATTATTGAAAGATGGCACAGAACTTTAAAAGCTGCCATTACTTGCCACGATACCGACCGATGGACTGAGCATTTGCCGATGATTCTTTTGGGTCTGCGAACAACATTCAAGGATGATATCAAAGCTTCGCCTGCCGAGCTGGTTTACGGTACGACGCTTCGTATTCCGGCAGAATTCTTCAGCGAGGACGTACGTAACCAGACGGAGACAGAAGTTGTAGCTGACCTGCGGAAATCAATGCGAAACTTACGCCCGCATGACACTACATGGCATTCGAATCAAAAGATCTTTATTCAAAAGGATCTCGAAACCTGCAAACACGTTTTCTTGCGCAACGATTCTATTCGGCCAACCTTGTCTCAACCGTACCAAGGTCCATACGAAGTGCTGGAACGAAATGAGAAAATTTTCAAAATCAATATCAACGGTCGAATATCCAATGTGTCAATTGACAGGTTAAAACCTGCATACTTAATAAGCAACGAAGAAGATGTTCACGATTGCAACGACCCGCCGACAGAAGAATCTGGATCTCATAACCAAGTCACGCGCTCAGGACGTCGCGTCATCATTCCGCCCCGATATCGCTGAATTGTTTTTTCCACGGGGGGAATACTGTAGCCGACCGGTTACGAACTTAGCATGATTTTGCTTCACCGCTGTAATCAAGTGGATAGTGCAGAGTGAGCCGCTATATTGTTCGCCCGACGTGAGTCATCCAAGTTGTCCATCTTCATCATCATCAGCCGCTGCACGTGAACGCTCGAGATTATTATATCTTTTATGTATTTCTTGTGTAATATTAGTTTACTTTAAATAAACATTTAATAATAACCTAAAACCTTTTAAGATTTTAGCTGGCTTAAATAGAGGGTTGGATGTTGAAAAGAGCTTGCTGGCATATAAGGCATTCTATAGGTCTAAGTTAGAATCGCAGTTAACTAGCTATTGTGGAGCGCCAAAGTACTTTTTCAAAAAAATGGACTCAATGAAATGCAAAGTACTGAAAAGATGCTTGGGAGTTCCGCAGAACACGGCGAATATAATCACTTTTTCATTAGCAAATTAACTACCAAGCCATCTCAGGGTTCTACAATTGACAGCAAAGGAAGTTTTGAAACTAAGAACAACAAATTTGATGAGGTATATTAATATAATAAATAGCATTTCAAAAACGAATTATTGTATAGTTTACAACAAATTCAAGGATTTATTTGACCATTTGAGGATTATTACGCCGGTAGTCAAATCTAATAAACTTAAAATTATATGCAAACGTGAAGGTAGTTTTGGTAATTTAGATTCTAACAGTTCTGAGGCTATAAATTTAGAAATAGACAACATTTGTAACAGAAGTGTGTGCGAAAATAGCACAGTAATGTTATGCGATGGTACAAAGAATATTTTGGGTGTAGGAGGTGCTGCAAGCACCTGGAACATGGACTCAATAGTCCAATTCAATTTAAGAAACACAGCATCAATAGCTAATTGCGAACTGCCAAGTATTATGGTAGCTATTAAATTAGGAGTAAGATTAGGCTTTAAAAATATAGTAGTTTTAACGGACTCTAATGTTGCATGTATGGAGCTAGATAGTAATCTTAGTAAGAAAAATATCACTAGTAAAATTTATGAGTATATTATGGAAAAACAGGACTTAACAGTCAAAGCCACATGGATACCAGGACACTCAAGCCATAGCGAAACGAAAGCTATCGATGAGTTAGCAAAATGTGCCTTTTTATGTGACAATGAAGAACTATATGAGTATGAAGCTGATGAAATCCTTGACAGTATAAATAAGAGAATTCTTGATGAATGGAAATCTGAATTCTTAAGTAAAGTTAGAAATTTAAAACCGTGTGCATGGGCTAACACAGATTTAATTTTTAGAAATAAGGTTTGGTTTAAGGGTCTAAATTTGGGAAATAAGGCTGTAAAAATAATAAATAGACTAATGGTGAACAATGCCCTAAATAATAAAAATAGAGTTAAGATGAGAATTCATGAAGACATAAATTGCGAATTATGCGGAGAAATTGACGATATAGATCACAGGATATTTAAGTGCACCGAATACGAAAGGGAAAGATTGATTTTTGATTTTTTTTAAAGCATATAGATCGGTTAACGAATTAATAGTTAAACACAACAGAAATCACCTGAAGCAACTAGGTGAGTTCTTAGTTAGATGTGATATTAAAATTTGACAAAAAATTTAAATTTAAATTATGTGTAGATTTGATGGAACCAGATTTCTTGGAATCCTTTTCCCTCCCAAATCTCCTGTAATCCCAATAAAACCCAACATTTATAGCAATATATCAAATCGCTGCTAAAATAAAAGTGTTTTTACGAATTTTAAAGAATTAAATTAAATTCAACGAATCGTGTCAACGTTGGCTGATGCAGAAATAAACAGGAGGAAAAAAAAAAGAATTCCAAGAAAACGTTCAATTTATTTACCGGCGCACGTTCTTTTGAAGACTGAGCGCGAATACGCAACAGATCTGACCGCGGCGAAGTCCGTTCTCTGAATCCAAAGCTCTCTTTGCACCCTCGCAATTATCCTGAAATCAATCGCGGGTGGATTGCACCTGCTGAGGTCTAAGAATATTTGGCATTCATTCGTGTGCGATATTCATTTATATTCAATGGTGAAGCCGGTGCATTGCTGATACTAGGAACGCAATCCTAGTATCTGAGAACTTCTGCGTTCATTCGATCGTTCAAGTCTACGATTAGAATTCTTGTCTACTGACAAGGCTCGAAAGGTCGTAAAAAATATTGTACAGATGTAAGTATATGCAAAACTATTAAATAGTGAATAGATTTATTGATTGTGTGTGTATTTCGTAATAGATTGCCTTATATCAAATAATCATGGATCAAGTACTAAAGGTTACGACATGAGCATGACCACACCTATTCGTGACGAAATAGGATGCAAACACGCCTACAAAACATCCAAAATTAGCCCGTTTTTAGGGGAATGAAGAGTACTGTTTTCGGTTGTGTCCAAATTTATCTGTTAATGAGAATGTTAATGAGTTTATTGGATGTTACAAGCCTAGGCAGACGGGCACTTAAATTGCTGATTTGAAATGGAGAAATTGAAAGTGCTTAAAGTGTATGTTGCCTCTTTTATGCTCTTATTAATTAAATTAGATTACAAATGGGGTAAGGTCGACATTCAAATTCTTGAAATACATGACTTTTTACAAAGAAATTATTATAACTTCGCATAGTTTGATTGTGAGCTCTTTCAAGGATAAACGACTAAAGTTAAAGTATAATTAAACGATATTTAAATGAATTTTAATTTCGTCTTTTAACGAATTAATCTTTGATAAGTGCAGTGACTATTGATTGGTGTTAGGTGTTACGGTAATGTGAAATAAGTGAATATTCAGTGAAATCCGAATTGTGATATTACGAAAAGCGGAAGGTTAGTGATTCTTGTTATATGTCTATTAAGCAAGCTAGCACCAATAGCATTGACATCTTTGTGGCATAGCTTTGTAAAAAGGACTTCTAGAGGGTACTCCTCCCAAAGGAGAGAGGTGTTGATAAATGCCACCTCATTATCCAATCGTCCTTGAAGACCTTAAAACGTAGAAAAGGCCATGAAAAAGATTTCATAGTGACGAGACAGAACTTGGGTGTTGGCTTTCGCGCCAAAAAAGTATGTGAATGCGAGAGTACATGTATGTGCTATGTATTTCAACACCGCTCTCCACTCTCTCATTCCATACACCCGCCGATCACTACGATTTCGAGGCTTTTATTGTGAATCAAGGGAATTTTGAAGGACATGAAGAGATAAACAGCACGGTTTTACTTTACATTAAAAGTGATTTGGAATCAAGATTATGAGGGAAAATTGTGTGTGGGTGTTATATTGTTTTGTTGCTAATTGCGATCATTTTTTATGATCAATAATAACTCATTCTGTTTTGTTTACAAACTCTTTTGAAAAAAAAAACCTTTGAAAAGGATAAAATGTTATTAATACTACAAATTTCAATTTTTATTCCAAGATATAATGTATAATTGTTTTAATGCTAACCAGTTTTTTCCATATTATAAAAATATATTAAATTAAAACCTTTTTTTTCCTTCTGAAGCTAGATATATTTCAAATTTTGGACAGAAAATTTTTAATCTGCCCTCTGAAGAAGAGAGCAGATTACCCTCGAAATATCGATATCTGTCAAAAATTTCAAATATATCTAGCTTCAAAAGGAAAAAATCGGTTTTAATTTAAAATATAATGTACTAGTTATTCTATAATATTCATATAATTTACTAGTTTTAATAACAGATATAACCACATACATATTTTAATTTAAAGATCGATTTTTCCTTTAGAAGCTAAATCTATTTCAATTTCTTCACAGATAGTATCGATATTTCGAGGGCTATCTACCCTCTTTTTCAGTGTCGGCCTATCAATCGAGTGTAGGCTAAATATTAAATTTTTGAAATATATCTAGCTTTTGAAAAATTGGTCTGTAAATTAACATATTTGATTTTGAAAGCTAGACAGAAAATCAAATCAGATTAAATTGATTGCAAGATATAATCAAAAAATTATCACAGTTTTCAATCATAAATAACTAAAGATAATTCCTAACCAATAATCCTCAGAGAAACCCACAGTATATATACTTACACACAAACTTGAGTGTACACCCCCAGAAAAACCACATTGAATGTTGAATTAAAAGAGCCAAAATTGTTTGTTGCAAAACTACATTTATTTCTTCTTTTTTTTTTTTAAATATGTTTTGTGCCAAGCATATATGATTGGACATATACAATGTGAAGAATTTTAGGTGTTTCTGAAAAATTTCTGGACTACTTGAAATAACTTTGGGCTACCTTAAATATTTTTGTAGTAGCTTATAATTGCTTTGAAAATAACTTGAGCCTGTGGTAAATAGGCAGAGTTTTCGGAAGATATTCGAAATTTCTAGAAAATTGTTTGAAATTCAATATTTAAATATTTCTTTAAAAATTCTAAGAGACAAACCCTACATTCACTAAAACAAACTTCTAGCGTCTCTGAAGTATTCTTCGAATATCTGAAAAATATCCGAAATCTCTAAAAAAAAATTTTGGAGCCTGCACACATTTACTTAATCAATTGACATAGAGGAAGAGATTCTGAAAAATGTCTCAATTTGTCAGAAATCGCCTGAGTTTTTTTTTGAGTCTAAAAAATGTAGAATCAAAAGGAGTTTTGCATTCTCTGAATAAGCCAAGAGTTTTTCTGAAAATAATCTCTAAAAATATCATTGAGTATGTAGGAGTAAATTGTTCGAATTTCCAGAAAGGTAAAAAAACTCTAGACTCGAACTGTAAACTCTGCAGTGAATGTACCCAAAAAGCGTCGCGGACGCTGCTTAGTTCACAGCGTCTCGATGCATAGAGAAATTCAGAAACCCCTTGCCCATCCACCCGCTAAACGACCCAGGACATTTTGGTGTATGAATGAAATTAAAACGCTAGAAAGTTATCAGTGTCTCTGTTATGTTTCTGTTTCCCGTCATGATTTACGCCACAGAACCCGTAGATTCTCTTCTGCTTCTTTTCTTACAAGTTGGTCCCCTTCTAATTTGATGCCTTTTATGCTTTGATCGCATGGTGTATGTGTGGTGCAAGTTATTATGATGTTGATATGGAGAATAGGATATGGAGGAGTTACATTGTTTCTTGTGTAATTTTCCCCAGATCTGTTTTTTTTTTGTATCTGCTTTGGTTTTACTCTCGCAAACTGAGTTTCTCGGTTCAGGTGCTTTGATGCTATGACCACTTGATTGCTTTCGCCTATGTTCTACCTACCATCAGTTCTGTTTTCCCATTCACACTTTAGTTTAGATCATATAGTGATAATAGGTACACTGGCGAGTTTAACTCTGCTTCAAATTCGTCAAGTCTGACACAGTGAAATCCGCTACCTAAGCTAAGATTGCCATGCTGGCGAAGAGGACGATGCCAACCATTGTACCCATGACGACTGGCTCCCAAGTAATTTAGGAGTATTATTTCGGTCTGATGCTGGACTCGAAGCTGGCTTATGGAGAGTACATCCGGTAAGCAAGTGACAGAGCAATATTGACTGTTATCACGCTAGGGAGAATCATGGCAAATACCCGCGGTCCTAGTGCTAGTAAACGTGAACTCCCTTATGACGGTAACTCATTCAATGCTGATGTACGGCACGTTTTGCTTACCTTTTTCCGTCGCACCTGCTTCAATTGACCCTGCGACGACGGAGACAATCGGAAAGATTATGTTACGGTCAGATGATGCCCGTTTAGCTGTTTCGGCATACGTTGAGTTGATATTGCGGTTGAAAAAAGAGGAAGCATGCCTCACAGATTCCTGAAAGCCTGACAGAACGAAAGTAAGCACCTGGTAGTAGCACGGCCGAGCTAAAGTAATGCGAGAGCGGTTCCGGCTCGGATTCCCCTGGTCGATTTTTTAGTGAGTCAATTTCACAGAATACTGCATCGTGCGCAAGGAAATTACTAATTGCAAAAAACCTCCCTTTGGAATATGACTCTTTGTTTTGCTCGTAGTTTCCCTCGACTTTACTCTTAAACGTTTCCAGTCATTGAACGAGCCATCTAGAGGTAAATTGTTTGGTCGTCTTCACATTGACGCCTTTTTAAATCAAATTTTAAGATAAATAACGTCGTCACCTTGACGCTAATACTTTGTTCACCATAGCTTCAATTTGGTTTGTTTGGATATTGTCTTTTTCTACGACATTTTCAAAGGACTTGAACATACCTTTTCATACCAATTGTCTCAAAACAACATAGTTTTAATTACTTTTAAAACGAGTAAGGTTTCATTTATTTATTATTCCAACTACATTCGTATTAAATAATTTAATTCGATTACAATAATAATGCTAATTTTCATTTATATTTGAATCTGTTTTTCTCATTGTTTCTTTTTCATACTATCTTCAATTTTCGACTTTTTCCTCTATCCAGCCCATCCATCACTAATTATTTTTCATCATTTAAAAACTACTTACTTAACTAAACAACAAATCTTATTTTATACGTTTGTTTTTTTCTCTTCGTATTTAATTGATTTCAATTTATTTATGTTTGTTTCATCATCTTCTCTATTCAATCCATATTTTATTTATATTAAAACGATTAACAATTCGTTTAATTTTTTTCTTTTTATAATTTCTTTTTTTCGAAGTCTTATTTCTTGGGTTTGAATTGTGTTTGGTGGATGTAAGTGCATATTTTTTAATATGCATATGAAATTGATTGGAATTTAAATATGTTTATTATTAGTCCAAATTGCCAAGCCATTCGAATTTCAGGCTTTATGTTTAATGTTCATTGTTCGTAGGTGAAACAAATTGAAAAATTTAAGAGTGAATCTAAACAAATTTCGCTGTTTTCTCTATAGTTTCGAGGTTCTTTAATAAAATATCTTTATGTTAGTCAAATATAAACAATAATAATATAAAGATCTAAAAAAGCTACTTGTATTTCACGTATTTCCTGTATTATTCAATAATTCTTTAAGCTAATCCGTTTTGATTATTAATCTGACATTTTTATGTGAACTTATAAAAATTTTGATGACTGCAGATTTTGTTTGTTAAAATTTTTTGCTAAAGCCATTAGCGTGTTTTCTTTAAAACTTCATGCTACTAATGACGAATAAATGTATACTGGCAAGCTATTGTGCTATTACAATTCAATATCCACGCATTAGAAAAATAACTATAAAAGTACGACTGACATCGATCAGTTTAAACTTATGAATGTTTTGTTTTTTGGTTTGTTTGTGTTTTTTTTTTGGAAAAGATAATCAAAACCAAACATGAGTATCAGATATTAGTCAGTTGTGTTGAATAAAAAATGCATGTTAACAATCTTTAAAGAGTGAATTTTTAATCAAAGCTTTGAATTGAATCTTGTTGAATATGATGAATGTCGAAACGAAACTGTCTGGCTTCTTCCTCGGAGTAACTTTGTCTATAAAAATCAATATAAGCTGTATTTATTGACTTGGAAAAAGGAGCAGAGCATCTCAAGGCAAGTTAAAATAGAGCAGCTGTCAAAAAAAGTCGAGCAAGTTAGAACAATAATCTAACCTAGAGGAATTTTGATGCAATTATCAAAATTGATTGCTTTTCAGAAGTTCAACCTGTCAATTCAATAATAAAAGGCTCTAATTCAGTCACGTTTTTATATTGAAAATCGGTTCCGTGACAGTTGACAAACAGTTGGTTGCTTGCCCGAACTTGACTACCAGGAAAGGAATCGTGCTCTAAATTGCTCTAGTTCAAGTTAGAGCAGGCTCATGAAACACAAATCAGAGCACATTCGGGCGAGTTAGAGCAGCCGAATTGTTCATTAAACACATTTTTCTGAGATATCTAATCTTAAGGCAGCTCATTAAACGCAACTATAATCAGTTTTTAAAGTGCAAATTCATTCTTGAATTCAAAATTTTCTCTGAAAGATAGTATGTTAAACACAAGGTGTGTGTAAAAAATAATGAGTCCAATTTTGTTGTTGCGATGCGACTATACGCTGCAGCGCGCTTGCCCCAGCCGGGTTCGGTGATGGAGAAAGTCAGCTTCAAAATACATCAGCATGCGTTAGTCGCCTGCGAAACCCTCTTCGGTGTACACCTTGTTTTTAGTGTACCCAGATTTTTCCCTCGGTCGAAGGAATACAATCGAGCAAGATAGGGATCAACAAAATGACTGCTTATACTATCATTACCAAGGATTAGCAGCAGTAGCAGCATTAGCAGAAGATTAGCATTAGTATCGAGCCGAAAGAGTTAACAGACGACCAAAAGCAAAATCGTTTTGTTCAAGATAACCTGCAGTCTTCAAATGCCGAATAAAAATGGCAAAGTTGCGAATGCCATAAAACAGCATTGGCGCTCCAATATAGACTCGAATGAGCAAGTTGAGGACGAAATCCATGCTCATTGCTACCTTTGGCGGCAAAGGGATTTGTAGCATTTGCCTATTTGAATTTTGTTTCTAAAATTCACGGCAAACGACTTTTGATACGCATTGTATCAAAAGTCCTCTACTTGCCCTCTAACGGCACCTTGTTTTCGTCAAATCGAAACACAAGCGATGTCGCTTCGAAAAATTCATTTTTCTCAAAACTAATTTACCGTATCAACGGTAAATTGTTTATGGCAAATTGCGATGCTGTGGCTGGGCTGTGAGAATGCGGCGCTTGGCGATGGGAAGTCGGATCTGATTCGCGACGGAGGCAAGACGTGGTCGCAGAGTCGGATAGCAACTGGCAATCGTGGCGGTCGGGAAAAGAAAAGGCGACGAGCGATGGGGATCAGAAAAACGTGATACCGCACGAAATGACATTTTTTCCGGATTCAAAGTCGAATTCTTTGAATTTGAATCGAAGATCTGCTCCGAGTGTGTACATGGGCGTCGGAGTGAATTTTCGAGAGGCCAGACGGCGTGGCGAAGGAGTCGTGGTGTGAAAAATATTGCCAACGGGAACTTGAATGAATCGAAAAGTTCGGGAAAAGTGGCAACATAATGCAAATTCTTGCAAAGTTATTGTGGTGCGTCTCAACATTATCAGAGGTTCTTCAGTTTTGTGATGCGTGAAGTGCTGCTACAATTTGCAAATCTGTCGGATAAGTGAGCGTAGCGTTCGTGCATATACTCCGTCGTGAACAAGCCAATTGGAATTTTCCTGTTTTGTGCTGAGTTTTGTGGATTCCCTTCCCGGCTGTTACCGCTCCATTCGATTCAACAATATCGTTCGCGATTTTCATCCGAAAACTTTCATTTTTACTACAATCACTTTCGGGCTTTTGAAACCAATGATTTCACATAACCTACAAGTATTTCAATAAAAATCAATTCGTGAAAGTCGCTGAGTGAGTAATTGACATAAAAAAAAAAAAAAAAATTCAAAATTTAATCGTGCATTTCTATAAGTCAAGGCAACCACATAGTGCAATTGTTTTATTAACAGCATGGTTATGGTTTAGTGCTTGTAGTTGATTGTGTTAGAACGGGAAAAAAATCAACAGCATTTGTGTTGTATATACCGTTCGGTTAACCGTTTCGCCTGAGATGTACGAGAATTTCGGATGTGTTATCTTTGGCAGTTGGTTGGTATGGGTTGTTTTGGGAAAAATATTCGGGATTTTGATGTAAGGAGTTTTAAAAGACTTTTCCAAGCTAATGTGTCGTGTGTTTGGCTGCGATTATAGGCGGAGCTAAGAAATAATGCCAACTTAGAATGAGGATATGAATTTTTGGGGTATGTCCCGAACCGGGCGATCAAAATCTGCACCTTCGACCGCAACGGCGTCGTCTTTGACCACTTCTTCTTCCTCGTCGTTGTCAGGATCAACGGCATGAAATTTAATAACCAGTGAGAATGGTAGCCAACCGGTTAGCGATTGTTCCTCGCATTTGCCAACCGACTCAGAAAACAACAATTAACCCGGCAAATTGTCGCCACCGCAATTCCTATCACCCAACTCGGACCAAGTAAGTCTAAATTTTATAAATCCTGCTGAATTGTCTACGGCGTCAAGGTTGGATATACTACGTTGTATTGGAATCCAGATACGTCCAATATATTTGCTCAGCAGATCCGGCTCGAAATTACAAGTCAAAAAGGAAGGTTTGTGTTGCTGAGACACGTAAGCGAACTGATTAGATAGCTATTATAAAACACGCCTGTTAAAACTAGTGCGCTGAAGTTAGCGCTGTAACGTAATTTGAAGTCATTGTTTAGCTTCTGGAAATTGAAACTATCGTCATTTGAGAGTAGATATTCGTTTCTGAAGAAAAGTAACGACAAAAAAAAAAAAAAAAAATATTTTAATCAAAGTAATTCAATGTTATTATTGTTAAACGAAAATACTATCGAAGAGAAAAAAAAAAAAAAAAAAAAAAAAACAAAAATATCGAAATATTATTAATAATATCTGCTATCTCTAGTTCTTGTACCTCGAAAAGAATGGAAGAGGTAATAACTTACATTTTTTATATATAAATATTTATGAAGAAGAAAACGAAAAATCATGAAATAATACTACATGCCAGTCGTAAGAGATTTTTAGAGCAGATTTGGAGAGAAGAATATGATGTCATATTTGTCATGTTAGTTAAATCTGTACATAACGTAAGCTAGTAGACACGACATTTGTTCTTTTTCACTATCAGACATTTGAGGCAAATGTAAAAATAGTTGTTTTGTGTACGGGCGGCTTGTACCGTTAATCAATTTTTCTCTCATACATTCTTTGATCTAGAAAAAGAGTCAGTCCAAATGATTTAGATGTCGGTTCATGTGTAGTACCTTGCATTCTTTTTCTGAAATACTACTTTTCTACGACAAAAGTAAAGTCTACAATTCTATGTCGGACGAAACATACCTTTCATTGTCTCGAGAAAAAAATGAAAACGGCATAGTTTGGATCCAAACTCCGCACTTATTGATGATTACTAATATCAGGAAAAGTCGAAAGGTGTACATGTACATATTCGAAGTAGATTTTTGTTGCGAATCATATAAGAAAAAAAAAAAAGTAATAATTTATCTAGCTATTTCTCCTCAAGAATGCAAATAATTTTTACATTAAAATTTTGCAAGCGGATACTTTAATTCATAGCAAAAGAAAATATTGAAGGAATAAAGAAAAAAAAAAAAAAAAGGCCGCAAACAGGACTTAGTTAAAGATACTTATAAAGCAAATTTTAGAAATTTGGAATAGATGAATTTAATCAGCTAAAGCAAAGCATGAAATAATAATGATGAATTTGTAAAATCTAAACTTTTGGCCTTCTTATTGGGTGAAAGCCCGAGAAGTTCATCTTCTTTTTCAGGTTCCGCTCCAGGCCTGGCTGGCCTATAATGTAATAGTTTTCTCGTGAATTTTTCCGTATTTTTCAGCATCAAAAGGGAGGGATGCTGGCCACACATAGGTAGTTTCCGCTTTGATGTAAATTTTGGTTTTTCTTGATTAGATTTTTGAATTTTGAATTTTTGGATTGATATGGCCAGCATCAGAGGGTGGAGGACCCCAGACCATCGGGGTCAGGGCTCCACTATCATCGGGGGCCCGGGGCTGTCTGCCTCACCCGGGTTCCTGGTAAAGAGAGGTAGCATTTTTTCCTATTTTCCCGTTTAGATTTTCAATTTTCTGGCTCCGTGCGTTGTCACGAGCACTGGGTCTGCTTAGTCAGCCCATGTTGCAGAGCCTGGGTGGTTTCCTTTACGGAGCTATGCCCCTTTTTTTTGGTCCCTGGGTATTTTATATACCAGTTTGCGGCTACGAAATTCATGACGGATGAATAATACGTAGCATCCCGTTTCTTGAGAGCAAACCATCCCCATTTTTTTTATGAACCCACCCCAGCCGCAGCGAGCTAGCAAAGCGGCACCCCAGCATCCGTCGGGGTTGGTTAAAGGGTGCTCCGCTAATGCGGACAAGGGGCCTTCACGGCCATTTCTAGGGCACCCTGCTCTCGGGGCAATTCTTTTTTTTGTTTTGCCTCTTGAATGGCAGTAGCCATTTCCACCTTTTGACCTTAGCCCTCTTGGTTCTGGACTTCGGTCTGGTTCTAAGTTGTGCTAAGGCCACATCCCCATCTTTCATTACGCTACAGATTATTCACTGTGAAAGTCCTCAAAAGACTGAAGCTAAGGGTCATTAGAGGGAGGCCAGCCATCGCCGCCAGTTAGAAGCTAAATCATGTCAATGCATCGAGTTATACTTGCTTCGCCGTCAACAACTACCTGGCCCGCTGACTTGGCCCAGGCAGACTTTTTCCTGCTCCCTAAGTTGAAGGTCGCTGCCATTGGTCCGTTTCGGAGGTTAAATCAGCCTCGACATGCTACTATGAAGGACATTCTGAAATCGCCTACAAAAACACGTCTTTGAAGCATGAAAACCCTCTGGCAATAGTTTATCGCAGCCCAAGTGATCCTACTTTGAAGAATTTTAATAGTTTTTGGCGATAAATTCAATAATTTTTTTCCCGAATTTAGAATCATTACTTTTTATGCACACTTTGTACGGCGAACATTTTAGAACAGTTATACTAATTAATTTCAATAAATTTTAATGTTATATTTTTAGAGTTATATTTTATTTAACTAACCTTTGAAACTATGACTTTGGCAATTTTGTTTCACTTTCTCATCCTCCGAATCTTGAATCTTTCTATTTTGGATTGTTTGTTTTTGCATTTGCAGCACTATGTTGTGTAACGTTTTTTTTTTCGTATTAATTATGAATTCGAGTTTTTCGTGTTTTTTTTTTCGCCGAAGAAATTATTCTAAAGAATATTCTGTGAATTGACTTTAATTTATATTTCATTTCTGAGATTGTATTGATACCGAAAAAATTATAATACTTATGTATTATTAAAAAAAAAATATTTAGAATTTATCTTTTCACTTCACACACACACACACACACTCGTATTTGAATTGAAGAACAAATGGATTATGCACTATGGCTAAAACATGATAACATATAAAAAAAACTTGCATTCAACACAGAAATACTTTTGCTGTTGTTGTTTCACTTAAAATTTAATCACCATTTGTTTATCATTATTATGCACATAATCATAATTTATTATAATTTATCATACAAAAAACCTTATTTATAATATTTGTATTATATTTATTTTCACTACATTTTAAATCTCTTAATATGGCAATATTTCACAGAAATATAGACGCGATAGACGCCTGGCCTCTTATGCTATCACTCGATATCAATGCAATTTATTTATATCATTTTCGTTTATTTTCGTCGAATGTCGTCTGCCTTATACACGTATCGAGTGATTTGTTTTTTCTTCTTCTTCTTCAGTTTTATCTTGTTTCTATTTAAAAACATATTCGTTTGAATTTTCGTTTTCAATATATATATAATTCACTAGTTTTGTCTTCATCTTATATTAAACAATACCGTGTTTTTGCTAAAATTACGAAATAACGGGTCACTAACAACAATTTTATGCGATTAAGGTATTTGAGGTTATTATTTTTTTTTTGTATCTTTCTTTTTCTATCTCGATTTCAATTTTAGAAGTTCAGATGGTAGTTGTGTAAATATTATAATTCTAAATTTTGGTTCATACCATTCAGTATTTTGATAATGGTGAAGGTTGTTTAATTTTCTGTTGGAGAAAGGACATTTCATGTTAATTTGAGATTGAGTATTTTACACATAGAAAGTATCACGGCCGTAGTTATAAAAAAAAAAACAGGAATTTGGTAGTTTTTTTTTGTGTGTTGGCAAGTATACGCAATACATTTTCACATTTACTAAGCTGCTTGATAAAAGAATGGCCCTGTTCGTTGGTGGTTTGAGCGTTTTATAGACAGATCAATAAAAACACATTCGAAAATGCATTGTGTTTGGAATGAAAAGTAAGCGAGTGGCATTCAATAGAATTTGAAATAGAAAACATGTTTAAGAGCAATATGGTTACATACAAAAATTGGTGGAAATGTGGAGAGTCTAGGATTAAAATCCTGAAAATATTAAAGTCTTAGATTTATCATAAAAAATGTAGAAAAATTATTTTAGATGTACAAATCAAAGCATAGTAATGCACAACAAAAGTTCACCGGAAGTTACCATTTGTGCATTTAAACTGATGGGCTTTTAAAAAGTAATTCAAAATATTATACTATGTTTTTGACGTGAATTGGAAATTCCTTAATGAATATGAAAACTATCTTTGAACGCATTCAGCCTGTCAAATTTGATTTTATAAATTTGTATAATTGACTTAAAACCTACAAAGTTTCTGTTAAAAACATTGAACCTCTCAAATCAGGGCAATGATAGCGCCTCAAAACAGGTCGAAAATTAGTGTGCAACATTTTTGAGATGTATTTTGCCAGAGATGAAAATGCGGTTTGGTTAAAAGACCTGTTAACTTTTCATAAATGTTGATAAAAAAAAGTTGTTATTTATATGAGAAGTCAGGGAATGAAGCAAGTGATTTAGATCAAAAAATCGTTTGTTTGGAAGCGAAAAAATCGTTTAAATAATTTTCCATAATTTGGGCTGTTGCAAAAGATTAGGAGATGATATACCGTTCTCACTACTGGTACTTTGTTTTGTGCGTTGGTGGCTATCGATTCACGTGAACGGAGGTTAAAAAAATGTTTGGCAGCCCCGAGCAGAAACAAAGGAGTGAGGGGAACATGGATTCTGCGGAAATATGGATATTCTTATGATGAAAAGGGACATAGGAAAATAACTAATTGTAGAATTACCGTTGTGCGAAGAGGAAAAGCTGTATTTCGATGAGGAAGCCTTGTTTGCAATGTTTGCTTTCAAAGTAAGGAGTCTATCGATGAGTCTAATATGAGAGTTGTGCGCAATGATGGTGTTCAACAAAGTGAGGTATCCTCGTCCTTTTCCACTGTCGGACTAATCATGTATTTAATTTGATCATAGTTCCTTCTAAATTATCTGCAATTGAAACTTGACAATTCAAAGCTTCGAGCGGTTTAATCTTTATCTGTTATTTATTCGACAGGTCAACTTTCATATCGACATTTAAAAGTTTAGACCCTTCCTGTTGGTGACCCTGTTCAAGTGAGCGCGGCGTACGGAAAGCACGGATTCGGATTTAAGTGCGTCGATACGAAGAAAATTAACCATCCAATAAGAAATACACATTCAGATTGCGTGGATCTTTGTACCTGTGCTTCATATGGGGCTCATAGAGATATTGAATGGGATTTAATTTATTTAAAGTTCCTAAGTAAATATGTAACAAATACCACGAAGTGAAGAATTGAGTGAATAATTTCGAGGCAATACTGATAGATTGTGATGACTATGTGGTGCTTAATTTCCGCACTCTCATTAATGACTCATTTTGTGTCACGCTGCTTATGAAGATAATTAATAGATGTACTGTTTGGTTTACAAAATGAACATGTTCAAGCAGTAGCAAGACTTTCCGAATGCAATATTGTCGCACACATAGTATCTATGCACATGGTATTATAGGAAATCATAAGAGAATCTGCTAGGCGAAATTTTCGTAATCCAATTACTTGAAATATAAGCTTATAACTTGCAAAGAATGATTTTCGATGAGAAGCATGATCTGATTTCTTAAAAAAAATTCTCACATCGCAAGCCTGCTTGTAGTATGGAGGGACTTCCGGCCAATATGTTTAAGTCGGAGTCCACGGGTAGTGTAAGCTGCCACAACACCTGGACCCGGAGCCAATAAAGTCTGCCTTGGAGGTGGAGGCCCTCGAAATGCGTTTTTGTGCTTTTCAGCCCCTTCCAGCATACGTGCTTTGTCTTGTCTCGGCTGTGTGGCTTGCCTGCTCATGTCGACTAGGGCTCTGTGGTCCTGTACGAATTTTTTCTTTCCTTTGTGGTAGCTGCATCTGTTTTTATATTGTGGCTAGTGTGCGCATGACGGATGAATATCAGGTAGCGTTCCTCTTCTAGCCTCCCCATCTTCAAGAACTCACCTTGGCCGCGTAGAGCTAGCTAAGCGGCAAAACAGGATCCGTCGAGTGCGGGTAAAAGCTTGCCCCGCTAATGCGAACTAGGAACCTTCACGGTCGCTTTTAGGGCTGCCTGCTCCAGGAGCAATATTTTCTTTGTCTCGTTAAGTTCTATATATCACACTTGTGGTAAGCTCTTGACTGGATTTCAGTTCAGTTGAAATGCCATCCCTGCACTTAGCAAAATCGCTACACATTTTGTGGTCGATGATTTCAAAAATGCCTCATTTCCAATACTGACACTCGGCGTATCTAGGTGTGAGTAGGTATCTGATTTGAATTAGGTACCTTTCAGTCTTTATGAATTCACAGTTTCGACGTTTGGATTGAGAAATTCAACGTAGTTATTCCAACGATTAATGGATATGGTCTTATGTGGAGTGGATTTTTGCACCTGCTAGATTGATGACATTTTAATTGCATCTGCCACCCAGATGTGTTCGGAGTTGGTGAAATCGAATACCTGGGACACAAGAGAAGGCAATTTTAACGTGAATGACTAGGAACGCGAGGAGCCATCGTAAAAATTCTAGGATGCAGCGCTAGGGGAATTACTTGAACAAGATTTGTCGACAGCCTGTAGATAGGTCGACGATCGGTTAGCTTTCACAGTCCATGCTCTGTATTTGGTGGTACCAGAGAGGCGTTATTTATCAAGAACTGCTGTCACCCTCTGAAACCATCACTGAACATCGATATCGACTGCAACAAATGAGATTGAAACGAGGCTATTCACGAAAAACGACTGGAATGGAAAGATAGTCAAATACTTGGAAGGAGTGACATGCGAAATCTCGGCCCACCTACCGTATTCTCCGGATACCACACCATCTGATTCCGATTTGGTCCGGTTCATGCAATTTGTCCCTTCAAGAAAGTGGTTCACTTCGCACGTGAGTATCGAAAAAATGGCTTGGTGAATGGATCGCGTGAAAAAACCAGAATTCTTTCATCAAGGTATCCGGTTATTACCCGAAAGATGAGAGAACAGCGGGCAAAGCACCTTTCCTTGTGTTTGTACATATTGCCGCTACTGAATGTTGATTCGACGGGGTTGGATAAAAGGCTGTTCCGCTAATGCGGACTAGAGGTCTTCACGGTCATCCTACTCCAGGGGCAATTCATCTCTTTTTTTTTGCCTTGTTGATGACTACCAATCACACTTTTGGCAGTCTCTCTTCTGGACTTCGGTCTAGTTAATATGCCCCGTTAACTCCATCCAACTTTTAAAATCGTTATACAGTATATAGATTTAGACAGCCACCGGAAAAATGTCTACCACATCAAAATATTCTAAATCACTTGTTCTTTCCTCTCATTACAATTCTGAATTCGAAATTTAAGCTAAATATACATATGAACTAAAAACCTTTTTTCAATTATTTTATCCAAACTACCGAGTAATTTTCAATATTCTTACTGAAACTAGCTAGTTTATATTTAAAGAGAGACAGAGAGAGGAGGTCGTTCAGAGATTTAGTGAATATATACCTAGTTCGGATCTATTTGTATTCTAAAATGCGCATATCAAAATTGAGGAACTACCCGGTCAATATGTATTATTTAAAACCTCGCTGACAATTTGTGTAAATATGTATGTATGTAGTAGGATTGAATTTCAAATGGATTCGCTTACAGTTTACGTTGAATGAGTTTTCTCCGAATTACTATCCATCGATGACTTGTTGATCAAAGTTCTACTGCTTTCGAAATCCGCATCTTAACCGAAAATAACATCATGAATTAACTTAAGAGCTCTCCGAAAATCATACTTTGAATGTTTTCTCGCGATAATGCCGATGGTGGTGATGAAGATGATGACCATGCATCGAATCATATGCCATTGAATCGTTTGAACATTGAAAATGCGGTTGATATTGATTTCGTCCTTGCTGATAGCGTTGTTGTTTTTGTGGTTTAATGGTTGTATATTCGACACCACTACCTTTCTCATTCCTATAAGACACGCCCCGCGAGCTGCCATTGTTCTTGTTGGATGTGCGCTTTTGGGTGCTTCTGTAGTAATAGTTCTCAATGCTGTTGTTCAAGTTGTTTTCCTTGTTATAATGCTTCAGAGCAGGAGTCATTTGTTGCTGCTTTTTTGATGATAATGATGATGATGGCGATGTAGTTGAACGTTTGTTATGATACTGAGAAGTTGCAGTTGTCGTTGTTAGAGCAACCTTATCCGAATGCGCCGAATTTGTTGATGTTGTTACAATTACAATGGCGGGACAACGTCGACTTACATCAACTCCACCGGCGCAACAAGCACACTCCTACAACTCGGTCACCGAATATAAGTCGCTATTAGCATGGGTGCCACCACGCTTCAGCGAACGATAGTATACGTTGGAAGCTGGTTGCTGTTGATCGTAATTTTTGTTGCTAGACGACTGCTGATGATGATGAGAGGACTGCGATTGTTGTCCTTGACTGTGATGCGAAGAAGACGTCTGATAGCTAGGCAGATTGTTATTCTGCTGATGCGAATGATGGTGAGATGATGAAATGTTTGATGGTGCGGCATGGCGTGACGACTGTTGTTGTTGTTTCGATGAAGCAGATGACAGATTTGATTTGTATTGTTCGACATATGGTACACCAGCAGTTCTACTCGCGTCCTGGTATCTACTAGACGACCGCTCCGATTGTCCAATATTGTGTTCGCGATCATAGCCGAATGTGCTATGAGTCGATGGTTGGTGTGCTTGTTGCTGTTGTTGTTGCTGCTGATGTCTTGACATGCTTGAGGATTTCGATGAAGGAAGAGTGTGTGTGCTGTATTGCCGATTCGACCTTGATGATTGTTGCTGGTCGTCTTTGTGACGATTTTTCGGTGGTAGTGATGGCGGAATGGCTTTTTGTAAATGTTGTTGTTGCTGCTGCTGCTGCTGTTGTTGTTGGTGCTGATACTGGGGTTGCGTGTGCAAAGAGGGTCCCTCTGAAGAACTTCCTCGATTGATTTCACGCAATTGACTTCGAGAAGGCCGTTGTAATGATCGATAGTTGTTTAGGTTTGTAGCACATAACGGCTGCGCAATGTTTTTTGTTATATCGGGCAATTTCACACTAGATTGTGGAATTTCCGGCAAAGGCTGGTTTAAAATTGAAATGCCTTTGGATATTTTGCCGCTCGAAGGTCGATAGTTCGATGTTTCAATACTGTAGACTGTGGGCTGGTGCTGTTGGGGTTGTTGATGTTGCTGTTGCGATTGAATTTGTTGAATTTGCTGCGAAAGCATTTTTTGCTGTTGTTGTTGATGTTGCTGATGATGATGAATTTGCTGCTGTGGCTGAACTATGGACTGATTGAATTGCCGCTAAAAAGCAAAAAAAAAGCATTTTTAAATAAGACAAACTCTAAAAGGTTTTAATTTCATACCTGTATCCTCATATCTGAGTCCTTTGGTTGCGACAAGTCTCTTTGGGTCAATACGCTTTGACCAACTCCACTACTAGTTCCCCCAACTGAAGCATTTGCTCCCGGTATTTCCGAAAATGTATTCAAATTACTCTTTTTGTATGGTAACGTCGTACAGTCTGGTTGTTGCGAATAATCCTTTGAGACTGTCGCAATACTGGGTGTTTTAGCACTTTTCAAATTCGGACTAGGACTCGTTCCTTTCATTGTCAACGATCCACCATACCGACCACCATGACGCAACGTTGCACATTTGTTAGCCGTAGCAGTGGCGACAGCTGTTAAATTACTACTGTTTCCTCTTAGTATTGCTTTTGGTCCAATACTAATATATTTCGGATCGAATCGATTAAAACCGTTATTAGTGACATCGCGCGGGTCCTTGTCTAATGAGCCATCCTTATCTGCAGTTTTATCGCTACTACTTAATTTATTACATTTTGGTAGAGTTGATGATTGCTGTGCCTTCAATATTGAACTGCCTGCAGATAAATTGCAGGCAGGCGATTCTCAGTAAAAATCGCTCGATTCTAGGGTTTTGCATTGTTTGCTCAGTGTTGCATATTTGCCATTATTAGGACCACCCAGCATTGATGAGTGTTGTGATGGTAGACGTCCCAGTGTATGATGGCCAGATCTAAAAGGGACAAGAAACGATATATAGAAAGCGAAAACAACATGGTAATAAATAGAATAAATCTACATTTGTAATAAATTGAATGGACGATTCGAATTTAGTTCTTCGTCATCCAAGTGTGGTGTGGAGTAATGTTATTTTTTTATGATGATTGATTAATGTTCGGTTTCCCATAACACGTATTACATAATTTTATGAAACAACATTTATCATTTCGGTTTAGTTCACACACGTTTTTTCCGCCGTGTACTTCAATTGCGCTAAACTCAATCCTGATATTGAAAAACAATACAAGTAACGTCCATCAAAATAAAAAAAATCAAATCAGGTTGACTGTTCAGATATATTTTATACGAAAACATTCACACGATAAGTACAGAGCACTGTCAATTCGGGGTTTTCAAACACCTTGTTGAGTAACAGACTCGTCCAAATCTAAATCTATATAAACGACAATGAAATACTTTTATTTTTTTAATGTGCGTCTTTTTACAATGAGCATTTAGCTATCAAATTTCTAACAAATTATGATGATAATGTGGCGTTAAATGATTTGATTAGGCATTCAAAACTTTCCATGAAATATTAAAATGAATTGTTAGAGCAAATTAAAAATAAACATATACGATTTATTTCTAAAAATATTTCAATCAAAAAATGGTGCATTTAAGAAAACTCTACTGAAATAATATTGATATTCATATTTATATACAACACTGAAACATGTGTAATTAGCCACAACAAGTGTATATGCATATTTTAGCTTAATCGTATTAATCAAGAAATTATTAATGGCGATATTCCTTGTAACAACTGTAAAAAAATCGAGAAAATAAGTAATTATATATAAATCAAAATAAAACTTTGAAAATTAAAATAAGAAGCCATGCCTTTTTCCATGCACCAAGTCATTATAATCAGGTGGAGGCGATTCGCCAGCATATGTAGTAGTAGGCACCAACCCTCTATTATATCCTGCTGATCCATTTCTATGATGATTTGAAATACTACTGCTGCCCACCGGGGCAGTTGGTATCGTATGGTTCTGTTGATGATGCAATAAAGTTCGATTAATTGTGCCAATACCGGCAGCCCCACTGCCTCCCACGCCGCCGATCGTGATAGCAGGTGAAGTTGGTGTACAGCGGCTTGAATCTTGAAAGAGGGGTGCTGTCTCAGATTTATCAACCTCGGGTGCCCTATAGGAAGGAGAGTAAGATTTGTCGGTTTAGTTTTTTAGGAAATCGCTTGCGAATGCAAACTGTAGTCAACTACGTTTTCATACTAATGTGTTTGTTTGTTCTCTTTGCTAGTCACAAGATTTATCAATAAAACACGAAACTAGAGTCAAATCTAAAATTGACACAAATCATTTGTTTATTTGTGCCAATTCCGGATTAAAACTCTCTAATCATTTTCAAATAGTTTTATCGTGATTTCTGAATATTATCAGATACAATTATATTTCCTAAAAAGCATTTCCATTCTTAGTTTCGATTTTCGAGCATAAAATTAAAATAAAAGCAAAGCAAGCATGATTCTTTTGAATATATATATCGAGAATTTCGGGTGCTAACAAGAAATAAATAGACAGTGACGTGTATGACAAGCACATTTGTCTTGCAAAATGCATTAAAATATTACACCAAATCCCAAGCTATAATAACAATCTGTACGTACCTTTTCTTCGTCAGATAGATCCATGCATGCGAATCAGCATAAACAAGTATTGTTAAAAGAATTGCAGTAAGTAGGCCGGCAGCCATCATAAGACTTAAACCCAATAACCCGCCACCACATAATCCTTTCAATGCGGCTGCATAATGTTTGTCGATCGAACGACGATCTAGCATGGCCGATAAAACCGAAAGCATTCGTTTTGTCTCTTCAAGATCTTTACTTAGAGTTTCAGTCGTACCAGCAATATCGATTCGTGGATAAATTTCTCGGCTCATTCTAGTAAAGAAAAAAATATAACAAACAGAAAACTTATTTCTTTTCTCGTGAAGTAGATATTCTGTGCATAAGCTAGAGTTCTCAAATTACCTCTGCATTTTATGAACAGAATCTTTCGCTTTCTCAACAAAATCTCTCGATTCGTTGAGTCGTAGTATGAAACGATTTCGTAAGGTGCCGCAGTTTAAGTAGTATACATCATCGGGACTTCGCTATTAATGGGATAAAAAACATTTTTTTTGTATAGTCTAAATTATAAATTTCAAGGAATAATGTGAGTGAAAAAATCAAAAGAAATTTAAGGGAAAAATAGGAAAAATAAAATAAGTTTCTATCAGGAAATACTATTAATGTCACACGACGAAACAATATAAGAGCATTTACAATGAAAATAACTAGGAGTTGCTGATTTTTTTAGAAATTGTGTTTAATTGCTGTTTTCTAAAGGGATAAATTTCATAATTTAACCGATGCAATCAGTGATGCTTGAGTATTTTTTCTTCAAATTCTATTTTGACTTTCAACGATCTAGGGTGTTTCCGAATTCACGTCTTCGTCTTCATCTTCAGCTTGTTATGGCAGACTGTGACGTTAACATAGTAGCTGAGCTATTCTTACAGTTTGAAGCAGACCAAGATGAGGTGTAAGGTTATTAATTCACTCGACACATTTCTAGAGACACACAGCCAAACTGGCTGATATTTCGAAATTTGTCTATAACAGAATAAAATTTAAAAAATGGAACAAAGCAGACCACTCCATGTAATGATCGTCAAATAAGGGCAATAAGCATTGAAAACCGTAGAAAGGGTCTGGTTTACCTGATTAAAATGATAAAAAGCCAACTATCTGACGTCTTAAAAAGGTCATGAAAATTTAGGGACTGCAATGGGTCAGGCAGCACTAGAATATGGCTGCTTTCACACTATACGGTTTCACCGTACGGCAAAACACCGTACGGTATAAATCCGAATGAGCAACACGTTCACACTATACGGTTTATGTACGGGTTTTTTTTGTCATAAGTTAAATATCACCGTACGGTTTTTTGCCGTACGGTCGGAACCGTATAATGTGAAAGCAGCCTTAGACTATTGTGGAATGGAATATATCGTCGCTGTGAAATCAAACCGGCATATCTGCAAAATACACATTTTTCACTAGAGCGCTTTAAAGTTTTCGCATGTGGGCTATTTCCACGTGAATGCAAAGCGGCAAAACACCATTAGACGGGTTTTTATTCAACTTTACGATATGCCGGTGCGACATAAAAATAGAGGGGAAAATAAGGAATTTTTTGATACCAAAAACTCAAAAACTCAATTTTTGCAGATATGCCGGTTTGATTTCACAGCGACGATATGTAGAATAAGGACTACTTCAATAAAAAGAGTTGTTCGTGAATTGTACTGTACATATGTAGTATTTTCTGGGCAATCAACTCCGACGAATCATTTTTTTAGATCTTAATCGACAAAAGTGTATTCGCTGACGCATTAAGGAGCAGTTCCCAACAGACTGATTTGCGGAGAGGTTAGGCATCATGGTGTAGTCTGTGATTTCATCCAAGAGTATTGGGCGGCCATAGTAGTTTTGAAGCTGAATCTATTCACGCGTGTACTAGAAACACGGCTTTTGTCACCTCTTGAAAAATGGTTCCCTAGCAATGGAGAGTATGTTTTGTGGCACTGTGCTACAAAGCCAGGAGCATTCTTGGTTGAAAAAAACCTCAGTGTTATTGACCTGACCGGGGAGTTAATCTAACCTTAACTCCATAGAAAATATATGAGATTTGTCGGCAAGGAAGTGGTCATTACCAAGAGCCAGCCGATTGCAACTCTCATCGGGAAATGACATCTAAATACCGAACTAAAAAAAATAATCCTACAGAGAGCATTCTCCGATGCATAGACACTCTAGTAGCAAAGCCAAGCAATCTCTTATTCCTAATACCTAAGTGTGGCATCACTAAATATAAAGTTTATTTTTTATTAGATTTTGATGAATGTACACCTACTTTATCACAACACATTAAGAGATACGAGTATGCAATATGTGATTTGCAGATAAACCTCTCTAATAAATGAAAAAATTCTGCGAAACCTGAAGCATAATTATTTCCACTAAAAATTAGTGGAAACTAGAAAATACCAAAATATATGACCAATAATTTGGCAACCTGCTGCATATTCTGAGATTATAGTTTTGTCGCGTCGAAAGTGGATGGGGCTAATAATGTTATTAGTTTGTGATAAAATTATATTAATATCAAAATAACTGTTTCTGGTAAGAATAGAACTAAGAAAATTAAGCGATGTTATGAGTTTTTCGCAGACTGTGTTACTTAAATTATGATTTTTTCCAACATTTGAATAAATTTTAAAGTATAACAGCTGTCAACTGATGCTTCTTCTATAATGTTTTTTAAGCATAGTATTTGTTTAGTTTACTCAAGTACATCGCGTAAATTATTCTGTAGCTTCCCTGGCTTTAATTTAGTGGAGTGATAAGGGAAAGAGCAATTAATTTACAATATATTTGAAAACAAGTTTGTAGAGATTTTTTTTTTGATTTTTCCGAAAATATTATATAGATACGTACCAATGCAACTTGTCGGCACATAAATTCCGTCGGTCGCATACAAAAATCTCCCAAACTAACGGATGTCGCCAAATAGATACCAGCTATCAGCCAACATAGAATTATACCAAATAAACCCAGTACGCTGAAGAATATTAATGCACAACGTGATCGTCTTGCTAATCCAATGACTAATATAGTGCAAAGTAGTAGTAGCATAGTTAAATAGCCTAACGTAGCTGGCCAGCGTATAGATTCGTATAGTTCACCTTTCTACAATGATACAATTGGCGTGAGTTTTTCAATGATTTTATGAAAATAAAAAATCAATTCTTACATTGAGAATATTTTTCAATGAATAATCGGGCTCGGAATCGAGAGGTTTCATAAAATATAAAACCATATCTAAACTCGTAACCGCGCGCGATGTATTATCCTTAACCAGTCGACATGTGTCAAGGAGTAATGATACAGCCGTTTGATTATAGCTTGGCTTATCGATTGCATCTTCTAATCGATGCGTTTGAACTTTAGTTTCTAAGTCGTATTTTATCGTTTCAGTCTGGAAAAATTGCAATAAAATCATTAAAACAATGATATTATCAATCCAGCAATTTTATACCTGTTTCTTTAAATTTCCAACTAGTGTTTCGACTTGTCTGCCGGAATTAAATGCTTGTAGAAGCCCGTTGTGGAAGTCATCGTTACCATATAGACCTAAATTAAAGAGAAGAATAGATTTATTGTTGTTGAAATAAAAATCTAAAATAAAATAAGTTCTTACCTAATCCAATAGAAGCACAACAGAGTAATGTTATAGTAATTAATGTACAATTTTGACACTTCTGTGAACTATGTTTACGTGGTTTTCGGTCGCAGCATCGCGTCAGTAAATAAATTAATAGACCAAATAGTGATGCAATCAGGAGCCCTGCAGGTATTGATACAAGTATTCCAAGACTCTGAAAAGAAAAATGAAACATTATAATCAAATCAATTGAAAATGAATTTCGAATTGCGTAAATACGAATGGCAGCAGAAATCATTTAATATAGAAAATTGGTTTACTGTGACGTGTACAAGAAACAAAAGGTGGATATATTTTTAATATTCGAGGAAATACTGAATAGCCTGGAGAAATCATCATAATTGTGATGGTTACAATTATATTCGATACTTATTTTCGTTGAGCCAAATTATGGACTCTACAAAATGGACTCGCCATTATGTTATGCTAAAATTGATTAAAGAATTCTAAGTCACAGTGAAACTAAAAAAATATACGAAAAAAACTTTTTTTCCTGTTCAAGTGAAAAATCATTTAATTTGTTTCAATACTAATTTTTGAAGCAAAAACCCCGCAAATGGTCGCCCTAAGCTGGAATGGCGTAATGTGCCCTTCTTTTTTTTTTTTTTTAGCATTTTCCATCACTTTTCTAAGTAAATCACGCAATATTTCGGCGATTTGTATTAAAATCTGGCGATGTCAAATCAGGCGAACACGGAGGTTAGTCAAAACCAACATTTTTTTATATAAAATGACCAGGGAATAATGGCTTTGAATAATCGATTCTGTTTCAAGCTGTGTGGAGTGGAACGCCATTTTGTTGAAACCAGAAGTGTTCCATATCGTTTTCATGAACTGTCGGTTGTTAACTCGCTCGATTAGTAAGCGCGTTCTCGCTTACTAATCGAAGTTAGTAACGTTGGCGGTGTTGAAAATAGATAGAGTCCTGGAAATGTTATTAGTTCATAGCTGCAAATAAATCAACCCTTATATCCCGACTAAGGGAGGTTTTGAGAGCGGAAAGCATCAATCCGGAAAATTTCGAATTTTCAAATAGGGAAATGGGCCAAGATCACCCTCAGAAAGAACAAAGTAGCTTGGAAAAGTATCCTATAATGGATTTGCTGCTGAAAATGGCTTCCATTTGACGCAGCAATCCAACATACAGTAAAAAGCTATGGACTTCGATCACAAACTAGACTAACAAACTGCGGAGATTGAAGAACAAGCTGTGGATATTAAAGAAATGTTTGATCGGTAGGCTATAAAAAGCTAGTAAGAGTTGACAGAAGACAAACAGCAGCTACAGCAGCATTCGAAAACTTAGGCTGTAGAAGTGAAATATCACCTAGACAATCAGGCTGAAGAAGTGAGCCAGAACTGATGTTGTGCAAATAAAGTAGAAGTTCGTAAAAGTTGAGGAAGACATTGATATGCTGAAATCAGAACTGGAGCTTGTCAAAACTGTGGAAGCTATTCGAACCGAAGCAACTGGCAATAAAGGGCTGAACTAGAAGCTAGGAGAAAAGTAACAACAGCTGGCTCAGGATATTTATTTATTTTATTTATTTATTTATTTATTTGGTGTGTACCATATACAATTCAACAGGCAAACTGCCCAATTACAGATTGGATACAATGAAAAAATAAAATAATAAGTAGTAAATAAGTAAATATATAAGAATTAAGTAGATTAGGAACTAAATAAAAAAACTCTAGCGCACCTGAACCGCTAGAAACACTAATGTTCGAAGAACAGTGGAAGAATCGTGCAGGTTTTGAGTGCATATTCCACCACATGAGCTGCTTATTACGGCCAAACTGTTTCAAATGCCACGTTTTACTTTGGTCTCAAGAACGCATTATAACTCATATGGTAGAAGGTTTCAGATATTACCACTGGCATGGGTTTCAAAGTTTATGAAAGAAAAACACTTGTTAATTATATTCGTTATCAGTTGCTTATTTCACCAAACTTTGAAAGCAGCATCTCATATAACATCAATGAAGAAAATGCTCAGTGCCTGCAGCACTGTAACTGAAGTTGGTGTTTGGGGCTGCGATCCGAAAAATGTGCAGAACTTTGGGAATTGAAACATTGGTTATTTATTTTCATTGTAAATGTTTCCGGTATGAATACTAACTGTAAGCATTTATTGAGACAAAAGTAGCACAACCGACTCGTGCTGGCAACCTTCTGCCAGTATCAAAGCCAAGAATATATCACATCTGCTTCACGTTGTTTAATTACATTTGAAGTTATAGGAGTATAAAGAAATTTAGGGTTACCTGCAGCGAGTTTTTTCAATTAATCGAAAGCTTAATATTTGCTGTTTATTGTCATTACAATATCATAACGAATTGAAAATTCTACGATAAAACCGCTTAATAAAGATATTGCAAACAAACACAAAACCAACAATAGCTGGCAACCCTATCGTGGCTTTTCAATCAAATATGGCCTGGACAATGTTTATAATAGGTTTCATTAATTGTAAGAAATTCGTATTGATTTCATGGCTGCACTGGAAGTTATAGGGCAAAAAAATTTGATTTTCCTGAGCGAATTTTCAAAACCAAAGACACAAAAATTACCATAGCTGGCAGCACCAATCGAATTTTTCAACCAAATTTCCATCAAACAGAGTTTAAAGTAAGGTGCAGCTACTGTGTCAATTTCATGAAAATCTGGTTACTAATTCACATTTCATAGGGCAAAAAGCAGTTTTTTTTTCTTTGTAATTTTTCAAGATGGCACCACTGGCACAGAGTTGCCCCAAATTCAAAATTGCTTCTATCAGACCTGGTTCTACTTAAGTTCAATGCATTCTGTAAATTTTAATGGTATCTGATTATTGGTTCGTGAATTCCCGCGAACAGAAGTTTTTGATGCTAAAAATATAGGTTAACTGGGAGAGGGTTACCGTTCTTGTCCGACATGAAATTTCCAAAGTTTTACTTTGAACGTGTAGATACAGCATAAGATTTGTATACAGATTGGTTTTATTGTAAGAAACGGACATTTTTAGGATATTCGATGATTTGAATATTTTCACTTCCAAATTTTTATTTTTTCAAATTTAAGACACCAAAATTATCATAGCTGGCAGCTCCAACCGAATTTTTCAACCAAATTTCTACCAAACGTGGTTGAAAGTAAGGTCCAGCTACTGTGTGAATTTCGTCAAAATCGAACGATTCAATCAGAATTTATAGGGCTAAAAACAGTTATCTTTTTTAGTGATTTTTCAAGATGGCACCACTGGCACAGAATCGCCCGCATTTCAAAATTACTTCTATCAGACCTGGTCCTAGTTAAGACCAATACAGTCTGCAAATTTCAATAAATTCTGTTCAGCGGATCGTGAGTTTCCGTGAACAGAAGTTTTTGATGCTAAAAATATAGGTAAATTGGGCAAGGGTTACCAGGCGTGCCCGTTATACCATATCAAATTTTATTTTTTGTTTATGTAAACAAAGCTTGATATTTACATATGAGTGGCTTTTTTTTGAAGAAACTGCATTTTTTCAAGAGAGACAATAATTTGGAAGTTTTCACTTTCAGTGCTTGCCCTTGCTTCAGGGTTGCCAGCACGCTCATCAAAAGCTACACGAATTTACAATTAAATAATACCAATATGTTCTAATAATTTTGTAATGATTGAATAGCTCTGTCAAAAGTTATCGCAATTTAAAAATTTTCAATTTTTCCCGATCTCTTTTTAGGCACCCAGCGCACACATAGGGTTAAAAAATTCCAAAACATTATCCGATTCACATGTAAAATACGTTCAAAATTTATTTTGTTAACTTTATTTTTGCAAAACTTATTTGTGTACGGAATAATAGGTATATTAAAAATATCACTAAAATGGCCGCCGGCGCCAAAGGGTTAAAGATTTTTAACATTTTCTGAGACCTGGCACTATTCTGCATATACGCCAATGTGTCCTGAAAATTTCAACTCAATCGGATTGCGCGTTCCTGAGATTTTTTCACTGAAATTTTTTGATGATATATATATATATATATATATAGAAATATGAATTATTGGCCAAAGTGATTTTAATACTAATGTTCTTCTTCGAACATTAGTAAAAATTATGTACAACAAAATAGAGTAAAGTAAGTTTAGTAATAAGGCAAAAATAGGGGAATATGCAGTATAATAACATAAATCCAATTGAAAACAAGAATAGGAAATACAGTTAATTAGAAACAAATATTTTACAACGGACCATATTTTCAAAGATGGCAATAGAATGTGGAAGCCACACTTGACTACAATATTCAATTACAGAACGGACTAGGGTAGTAAACAGGTAAGCACATGTAGAAATACGAAATGAATGGAACGAATTACAAAATCAGCAATCCGAGAAGCTCTTCTAGTTATAGGACATGAATATCGAATTTAAGCTTACGATCAAAGATGACCTCAAGCTCTGTTCGACGGATTAGATGATAGTACCCTGAATAACATAAAGAACGACATGAGTGTGAAGCTTAAGGGAAAAATACATAGAAAAACATTTGAAACATTAAGGGACAAACAGTTTAAGCTACACCAACCAGAGAGTTTAAGCTACACCAATTCATCCTAAAGAAGCAGAGAGTCAGCAGTATTTTCGATCACCGGAAGAATTTTAAATCGTCTGCATTGTGAAGACAAGATGACTGAAAAGCACTGAAGAAGATTGTTAATAAACAGATTGAACAAAAGTGGCCCTAAGATGGAACCTTGAGGTACCCCAGAAGAAGGGGAGGAAAATGAGAAAGATAGCACAAGTGCGATTAGTTAAAAAAAAGGGGAGATCCAGGAAAGCAAAGGTTCACGGATGCCATAATACTTTTGTCTGACAAGAAACAGCGCATGATTCACAGCGTCAAAAGCTTTGGCGAAATCAGTAGGTATAAATAACATAAACTTGATTGTTACTGTCAATTGCAGACGCAATTACATAAGCAAACTCAGCAAGGAAGCCATGTTGTTGCGCTGCAAAGATACAGTTGAGGGCAACATATATACGATTGAAAACAATTTTTCGAAAGGCAAGAAAGAATGGATATAGGGCGGCAGTTAGAAGCAAGCCCCGACTTGAGAACGGGAATAATATTAGAAAGCTTCCAGGAGGACGGAACTTTACCAGCACAGAGACTGACATTGAAAAATATGGCCAAGGAGACACCATGGGAAGACGCAAGATTTTTCACGAAAAAAAGTTGGGAATGCCATCCGGATCAGGGGAACAATTGGAGTCAAGTGAGGGTAAAAGTAATTCAACCTCAACACAACAGAGGAGCGATAAGCAGGGAAATCAAAAGAAAATCAGGAATCGACGGGTTGGTGTAAACAGAGGAAAAAAACGTAGAAAAGAGATTGCAATTGGCAAGGGGGTTGGTGGCAATAAAGGTATTAACTACTAGCGAGTCAGGAAGAGGCTTTTAAAGATCGGAAAAAAGACCAGAAACGTTCAAGGCTATTCGAGTTCAAAGAAAATTCAGCAGACGAGGAATAGTTGAGCAATGCTAATCTTATGGCAGAGGAACGTACACGGGAGAAGATAGCATAATGTTGAGCAGATCGAGAATTCAAAAATTTTAAACGCCCAGAATTTTTATCTGTAAGGACACTCTTTACCCTCGCGGTAAACCAAGGATGATCACGGGGATTGCAAGAACAGCAAATAGGAGTATATGCCGAGATCAATTTTAGAAGAATAACGTAAAATTTTGAAACAGCAATGTCAATATCGAGACCCCGGACGCAATTAAACCAATTAATGGAATACATATTAGCAGACATGCGGTCAAAATTAGTTTTTTAATTTAATGCGATTCGAGAAGTTGATGAACACATTAATGTAAAGGGGATGGTGAAGGGGGTCAGCTTGCGTTTATGATATTGGAACAGGGGATAGTAAATAGGAAGAAGACTCAACTTTAGAGAGAATTAGGTCAAGGATCTTGTTATTAGCATTAGCAAAACAGTTAAATTGAGAATTTGAGGATCTGACAATTTCTTCCTATCCTATGTCAGATCCGGAGAATCAAAATGAAATGGTAGAGGATGCTTTCATCCAGAAGTTGCGCGATGAGGAACTTCAACAGGCTCTTCGTCTAGCTGATAAGCAGATGGTAAAGGAATCTTTGGGCTATGCTTTTACCTACGAATCAGTAAAACAGGGTTCTCAAAGAAATGTTAGAATCCGTGAGATGGACGACGAATGTCGGAGCCAAAGAACAGAAATAACTAGAGGATCGACAACAAGTAAAGCTCCTCAGTGCTAGAATCTTGTGAATGTTGGAAGGAATGGAAACACCAAAATACCTTTGCAACATTACCAGCTGGTGGAGCTCCTGCATGTTGGAACTGTGGACAGAAAGAACACCTGAGTCGGGATTATTGTAGAAAATATGTGCCCAGGTAATACCAAGGGTGACAGAAGAACTGTGATCATCAATCAATCAAATTTAGAAGAACAATCAATCAATTTTAGAAGAATAACGTAAAATTTTGAAACAGCAATGTCAATATCGAGACCCCGGAAGCAATTAAACCAATTAATGGAATACATATTAGCAGACATGCGGTCAAAATTAGTTTTTTAATTTAATGCGATTCGAGAAGTTGATGAACACATTAATGTAAAGGGGATGGTGAAGGGGGTCAGCTTGCGTTTATGATATTGGAACAGGGGATAGTAAATAGGAAGAAGACTCAACTTTAGAGAGAATTAGGTCAAGGATCTTGTTATTAGCATTAGCAAAACAGTTAAATTGAGAATTTGAGGATCTGACAATTTCTTCCTATCCTATGTCAGATCCGGAGAATCAAAATGAAATGGTAGAGGATGCTTTCATCCAGAAGTTGCGCGATGAGGAACTTCAACAGGCTCTTCGTCTAGCTGATAAGCAGATGGTAAAGGAATCTTTGGGCTATGCTTTTACCTACGAATCAGTAAAACAGGGTTCTCAAAGAAATGTTAGAATCCGTGAGATGGACGACGAATGTCGGAGCCAAAGAACAGAAATAACTAGAGGATCGACAACAAGTAAAGCTCCTCAGTGCTAGAATCTTGTGAATGTTGGAAGGAATGGAAACACCAAAATACCTTTGCAACATTACCAGCTGGTGGAGCTCCTGCATGTTGGAACTGTGGACAGAAAGAACACCTGAGTCGGGATTATTGTAGAAAATATGTGCCCAGGTAATACCAAGGGTGACAGAAGAACTGTGAGTTCAAATGACCGAAAGTAATCACTCTTTATCGGAGAGCAACAGTGGAGTCAGTTGAAACCAAATTCGGAGAGCAGAAGATGACCCGCAAAACTGATGGTCCTAAAACTGCCACCATTAGGCTGTATTATCGGGAAACTGATTCGAGTCTGCAAGGGAAAATCGACAACAAAAAAGTCTGTAACCTCACAATCGACACCGGAGCTAAGTCGATCTTTAGAGCAGATATGGCAAAGTCCTCGAGACTTAGCAACGGCAGACGATATGTGCTTCAGAAGGCTACTGGTGAATCAGCACCAGTTCATAGCGAGGTCGTTCGGCAGATACAGCTCGAAGATTGGGATTCCATCATTGGTTCTTGGTAGCGAAAATATATAATAAATGCATACTTGGAATTGATTTCCTAGGCCTTCACGACTTTATCTTGGATTTTAGAGAACTAATAGCGTGAAAAAAGTTGCATTTTTATCGGAAAACGGTGAAATACTGTCAGAGTCCTTGAATGGAAAACTTGCTGATGATGGGATGAAGTGTAATGTGTCAGGGAAGAATGTGCAGGTTCAAACGAAATAGCGTATTAGTCCACGGAAAAGCCATATTAGATCAAAATTTATGGTACCACAGGAAAGATCCGAGACAACAGAGGAATATGCTTCGGAGCTACGGCAACGTCTAGACTCTATTCACAAAGCAGTTAGGAACCGCCTAAACTTGAACACTGACCAAATAAAAGCTCGAAACGATTTGAGAGTAAATTCGATCGATTGGGTTCCAAACAAACGATTTGGTGTGTCATAGAGATGGGCAAAAGCACACAAAGCACACCGCACACTTTTACAGTGCCGCACCAGAAAAAAAGTACAGCATGGACTGCGAACGAAAGCTCTTATTTGACTGTACTTATTGATATGTGCAGCGAACAGTTTACTAGGAGTACGGCGCATCACTGTAAAAGTTTTCGATCTGCGGTATGCTTTTTTGCTTATCTCTAGTTTATAGTCCTTGACAGCAGGAGGGCCGTATCCTAAGATCAAGCGACTCAACGACGTCGTTTATCGAACACAGCAGCATCACAAGCACTCATCAAAAGTGAAAGTTGTCCACCTAGATCGCCTCGCTCTGTTCAAAGAAAACAATATTATTGATGATGATGACATCGAATCTGTTCTAGTCACAAGTCTAAGCAGTCAAAAGTATATGTTTCACTTTTTAAGCCCTAAAAAACATCATCAAAAATTGACTAATATTCATTAGAATTATATGCTCAAATCCAAATAATAGAAAAGACGAAAAAATTCACCATATGACCACTAGAATGGTCAATAGAAACAGAAATGCCGAGATATGCCGAAATGGATACGGAACTATACTTAATTCCATTTTATTTCAAAAACTTCCTCCTCCCGAAATTGAAGTTAATTTCATTCATTAATCACGATTAAGTGCAGAGGAAAAAAAATTTTTTTAGCTAGGCTGCAATTTCAAGTGGCCAACACAAGTTTTCGTATAACTATACAAACAGTTCTTCAAGTTTGTCGGTTCTTGAAGTTCTTCCGTTCGTTTGTACATAAAAAAAAAGAACTCATCGATCATTTTCATTTGGTTTTTATTACATTAGACTCCTACGAATGCCAATATAGACGTCGTCCTCTTGAGTACGCTAATTCTTATTCAAATACATCAGGCAGCAAACGACGAACATTATTTCATTAAGGAGCAACGAACATAAGAGTGCTCTGGAAAATGTGAAAATGAATCATCATTTGAAAATTTCAGGTGATTTTGAATATTTCTTTTATTGTTTGAGGTTCTGCGAATAAGAGACACTAAGAAAATCGGAGATATTAAGAGAATAAGAGACATTAATTTTTTAATGTCAGGTAAAAATCTTTCAAAAATCGAAATCTGAATATGATAAAACCACTGCACTGAAGTTTCTTTTCATGCCAATAAAGTTTTAAAATATTAATAAATATAATAAATATAAACTCCCGTACTGAATTCATACCTTCTCCGCCAATTGAAAGTATGTATGCTTTGAATCGCTTCTTTGGTATGAAAACCATCCACTTTCGCCCTCTGTACACATTCATAAAAAAACATATCCAATTAAACGTTAAATTATTCGCGCTTTCAAGTTCTTTCATTGCGCATAGAATAAGTCAATAGAGTATATTTTTGGAAATAAGACAAACATACACTCATAAAAAGTGATAAAATCTTCTTTAATCTATTACATACACGTTATCATACATAAATATGTTGACACTGCTCTTCATAAAATAGATTTGTTTCTAAATTCGAAGTAACACACTCCCTTATAACAGCAAAAATACACACACCAGTACATTGCACTTTTGAAGTAATATAAATATCTCCACAACATGACCGTAACGCCGCGTCCACATTGGCCATGGGAGATGGCATAACATTCGACTTGCCATGGAAATGGAAAATGTAGCGGTAAATGGCATGCCATATTTGATGGCATGCCATAAATGTCAAGCCATATGGCAAGACATTTGCTTCGCCATGAGGATGGCCATATTCTGACAGTTGTTCATTTTCAAAATGGCGATGTCGAGGGAAATAGTGTTACGAAACCTAAACGAATATAAAAAAAAGATTGCTTGTGAAATTATATGTTCACCTCTTCTTCAATTTGCGCCTTTCCTCACATACTGCTTCCTCTAACCTTCACAGTGCTCTAAAGCACCGGATAGCGCGCATATGTTCACTGCTGAGCGACATTTTCAAAATGATATGGCATGACATGCCGTTGCCCAGGCACCAGATGACATGCCATAAACTGACATTCGTTGCCATCGCATATTGGCCAATGTAGACTCTAGATAATATATTTAAGGGGTTATTACGCAGTTAGAATTTTCATAAAATCGATTTTTTATTTTTTGCATTTGCGGAATGTATATTTAACTTTTAATATTCCCTGAAAATTTCAAATCGATCCGACAAGTTTTTTCCGAGATATACGCATATTTGTAATCACATCTCGGACTGTTAGAAAGTAGGCGGAGTACTGACCGAAGCGCATGGGAGTAAGCGAGAGGGAAGAATGGCTCGTAGACAACATCAAATCGAAGTATTGGAAGCTCCTGAGGCTACAAAGGGTACATCTTATGGCCCTAGAATATATGACTCCATATAAGTAAAAAAAATTTATCTATGTGTTAACTTCTTCCGAAACTTTAAACGCGTTTTTCTGAAAACTATGTTTTCGAAGTCGGTGACCAAGATTTCTAAATAACGGCTCAACCAAACGGTTTAAATTTTTAATACAATTTTTTCAGACATATTCCTCAGATATTAATCGAAGGAATAAGATTTCAGATCATTATCTCTATTTTTTTAAACAATTTTAAATGGCAATTTTGGTCAAAAATTCGATTTTTTTTTACGAAGCTGCCATTTTGTCTAAAATCTAAATTTCGATTATTCCCTCGATCAATACCTAGTTTTATCTATCTACTAAAAGAACCTGTTTGGTTTTTTGACTTCAGATGAATTATACCGGAGAAATCGTGGTCACCGCCAAACACCTTTTTTTGGAAGACCTTCAGGAGATTGTCTGGATGAGCGCACCAGATCAATATTTTTACAAATTATTAGTGTCATTATAAACTTAGACGTTGCCACTAAATGCATACATACTTTTTGTTTTTGTAAAATAAACCACCTTTTCACAAAAAAATTAATAAAAAAACGTCTTTTTTCGGCTTTCTAACTGCGTACCTATAACCCCTTAAATGTTTATCATTCGAAAAAAATACCGTCTCACACGTCATCGCTTAACATTCTAAGCTAACAAAACTTCTGATCATATCATGCTTCCAATGTAATTTCCATTGCAAATTTTTATTAAGCTAATTAAAATACAAATTGCGAATTGAACTTTGTATGGGTTCGATATAATACCGGTAATTTGACACAATAATTTTCACTTTGACTAGTACTACAATCCATGATTGGACTTGATTTGTCGTTTTGACATTGACATAATTTACATTTTGATAGTTGACCTTGGATTTTTGTCTTGCCCGAAAGATCATTTTGATTTATTTGATTGGCAAATAACAAATCGACTTGAAAGATGATATTCGAAATGAAATTCATTCATTAAAATTCATCAATGAACATGAATCGGACCATAAAGTAGGTGATAAATTGATTTTTTTTTGTAGTTACATAAGGATTTGCACATACTTATGTGTTGTTATTAACAAAATTAAATTGAGCTTATGATTGAATTGTATATAGAGTCCAGTGAAATTCGACATAAAAAAGATGAAACTTCGGAAAAATTAGGGGAAAGCTGGATTTTGGTGCGAACCTTGATACTGACGTGCTGAACAAAATGTCAAAAGTCCCCATCGATCTGAATGCTGCGTTACATTTTATACGGGATCAAGTCACCAAAAGTGATTTTTCGCAAATATCTCGGTAACCGTCACCTCTACAAAAAAACAATGTATTAGATCCACCTTGTTTCCTGACTGAATCCATGAAAATTCAGGAGACAACAGAAGATGATGAAGGGGAAAACATAAACATAGAAATAGAGTCCGAAGAGGCATAATTATTGAAATTAATGACTCCTGTTTAAAATAAACCGAAAACAAAATAATTAACAAATTCATAATAATTTATTAAAAAATAAGCATTTTGCAAACAAAACCAAATGTTGATTAGGCCTACTGGGGATCCCGCATTCATGAGAAATATACAAATTACCAGTTTATGAATCAAAATATCTCAAAAACGGTTACCGTTACAAGAAAAAGTTTTCAAATCTTTTTTGTAGGAAATTTTCTACACTCTAAAAATTGGGTATATAATTAATACTTTGACGATAGGAAATATATTCATTTTTTCGTTTAAAATAACGAATCACAAATTTTTTTACACATTCGATGTGCATTTTTTGCTTTTACGTCATATCAGCTGAATAATACACAGCTTTGTGTAAATTGAAGCAAAAAAAGTGCAAATTTACTACTTTGCTATTCATTTTTGCGCCAAAGCCATAAAATTGCATCTTTATTTAGGGTAAAATTACACCATTTGGTCGTAAAAAAAATATTCTTTTCACGCGCTTTTGTAAATTTACATTTTTAATAGTAGGAAACCAGTTTCCTACTATTATAAGGATAAAATTCAACCAAAATTTTTTTGCGTGTAAGCTACGAATTCGTCATACATTTTTTTTTTTTGTAAAGGTGACCGTTACTGAGATATTTGCGAAAGGTCACTTTTGGTGACCTTTGACCCCGTATAAAAAATAACGTAGCACTCGGATCGATGAGTACTTTTGACATGTTGTTCAGCACGTCAATACCAAGGTTCACACTAAAGTCTTGCTTTCCCCTAATTTTTCCGAAGCACCATGTCAAATTTCCCTGGACTAATATTTATCTAAACCCATGTCGAAACGTTGCTTGAAATCAACATGAATTTATTTTTTAAAAACGATGAATGATCTCGCGACTTTGTAGCCGGTAATTACGTCCTGGCAAGCAAATGTTACTATGGTGAGTGTAAAAATTAATATTTATCTCACTCTTATCAAACAACCTTAGAATTTTTTCTGAAACAACTAAAACTGCATCACAATCGTTGACCTTTTGCAAAAAGTCAACATATATTTACCGTTGGAATAATAAAATCATCAGCTCCTATAAAAACTAGACACTACGTCGCAAAACAATTCGAATACTTGACATTTAATCTTATTACCACATCTTCGAGTGACTAAGCTACTAATGAATGTCACTAATTCCATATCCAAAATCAACAAGACACAAATGACTTAATGCGAAGAGAAAGAAAACGACAAAGACAGCGACACTACGATGACGACGATTCAAGAATAATATGATATGTATATGCATGATGTGAAAAATGATATTATTCCAATTGCTTTTCTCAAGGACCATTGATATATTTAGGTAGTATGTATTTATTATCTTAGTTCAGGCTAAGAATGTTAGTGTTGAGCTAAATTAAGATAAGTCAGAAGAAGTGAAAAAATGTGTTCGATGTAATTGATAAATTGATGAAAATAATAGATTATTAAATAGTACGCGATACGGCTATTGTGAAAAAGATAAGTTTTGATTAGTAATTTTAGATAAAATGTTGTCAATTAGGGATCTAATGATATTATTAAGAAAGATTTTAAAAAATACAACTGCAGTAATTTAAAGCTTTTTTTTATGCAAATGTTCATTTTCTTAAAGAATAAAGGATATAGTATCCACCAAACGCGCTGCGTGCGAACACACACTTGTTGTGGACGAGCAAACTTTGCATTTCGGTTGCTCGTCGAGCTGTTTCCTTGCTTTTAAAGCAGACGTACAAAATGACCCTCAGTATAGAATGGACTAATGAATTAGTCAACAAATTAATAAAATGGAGGTATATCCTGTTTTCTGGGATATCACTTATAAAAACGAAAAAATAGAAGATATTTTTAGTGAAATGAAATGAATTTTGCGGTGTGACAGGACAGAAGTCGAGAGGACGTGGCAGGTAATAAGGGGACAATTATATTTTATAAAATAGGACAAAATATTGGAAATTAGATGAAATACGTGTAAAATTGCGAAATCCACTTAATTTATCAATTTTTACGGGACGGTATTCGCTTGCTTGGTCGGTTGTTTCCAGGTCATATGCATAAATCCAAGTCTCATCTCCAGTTATCATGCGGCTCATCTTGTCCTTATTGCTTCACAGACATCGACGCGACGCACTTTTTCCAAAAAAAATTGAGTGTGTTCGGCACCAAACGAGATTTCACTCTTTTCAGGCCCAAAACATCCACCAAAATGGTCTGCACTCACCCAAATGAAATGCTAACAGCATTTTTGATCTTTTTTTTTTTTTGAATCTTTAATTTCCCTGACGTGCTGTTCATCAGTTGATGTTGATGGTCGTCCAGGCCGATTTTTGTCTTTAACGTGTTCTCAGCCTTCTATGAATTTATTGAACCACTTATAAATATTTATTAATTAATGTTCGAAGAAGAACATTAGTATTAAAATCACTTTGACCAAAAATTCATATTTCTAAATTGCAGTGAAAAAATCTCAGGAACGCGACATCCGATTGAACTGAAATTTTCAGGATACATTGGTGTATATGCAGAATAGTGCCAGGTCTCACAAAAAGTTTAATCTTTAACCCTTTGGTACCGGCGGCCATTTTAGTGATATTTTAAATATACCAATTTTTCTGTCAAAAAAAAACTTTTGCAAAAATAAAGTTTATCTAATGAGTTCTGAACGTGTTTCAAATGTGAATATGATAATGTTTTTGAAATTTTTAACCCTATTTTTGAAAAAAATCAAAATTTGAAATTTTTTGAATTGTGATAACTTTTTATTAGATTATCAGATCATGATGAAACTTACACAACATATAAATGTTGTTAAGTTGCACACTTGCGTAGTTTTTCATTAACGTGCTGGCAACCCTGTAGCTACGGCAGGCACTGAAAGTGAAAACATTCAAACCGTCGAATCTCCTAAAATATGTCCGTTTCTTAGAATGAAAATCAACTTGTATACAAATCTTATGCTCTGTCTAAACAGTCAAGGGAAAACTTTGGAATTTGCATGTCGGACAAGAACGGTAACCCTTTCCCAATTTACCTATATTTTTAGCATCAAAAACTTCTGTTCACGGGAACTCACGAGCCGATAATCAGATACAGTTGAAATTTACAGAATGCATTGGACTTAAGTAGGACCAGGTCTGATAGAAGCGATTTTGAATTGTGGGCAACCCTAAGCCAGTGGTGCCATCTTGAAAAATTATAAAGAAAAAAAACTGCTTTTTGCCCTATGAATTCTGATTCAGTTACCAGATTTTCATGAAATTGACACAGTAGCTGAACCTTACTCTAAGTCGTGTTTGATATAAATTTGGTTGAAAAGTTCGATTAGTGCTGCCAGCTATGGTAATTTTTGTGTCTTTGGTTTTGAAAATTCGCTCAGGAAAATAAAGCTTTTTGCCCTATAACTTCCAGTGCAGTCATGAAATCAATACGAATTTCATACAATTAATGGAACCTATTATAGGCATTATTCAGGTTAAATTTGGTTGAAAAGCCATGATAGGGTTGCCAGCTATTGTTGGTTTTGTGTTTATTTCCAATATCTTTCTTAAGCAATTTGATCGTAAAATTTTCAAATGGTAATGATATTGTAGTGACAATATACAGCAAATATTAAGTTTTCGATTATTTGTAAAATTTCTTTATACTCCTATAACTTCGAAAGCAGTCATCGGATCGAGACGAAATTCGCAGGGTAGGTTAATTTCAACTTGATGCAGATGTTATACTGGCAAAAGGTTGCCAGCACGAGTCTATAGTGCTATTTCTGTATCAATAAATGCTTACAGTTAGTGTTCATACCGGAAACATTTACAATAAAAATAAATAACCAATGTTTCAATTCCCAAAGTTCTGTAAAATTTTCGGATCGCAGCCCCAAACACCAACAAGAGTTACAGTGCTGCAGGCACTAAGCATTTTTTTCATTGATTTTATATGAGATGCTGCTTTCAAAGTTTTGTGAAATAAGCAACTGACAACGAATATAGTTAACAAGTATTTTGCTCTCATAAACTTTGAAATTCATGCCAGTGGTAATATCTGAAACCTTTCTACCATATGAGCTATAATGCATTCTTGAGACCAAAGTAAAACGTGGTGTTTGAAACATTTTGGCTGTAATAAGCACCTCGTGTGGTAGAATATGCACTCAAAATCTGCCCGATTCTTCTACTGTTCTTCGAGCATTAGTGTGTCTAGCGGTTCAGGTGCGCTAGAGTTTTTTTTATTACAGTAGCCTATAGTTAAAATGTACTCAAGTCGGCAATTAGTAGATGATCAGGGGTAATTAGCTATAATCAATACTTTAAAGTAAGCACTATAAGTAAGATACCTTAGTTACATTAAAATTAGACCGATAGACACTGAAGAAGAGGGCAGATTACCCTCGAAATATCAATATCTGTCAAGAAATTGAAATATATCTAGCTTCTAAAGGAAAAATCGGCTTTGAAATTACAAGTGTTAGAATACCTAATGAAGAATTTATTCTAAGGAGACTCACTATGGTAAGATATTTGATTGATTAGCAGTGGAATTGAGACTAAATTTACCAAATTTAGGTTAGAATCAATACTGGAGTGATTATTCTTTTTTTCTTCGGAGGGCTAGATGTAGCCAAATCGCGGTCAGTTCCATGCTTATGAGCAGCTTTCGCCAGTCTGGACATTTTAATTGCATCTTAAGCCAAGGAATTATCATCAATGCTAGGTGCCTTTCCAGGCGGTTTTAGATCGCACGCCATAATATCCAACTTCCTCTAAGTATGCGGACTTTTAATAACACTAAAAGACTACGAACCTAGTTCGCAACCTAATTTAGTTGGATGTATAGATGAAACCACAAAAAAGTAATGATTTCTGAACGATTCGAATGGCTACAGAGACGTGGCCTTACAGTTTGGCCGTCAATTGATTCGACGGAATTCCTAAAAATGCAAGCTAACGTTTTTTATTTTCAATTTACGATTCGAAAAAAATTAAATTCCATGGATAGATTTGTCAACTGTTAGTGAAATTTACATATAACCCACTAAAGTAATACCGAAATCCAAAAAAAAAACTCGACACAATTTACACAAATATACTCATGCATCCTTTCTCCTACACGCTATAAAAGTGTATCACTTCAAATCGAAAGGGCATTGCCATTTGAACGCATTATTCATTCACAACTATCTCATTAGCATTTTTATTGATATTCATATCTTATTTATTTCAGATTAATTCTATTCAAAATATTCTTACATGTCAACTTAATCTGCATATAATATGTACCATACATACTATATAAGCTCTGAATATCCGGACGTGACCGGAATCGTTAATCATGCCGACGAATAACTTTCGATTCTCGAGAGAGAGAGAGAGAAAAGTGGAACTACTGCCCAAAGATCATATTCTATTCAAAACCAACAAAAACAACTACACGAAACCGCTCGAACGTCACAAACCCGATTTCTATTCTTCAATCCGATAGCTAGATGGATGGATAGATCTCTAGTGTATTCCGATTACTTTAGTATTCATCATGGCTAATTTGCTTTTGATGCTTGATCATATGCAGAAGAAACTAAACTATGAGTAATTCAATGCTTTCCAAGGAGAGTGTATGACATTCAATCGATTTATTGAATTACATATCATGATCACGGAGGATTGTACGTACATTTTTGATGATGCAGTGCAGATACACCGTCACTTGTAGTGATTTGTTGTTGTTATTTTTTTTTTTTGAGAGGAGGAGGGAGAGAACATCATGTGTGAATGGTTAAATTACCATTTGATGAAAAAAATACTATACATTAGATGTGCGTACATGACATCCGCCGCTTGTACAGTTTCCTTTGCTTGAACGAACGTATTGTACGTAGATCTATACTTACCGGAAGTAAACAAAACAGTTCATGCTTGTATGTTTTGATTCACTCGTAGGGCGTAGGGGATATGTTGCGAACAAAGTAAAGTGTATTATTCGAAGTAATAGATTTGAATGCCAAAAAGCTGGAATGTGTTTTCAATTTTTTTTTAAACACGTACAGTTCCTGCAGAAAATATTTTTCGGACGTAAAAATATTTTAGTTTATGATTTCTTATTGCTAAAAAATCAGCACTTTCCTGTTGATTGTCATACATTCGTACAGGAATAATGTGAAATAACATTTATTTATTTATTTAATTTATTTACCAAACAAGGCAACATACATTAACAATTCAATATAAAAACATAACAATTACATACAAATTTTTTTTCCAACACATTAGAAAACAAAATACATCACAATTTTTTATTTTAGTTACTTTACTTTGCTTTAATATATTTTATTTTGATTTTAGCTAAATTGATGGGCAAATTAAGTGGGATTAGGATGTTGATAGGGTCTTCAATAAGTTTGTTCTAAAAGTGTGTTTAGAGATCCCCGAAGCGTAGTTGCTGCTTATAGAGTTGAAAATTCTACAGCACCTATTTATGGGCTCGTTATATGCATAGTTAGTGTGGTGATTGAACTCCTTGAGCAGAGTTGCATACCTAGTGCGTCTTGGTTGGTCATTGAAAATAATTTTGTTGGAGAGAGCTTCAACATTGACTGCACCACTTATAATATCAAAGGTTAGGCATGCACTTAACAGTGTTCTTCCAGAAGAGAGAGGCATTAAATTAAGTAGGCTCAGTCTGGTTTTGTAAGAAGGAAGATGTTGGAAGTCTTCTGGATCATAGAGGTCCCTCAAAGCGAAAAGTAAAAACTGTTTCTGAACAGATTCTACTCTCTCACTATGTAGCTCAAAAACTGGGTTCCATATTATGCAGGCATACTCCAATAGAGGACGCACCAGAGTAATATATAATGACATGGTAACCCATATATTCTTGAACTCTTTAGCACGTCTCTTAATGAATCCGAGCTGTTTATTAGCCCTGGCAAGGATTTTGTCATAGTGGAGATTGAACCGCATCTTGTTGTCCAATACTACCCCGAGATCTATAATATGATCAACCCTATTCAATATGGTGTTGTTAAGGCAGTAAGAATACTTTTTGATCGTATTCTTACGGGCAAAGCTTATTACATGGCACTTGTTAATGTTAAGATTCAAATTATTCTCATTGCACCACTGTTCGAGAGATTGAAGCTTGGATTGTAGAAGAATTGCGTCAGAGTGCGTGTTTATGCTGTGGTAAATTTTTAAATCGTCTGCATAAAAGAGATGGGGTATACCAAGCAATGTCTCAGAAAGATCAGAAATGAAGATGTTAAAAAGCAGGGGACCTAGATGACTGCCTTACGGTACTCCAGAAGATGCGAAAACTCTTTTAGATAAGTGGCCCTGGAATTTAACAAGCTGAGTTCGATCTCGAAGATAAGACTGGAGCCAATCAAGAAGAGACCCTGATATACCAAAGTTGCGAAGCTTGTATATTAGAGTTTGATGGTTAACCCGGTCGAAAGCCTTACTAAAGTCCGTATAGACTGCGTCAATTTGACTTCCTTTTTCCATTTCACAGAGCACATCAGAGACCAGGATCATGAGATTGGTAGAAGTCGATCTACCCTTACGAAATCCATGTTGTTGCTCATTTAGAAGAGGGTCGATTATGCGAGTAAGTTTTTCACAAACTAACTTCTCAAAAAGTTTGGGGATAACAGATAGAATAGCAATCCCCCGATAGTTATCGACTGATCGTTTATCACCACTTTTGAAAATAGGCGTAAGGTATGAAGATTTCCAGAGAGATGGAAAAACACCTATGGAGAAGGATTTATTGAAAATCATGTGCAAAGGTTTGATCAATTGGTCCGCAAATTGCACGACGAAGGAAGGAGAAACCAAATCAGGGCCTGGTCCTTTGCCGATCTTTAGTTGATGAATAGCTTCAATAATAGCCTCTTGTGTAAGAACAAACCCGGCGATAAGAGGTCTCGCGGTGATTCTTGCAGACATAGTAGAAGTGGAGGTTTTTGGCGAGCAAAAAGAATTTTGAAAGTGATCAGCAAAAAAGTTACAAATGGCTTGTGGGCAGGAAGAAACCATGTTACCACGGGACATCGAACAGGGATAGCCGGTTGTTTTACATTTCAAGTTAACGAAATCGTAAAAACTTCCTGGGATCACTTATGATTTTTCATAAGAGCCTCTTTCACATAATTACCAAGAATTACCATGAATTTATATATTCCTTACTGTAATCGTATTATTTTCAAAACATTCCACCTTACGTTCGACTAGACTCTTAATAAACTATAAAATTTGATGAGAAATTGATGCATGAAACGGGCGCAGATGGCCTCTAGCACTGCGACCAGCTAAGTCTATTGTGTTTCTTCACCGTTATATCTTAAAGGATATCCAGACTCCTTATGAACTTGAATATGTCTTCGTACAGGACTTTCCTAATGCCCCAGAAGGAAGGACGAGCAGAGCCAAGCAGCTCTAATCTTCGTCTCGCTAGTGTTGGACAGTGTGCGAGAAGCTGCTTTATACTCTGTCACTTTTCCGCAGCATCAACAGCAGTCGTCGGGCTTCTTGTGTATCCTGTGGAGGTACTATTTCCACATAAGGCCCTTACACCTTTAAAGTTCCACCATTACACCACTTTTACGGGGAGCCACCGCTTCTTTTGCTCTTTTTGTGACGAAGTTGAGATAATCTTTTGAATATTATAAATCCTCTAGATTAATCCAGTAGCTGCCGATCTTTTTCTTATGCTACAGTTACACCGGTCAATTATTGACGTCAATCAGGTCAAACTATGTGACAATTGCTTGTTGACAAGCCAGCATTTGTCAAACAAATTGCCAATGAGTTTGACAGCAGTGTGAACACCACTTGGGCAAGCAACTGCCGTTCATGTCAAGCAATTGACCTAGTTTATGCGAGAGCCCAATGTAATCCCAATTTGGGATTATCCCAAATATCGCGTCGTATAAACGGGCAAAATTGGAATTGGGATTTTATGAAATTCGAATTGCGTATAACCATAGAAACTTTTTTTATAGAAACTTGTTTGCGTAACCATAGAAACGTGTTTGCGTATGTTACATGTTGCTACTTCCTCCAACCAATTTGAATACAAATGCTCTATTCGGCGTTCCACAATATTGTGGAAATTACAGCAGGCACTAGTAATTTTCGGCACTTAATTATGATTAACGTCTTCTTTTGCAAAAATAAACGAAACGACATTAGTTTTATCCAAATGCACAAAACAAGCGCCGTCACATATTTCATATGCATAATGTGTAAATTTGCTCAAAACAAGACCCGTCATGTTGAAGAATCACTTTTATTGACACATTTCATATGCACACTCACACATAGTCATCGGGCGTACACCCAACTGTTTGGGTTTAAGCTGAAATCCGAATTTGACCGTTTATACGACGTTCTGACTGGTATAATCCCAAATCGGGATTACATTGGGCTCTCGCATAAACTAGGTCATTGACTCGTATTTTTGATTGACATCGATGTATTGCCTGCTTGACATGCATGTGCTTGTATTAAAGTTCGGTCGAAAAAAGTGGAGGGCAGTTCCCATCATTTGCGAAAAATCTCAGACATACAGCGATTCTCTCAGCAGGAGAAATTGGCTGACGCAGATGTGTTTTTTGTTTGGCAATTGGTAGCGTCAAATTTTCAACAAGAAATCGAAATCAGCTGTAGTCATTCTCGTAAAAGTTTTGAACAATTCCGGATCATTATTTTTCAAGTGTTCTTTGAACTAAAAAAAAAAATATTTTTCAGGGCGACATTGGAACAATTCACGGATCCAGTATTTGCGTTTTTTCTCTTCGCATTTTCTTCCTCTTCACAGATTGAGGCCACAATAATACTTGCACTCAATTCACACAATTCCATATGTTCTTTTTCTTTTCGTTGGGCCCGGTGCTTTAACGTCATATTTCTCATTGCCCGTGTTCCATTATTACTATTTAGTACTCGCAAGTACTTCTGGCTACTTCCAACTACTCGCGCTCTCGTTCCCAAGTAGTTCATGATTAGTTACGCCTTTTTTTGCCGTGAGGTGGCTATTTTATTGTCAATAGGTGGCTTTGATTTTTTCATGGTTATGTTGAATGTTTTCGTAGTTGGGAAATTAGAAATAGCCCTCATAATGTGTAGAAAGTTAAAAGAGGTAATTTTCTGTTAGTTCCTTTTATATTTTCTATCGATTGTGGTAGTTTACACTCGTTATTTTCTCCCTTTATTTTCAACTGTTTTACATTTGAAAACTGTATACAATTTGGCAGATCAGAATCTGCTCGTATGAACGAAAATGGCGTTCCATTTGTGATCTACACTTGGGAGTACTAATTAGTAATAATGGAACACGTCAATTAACTTTTCAGTATAAATGAATCTATTTTTCCTCAAATACAATTATGAAATGGAATGAAATGAAATGGAATGGAACACGTCAATTAACTTTTCAGTATAAATGAATCTATTTTTCCTCAAATACAATTATGAAATGACTTGAACTTGGCGGAGTGAACGGGGAACGACGCTACAATTACTTTTCTAACGTGAATAGAATCGACTAGACATGGGTAACGCAGTGCTGCGCCGCGCAATTGCGTTGAAGCACTAGCCATGATACCACTGCGCTGATACCTATTGTCGGTATCAGTAGCGCAGTAACGCACTTCGGTATTAGTAGCGCAGTAATCCCTGTAGGAAAAATGGCAAGGCGTTGCTTGAGAATTGATTATATATGAATATAAAATAATTATTAATTATTTTATTTATTATTTTTTTTATTATTTTCATATGAACGCAGTTCTGAAATAATTGTATCCCTGTAGGAAAAATGGCAAGGCGTTACTTGAGAATTGATTCTGGAAGTACTACATTATTCACGAAGCTCCATTACTAACAATGTAATCGAGTTTGTCGAGTAAGCGATCAAGTAACAACTTACCCACTGCATTACCTTTCTTAAAAAGTAATGCAGTAGGTAACTTGTTGCTTATTTTTACGAGCAAGTGAGGCTGCGTAGCCGCAATTTTTGTAAAAATACTGCGGAATTCTTATGCACGCAGTTCCGAAAAAATTGTATGTTTCGACAGTGCGAGTTTGTGCAAGTGATGTGAACGCGTGTTCGATTTTTCTATTGAAATATAGGTTTAAAATAGTGTATTTTGAATAATGCTGGAATATTTTTATTTTATATCCTTGTTTTGATAAATAAAATTTATTAACTTTATAGTGATATTTGCTGTTTTACTTGTCTTTTTTCATCCATGAAATTTGTGTCTATATATTTTGTAAAAAAATTGTACCTATTTATTTTTCAACTAAACGAATCAGCGTCATTGGTGTACTACACTCCGAATTAGACTTTGATTTCCATCACGCATACTCGTACGTTTTCGAGATGATTATTTACAATTTTCGTAGTTTTCACTATATATCAACGTACCATATCACCCCTTCTGTAATGTATTACAGCATACCACTTACTGAACTGATTTTCTATCATCACTTCTGAAAGCACTCCAATGTAACTGCTTCCGTAACTAGTACAGAATACAATCACAACACATTACCTCCTATGACATAATGAGTTAAATGTAATGCAGAAATTATATTGGAAGTGGTTACCTTGGTAATTAGTTGCCATTACCTAGAAGTAGTTACGAATCGGATGCTGAATGACTTACTGAAGCTATAGGGGGAACGTACTTCAGTATCAATGGTGTTGGCGCTGCCGCTTTGCAATACCTACACCATTTGGCTTGGCGCTATGCTATGGCGCGGCGCAAAGATATGAGTTGAGTAAACTTACCTCAAGTCTGTTTGATGCAAAGCAATATACCTACGCGTACGCACGTTTGGAAAGATACCTGAATGGGTACATACTACTATAGCCTGGGTATTTTATATCGGAAAATTAGTAAGTTCAAATGTGCGCTCGTCCCATACAAGCTTTTTCAATCATTCTTTTTTGAGTGAATCATAGCGTCATGGTATCAGCGCAATGCTACCAGCGCCGTATGTGAGTCCGAGAAACGCAGTGAGTATCACACATAGGCGAATGAGATCATGGTATCATAGCGCAATGGTATCAGCGCAGTGCGCTGATACCACTGCTGGCGCCGGTATCAGTGTATCAGCGCCTCAAAATTTGCTGCGTTACCCATGTCTAGAATCGACATCAATTACGCTTTTTGGAAAGTGTGAAAACTCGTCAATTCATGTTGCCAATTTTTGACACACACGAATTAACGGCAATCTGTCAAGCATGTTTTGACGTCAATTCGAGCGAAAAGCCCTGAAATGTATTCGACGCGAAACGAAACGAAGTGTCAAATCCCATACAAAATCAACCTGGCGCGGAATTTCGCTTCGTTTGGTTTTGCTCGTCTGTAATGTGTTCGAAGACGTATAACTGTCTTCGAAGACAACGCAGTGACTCGCTCTGAGATGGCGCTGCACTATGTATAAGTTAAATTTTGCGGCCATTTAATGACACAGGTACCTTAAATTGATGCGAAAAATGTGACAGCTCACAATTTCATTCGAGTTTGCGGATATTTTATTGAAAAATGAGTGAAAATGGATGGATGAACAGCGCATCGTTGTAACAGTAGTTTTTGTTTTGCCGATAATATCATTTTTGATACCGGTTAGTTAAATTTATATGCACCGAATTCAAATGTAATGCACTTGTTAAATGTCATCAGTGGCAATTTATACTGCCTCCGGTGTCGGGGTGCGGAACTTTATTTCGCTCGATTCCGCACAGACGTTTTCGCTGTATTTCGTTCGTCGAGTACATTACTATGCTTTAGGCTAAACACCGTTGTCAATGGCTTACACCAGTTGACGTCAACAATTGATCGATTTGAAATCAGTGTAAATGTAGCATTACCATGTTTTATTTTTCTCTGTCTGTATCAGCCTTCGCAAAGCCCCATCACAAAGTGGGACCAATGCAGGACAATTTAGCCCCTTATTTGGCCTTAGGATCAGTTTCCTAGTTTCCTTGATACCGCTCATGGCCAAGGACCCATATAAGCTGCTCTGTGCTCCTATATCAGTTAGGGCCTCTCTCGACTCTAAGAGAATAGCTGATTTTATTTTATCGCGTTTGAGAACCTTGAGAACCGTTTAGCTATCCGATTGACCCTTTATGCTGAACCTTTTAGTGTTCCTTTTCTTTACTGTATGCGTGGCCTTGAATGTAGCAGATAATTCTGCTTGATAGATAATAGCTTCCTTAAGAAGAAGAAGTGCATAAAACCACAATCAATCAACCGCAAGTCCACAATCAATCTTCGAGCCGACCGTATACCATTTGCTTCTTGATGACATTGTGACAATTTTCTTGAAGGCTGCCCTAGTCTTTATTTGATCGCTGAAGCTCAGCATTTCTATTATGGGCCTGATGTCCTCCTCCAGGATACTGAGATGGCCTTTTACCTTTCTTGATTTATACCTGCAGGCCTGTTGTAGACTCATTGCCTGTTGTGCTTATTTCTCTTGAATTGTTACGTTTTACGTTCTCTTGAATTTTTACGTGGTTCAAGGTTTAGAAGGGTCTCCATTCCTGCCTGAAGCTTATTGAGCCTGTTCACCGCCGTGTTTTGTGTGATTTTCTTCATATTGCTGATGTATATAGGATGTTTATTCTCATCATTTGCTTATACCTCTAGGATGTCTGCTTTGGAGATAGTATCCAATTACGTCCAAGCATTTGTTTTGTAGCTCAAAGTGCCTTAGTGGCCTTTAGTGTCGTTTTGTTTAGATGACAGTCCCAGGTGAGTTTCCTATCCAGGCTGATTCCTAGATATTTTATCTCTTCCTGCAGACTCACCTCTGCCCTTCTAATTTTTAGGGCCTCATCTCGATTTTCCTTCTTCTGCTGAATGGAACTCTGTTGGTCTTTTGAGAATTTATGGATGGATTCTCTTTCTTACACCATTGTGCTGTTTCATTTAAGATCTTTTGCATTCTGGGTCTCAAAGTATCCAAACACGAGTCTCTTATTATTACAGTGATGTCATCCACGCATGCGAGGGCGATTAATCCCTTACTAGTGAGGGTCCAAAGAAGGTCGTCAAACAGTAGGGGTCATAAGCATACTACTCCCCATGGACACAACTTTCTAGTATTCCGCCAGCTCTGCGAATACACCTCGGTACCTGAGTACTTTACTCGCCCATTTCACAGCCCCTTGAGATGCTTCTCTACTCTGGAGTGAATGGTCCAGCGAGTCGTGTCTTGCATTGTCAAAGGTTGCTTTTATGTCCATGAAAGCGCATAGAGCGATTTCCTTATTGTTCAATATTTTTTTCTATTTTTTTTACCAGCATATGTGTGGCTCCATTTTTGTGAACAAGGTGTGTTAAAACAAAAGCAGTTCCTTTAGTCGGCAAATTGAAATTTTTTCAATGGCATCTTCACTGCCTAGTCTAGCCATAAATTTACTCCCTCATAAAATGGTGCGTAATTTCAAACACAGAAAAAAAATGTACGAAAGTCCATTATATATGTGTGTTCTTTAGTGCCTATTTAATCATTACAAAATAACATTCACTTAAAGTGCTCCCTTTTGCATTGACACACTTCTTCAATCGGTCCGGCCACTCGTCGATCGCCGCACGCTCTGTTTCCAGAGGTATCAATGCCAATGCTGCCACTAAAGCACGCTTCAACGACTCAATGTTTCGATGAGGCTTCGAGCAGACTTTCTGCTCTAAAACGTCCCATAGACTGTAATTCAATGGGTTGAGTTCAAGACTACCAGAGGGCATACTTTCGAAGGCAATAAAATCGGGTAAATTGTCCTTTAACCAACGTTGCGTGGTTTGCGCTTTGTGTGCAGGTGCTGAGTCCTGTTGAAATATTCAATGCTTATTGGAAAATAACGTTTGGGTTAATGGCTTAACAACGAGCTCCAAAATATCCGTCGGATAGTTAGCTGCTTTTGTTTTAACACCTTGTTCACAAAAATGGAGCTACGACACGCCCCACCATACCATGACCAACGCCGGGTGATGGCATCTTTCTACCTCATCAACCTTTTCAAAAACTTCTTGAGAGCTATATGACCCTACCATTTTGGCAGTTGAATTTTTCTTCAACGGTTTTCTTTTTCATCCGTAAAGAGGGTTTGCCAATAACTACTAGGGGTGATCCAAAAGTAGTGATAATGAATATAAACCAAGGTGACTAAACTTTAAAAAAATATTTATTTTTCAACATAGTCTCCTAACAAGGTAATACATTTAGGCCATCTTTTTTCCAAACCCAGTATACCCTTAGACAAAAAATGTTTGGTCTTTACCATCACAAAACGCTTCAAGAGCGGCCATTATTTCGCTATCATCTTCAAATTTCTTGATATTCAATTTTCAAAAGTTTGCCTTGAACCAAGGAAAGAGATAGAGCACTGGGAGCTAGATCTGGCAAATAGGGTGGATGTTCAAGCAGTTCTAATCCTGTTTTTTGAATTGCAGTCATCGCAACTGCAGCCTTTTGAGCCGGTGCGTTATTTTGAAGAAACCGAGCTCCGGCTCGTAGTTCGCTGTGTCTTTTTTCCTTAATAGCCTCCCGCAATCTCCTTATTTGGTCTGTGTAGTAAGAGCCTGATATAGTGGCTCTCTTTTCCAAATGTTCCACCATAATAATTCATTCAGCGTTCCAAAAAGTTAACGCCATAACACCTTCTTGCCGAACTTGTCGGTGAAGAAAGTCGCTTCAGGTCATCGATTGCTGTTTACTTTCAGGACCAAATGTTCGATCCAGCATCGAAATGTCGAATCGTTTTTCCTTTTGCTTGTCGGTTAATATTCTCGGCGTCGACAACGATTTTTTGAACACTGCCATACGAAATCCCTGTGACTTCAGCTAAATGTCTGATGGTCACTCTCCGATCTGCCAACACGACATCGTCGACTTTATTCCCGTTGTCTTCAGTTAGGGACGTGGATGGACGTCTTTCGCGGTATTAATCTTCAGTGGATGTTCTTCCCAGCTTAAACTCCTTGGCCCAACGTGCAACGGTGGAATAAGGAGGAACAGAGTCCCCTTGTGTTTCCACCAAGTCGCAGTCTATGTCTTTGGTAGACATTTTTTTCAAACACAGGTACTTAATGACAACTCTAATTTCGTATTTCTCCACTTTGATGTTTTCTCTTCGACGATTATACCTCACTGGAATTGTGGCCTATTGATATGTTTTTTATGCTGGCTTAGTGAGTATATGAGGTAGTAAAACTTATTTTTGGAATGCTATGCGAACTGAAAATAACCAATTATCAACCCTCGTACCTTTTGCGTGCTGCCGCCACAACTTTTTTGCTCTGGCTGATCTAATGTGGCGCAAAGCTGCCGTCAAGCGATGTCCAGTACTTTGTCTATAAGAGCTTAGCTTTAGGTCTTGTCTTATGATAAGGGGCATAGTCCTAGGTGGAATTTTCGTCCCTCTCGACATTCTCGATTTTCTGTTTTTGGAGAGGATTTCCCCGAATTTGCTCGGCAACGGCTTTGATCACTGCTGGTGTCCTTTATTCAAAATGGCGGCCGCATCTGGGTCTGTTATCGATAGAAGACATCTCGGTGAATCTTTTGACTGTACGGTAGGCGATTTTTTGATTATACCGAGCGGCTTTAACAAATTGAAAATTTAGACTCGTGTTTTGGCTCACTTGTGCAGCGCTTGATAAAACAAATGAGTATTATATAACATTCGATTACTAAAATATTTGAATTTAAAACATAGGGACATAATTTATGGCTAGACTATGTAAGAGGTCACTCCTTATGTATAGATCGATCAGCTTTTTCATGGTTTTCAATACGAAGAATGTGACGCTGATCGGCCCGTATGATTTTGGAAGGTCAGCCGGTTTGTTGTTACCCTTGTGGATGAACGCCACCTGCGTCGGTCTCCACCATTCTGTTAAGAAGCTGAATTTCAAGCTCGCTCTAAAAACGTGTGTCAGGATGGTTTTCAGTTTCGCTGTAGAGCTGGGCTCATTTCATCTGGTCCTGGTGATTTAAAGGGTTTTTGTCTTCAATAGCCGAAGGGGGTTGGGTACAAAATCTCGTATTACAATATCCCGTTTACCAAATACCGATTACAAAATCCCGCATTTCAGAATCCTGTATTACAAAATCCCGTACTACAAAATCCCGTATTACAAAATCCCGATTTAAAAATCCCGTAGTTTTGCATAATATAGAATCAGGCGCGGCGCCGCGCCTAATTCTATATTATGCAAAACTACGGTATTTTTCCTTCAGCTCTATTTTTATTGTAGCTAAAGCGACGATAGCTTAAATGAATGGAGGGGAATAGAAGAAAAATTTGGCAAGGTACCAAAAAATTAAAAAAATTATTAGGAAAAGGTCCGAAACTGGAACAATCGATTATTTGAGAAGAATCGCGTACAATGTCTTTATGTTGAAATTTATTCCTAAATAAAAACTTAAATCACTATGTTTTTGTTATTTCATTATATGAATAGGTTTCATTCCACGAGATTTAGAGTTTCGGGATTTTGAGTTTCGGGATTTTGAATTTCGGGATTTTGAGTTTCGGGATTTTTAAGTACAGGATTTTGTATTTCGGGATTGTGGAATACGGGAATTTCGAAACATACGGGATTTTGTGATTCGGGATTTTGATACGATCCCGCCGAAGGTTGTCGCTACCCCTCTACATGGACTTTGAAGTAGTCCTATATGCCTTTGGACATAGTTTTTCAATCTTTGCAGTCCCTGGGATGCTGCTGAGACTCCCACAGAAGGCACATCAAGTCTTTCATTTGGATTTCGTTAGCTTTTTGTTGTATTCAGAGTGTTTCTTTTTATAAACCTTCCAGTTCAATGTGTTTTGGAATATAAAACCGTAAATTTCAACCGCCTTTCAATACTCACGACTGTTGCTATCAGGCTAAATCCTTCGGATTTTTAGTTTTTTTTTTGTTTTTGAGATCCTGGCAGTTGCCTTTGACTGTAGTTACCTTTGTCCTTCAGATAATTCAGGACAAAGTGTTCCGAACTTTCAACTATTCGAGCAATTTCTTTCTTTGATATGCTTGCCTCGAAAACATTACATCGTAAGTTATTACTTTATTTTCAAAAAAAATCAGTACATTTAGCGAAATTGCTGCATCTTCAGCTATAAAATAATCATTATCACATCTTTTTCACGGACTTATATCAAAAGTAGAATCAAATTCACCTCGGCTCATCAGTATTGGCGAGGAGAGATCGGGGAACGAAAATGGAGAAATGTACTGTGGACAAACATAATGAAGGTAACAATGGTGAATTCAGATTCCAAAAGATTCAGTCCAGAAGCGAAAAGTTTTGGGCCCAAAATATACCGTGGAAGTGTTGGACATGCTACTTGGTATGTTTGAGAAGAATTTCTATATAGTTTTTTTTTTTGGATGAAATATAAAAATTTCACAAGAATATGTGTAAATGTAAAATTTATATATTCCTATGCGTTTAAATTCATGTATAATGCTATGTAATTTGCGTGTATTTCTTTAAATTTTCAGTAAGGGTATCTTCTATTAATCCTCTTGATTTTAGATTCTCAAAAATCCGACAGATGTCTAATCCGTTCCACAGGCGATTTCTCGCTGGCATGGTTACTATTTTCAGTCAAAGCCTTTCAAGTATTTTTTTCTGAATTTTTATTTCGTATTCCGTATTTTAGAGTTTCAAGCTGCTTTCATTGTGTGACATCGTTTTTGAATTGAAACACCAATCCAGTCACTTTCGCCGTCAAGTGTCTCATATGAATGCCACATGTATTCCTCCAAAAACCTTTTATGCCATTGATATTCATTCATCCATTTTTCCTGCTTCTTTGCTCTTTGTCCCTTGACATTATGTCATCTTCTTCGCCTTGTTGTTTTCCTTTTATATTTTTCTGTCGATTTTCCTATATGTTACAATCAAACAGTGGTTAGAGGCTTTTTATTGCAATCTATTGTAGTTTTCTTTCGTTTCTTAACGGTACTCTGTGTGCCTGTATTTCGTTCCATTTCACCCTGTCCGAGAACATATTATTTACATGTGCAGTAGCTATGTACTTGTATCTACATGCAACTCCAAGATATTATACTGCATTTATTTCTTTGCAGCGAAAATAGTGATGGTGGCCGAAGCAAGGCGACACCAGAGGCGGCTTTTTATGTTTTTGCTGCACAGAGTATTCATAGGTGCATGTGTTTATTCTAAGCATACACACGGTGTCCTCGCGCTCCCCTGTGCTGTGTCAATGGCGACAAGCGATTATGAATAGAAAGTATAATAGAGGTTGTGGAAGTCAAGTTTTATTTATTTTTATTTTTTTACTGAAACTGCAAGGAAAAAATTGAAACACGAGGTCATGGCACTTAAATCGCTCTGTCTCTCTTGCACTCATTCTCTTTCTCCATCATCCTCACGGGCGCGAGTATCCTTGACAGGGGTTAATTTTCGAAACTTGAACTTCTTAATATATATTTTTCGTTGCATTTTCAATTTCTTGCGTATCACGTTTCTCTATGGGCAAGCTTAATATAAAACTGTAACTTAGTTGCAGATACTTGAGAAGTATGCCTGATGAGGACTAAATATGTTTAGAATCGTGACATTTAGAAGAGACTGGTGAGCGAGTAGTGGGCTAAATAGAATGGTCGTGCGATGTGTTCCGTCTTCGAAAGAGGTTAAGAACTTAGTACTTGGGGGAAAATAGGCTATTTTGAAGAAAATATTATTCGCAGTCTCTTCAGGGAATAAAATGCATATCATTAGAGAATACATCATCTTTGAAAAATTGACCTGATTTTCTAATGAATGCGCTGTCTTTAGTTAATAGTAGGAATAAATGCACATATAAGATAGATACGTTTGTTTATCTTTCAGTAATATTTCTTAATATTTCATTCAATTTTATGCATTTAAAAGTAATATTTTTGGCGGCACATTAGTTATACGTTATGTGATTACAATATTTATCGGAAAAGCTGTCTCTTCTATTTACAGCTACATAATAACCACCAAACGAAAATGAACAAACATTGCCAGGGGTGAGTGAGTAATTCAATCTACATATCGGATAAAGTCAAAAGGGAGAACCTTTTTTTCTGATTCTGTACAATAACACCTTGCTTTCTTGCAAATTTCAAATTACTTTCTTCGTACTACTATCCATTTACTTATCTAAAAATATGTTATCTAATCTAACGAAAGAAGACTACGTTATTATTATCAGTTTTAAATTACACACCTCCCTACATATTTCCACGTCATTTCATGCCTTCATACATCCAATCATATGTACATACATATATCTAACTCTATGAAAATTGTAAATTTCGCCGGAAATAATTGACTTGACACGGAAAACACTTTTTTTATGTTATCTTATCAGGGGTCTTTGTGTAAGTTCGACGACAAATTTCCAGTATATAGTCGATATCGACGGAATGAAATCGAATTGAATGTTGGCGTACTTACAAATATGTGCACGTAGAATCATAATAAACACACAGATAACTATTTTCAATTTGTGTTAATAGGTTTCGGACATTGATAACGTCAGTGATAGATATAGGGGGTGTAATTGTTGGCTGGATAGCGTTGTTATGTTTTTTTCAATAAATTGGAGGAATTGAGTTTGCTTTATTGGTGCACGATTGCATATGATTCCATTTCGTCAATCTCGTATTGCTAGAAATTCAAATAATGAGTTTTTGTATATATTTCAATATTTTTCGTATAAATGAGAGAAAGAAAATGTATTCATTTATTTTTTGTATACTGAGTCCTGTTTGACGAGGATTAGGTTGCTCTTCACGATACGTATCAGCCACCGATTTCCGGTACCACCATTGTGTAGGTTTGACCTTTTTTACTACTTTTTTACGACATTTACTTCACATTAAGGTCCATTGACTGCATAAACTTCGTTTTGATTTCTACACTGGACCGGAAGTTATAGGGAAAAAAGCTTTATTTTACTGTGCAAATTTGCAAGATTTATGAGACAAAAATCACCATAGCTGGCAGCCCTATTCTAATTTTTCAACTAAATTGTTACATAGAGTAAGATCCAAGTACTGTGTGAATTTTGTTCAAATCTGATGGCTGAATCGGAAGCTATAGGCCAAAAAGCTGTTTTTTTCTCAGTGATTTTTCAAGATGATACCACTGCCACAGGGTTGCCCGCATTTCAAAATCACTTCTATCAAATTTCATTATGATGGGAAAATCCGGTCGTCAGTTCTCGTGAACATAACTTTCGAGTGCTGAAAATAGAGGTAATTTGGTGATGGGTTGCCGTTCTTGTGCAAATCGGAATTTTCAAAATTTCAATTTGACATGATGGAAAAAGGTCAAAATTTATCAATAATTTGAATTTTTGTTCAAAAATCAAAAATTTTTGAGGGTCAATGATTTCAGGAGCCTGCCATAGCTACAGGGTTACCTGCACTATCTTGAAAATCCATGTGTGTTAAATCTTAGCCAACATCAATACGCTCTGCGAATTTCACAATGATCCAATGTTTTTGTCAGAAGTAATGACAAATCAAAATTTGAAAAAAAATCCTTGCCTACTTTTAGGCACGCTGCACCCACACACGGCTCAAAATTTCCAGATTTTTAACATAGACAAGTTTAAAACATCATAAGTTTTCATTTCCAATCATTTGTTTTAACAAAAATTTACACTGCTTGGAAATATAAGAGTACCTCAAAATTCACTAAAACGCTCGCCGCCGCCAAAAGGTTTAGGATATCTGAATTCTAGCATCATGGACCTACCTACTATATACATCTACGTTCTCCGAAAATTTCAGCTCAATCGGATTGGCCATTCCAGAGATTATCTCCCTTAATCATTTTGATGATATATATATATATATATATATATATATATATACATATATATATATATATATATATATATATATATATATATATATATATATATATATATATATATTTATATATATATATATATATATATATATATGTATATATATATACATATATATATATATATATATATATATATATATATATATATATATATATATACATATACATATATATATATATATATATATATATATATATATATATATATATTTATATATATATATATATATATATATATATATATATATATGTATATATATACATATATATATATATATATATATATACATATATATATATATATATATATATATATATATATATATATATACATATATACACATATATACATATATATATATATATATATATATATATATATATATATATATATATATATATATATATATATATATATATATATATATATATATATATATATATATATATATATATATATAAAGAAATATGAATTTTCGGCGAAACGAGTTTAATACTAATTTTCTTCGAAAATTAGTAAAAACCATTAACATTTTTGATTTATATTTTTTTGCCAGTCTTTTATTAACATTTTGAAAGTACAAAAATGTATTCAAAAATAAAAAAATAAAAAAAATTGATGTAGATACAGGCCGGCGAAGTGAAGCCTAAAAAAAACTAGCCTCATGGTTGATATGATTCCAACCTTCCTGGTGGTCTGAAACATAAATTTTTGGTGAATTCTATAAAAAGAAGAATGTAAAATTCGTCTGACGTAGGCGATTTGAAAAAAACTTTTTTTTTCACAAAATGGCGTCCATGTAAAAAAAAAGTCGTTTTTCTGCCTCATTTTTTCAACGTTGGGGATTTTTAATAAATAGTAGAAAAAAATCCCTACGCCAGACGATAACTAATAGTGTTAAGAAGGTTTGTGCAAAATTTCACGTAAATCGGTTCATTGCAACTAGAGATATCATGTCAACCGTATCGAGAAAAGTAGTTTCGAGAAAAATGCGTTTAAAACTTGGAGTCTCGTTTCGGGCAGTTATTTGGCGTGTCGCAAAAATAGCTGTAACTCCAAAAATAATTCGAATTTCCGAAAATCCTTTTAAAAGCTTTTTCTTAAAGGCCTAAACTTTGAAAATATGCAAACAAAAAAAACTCGATTAGATCAAATTTCTAGACCGAATACCCCCTTAATTTTGATTTTCCACCTGAAAAAATATTGGTAGAACTTTGAGTAAAAATATTTTACTGTAACCCCTTATAACTCATATACACCAAAAACTTCTGAAAATGTCTTCATATTCGAATAATGTGGTCAATGAATTGATTTTGCAGAATTTTTGTGATACTGATTTGTAATACTGATTTTTTTCGAAAAAAAAGCAGTAAAATTATCAATGTTGTTGATGTGGCACTGGTAGCTGCAATTTAATATGCATTCGAAAGATACATTAAAATTTCTCGGGCTTATAAACTGATAACGGTGTTGTACACTATGACACATTTTCAATTTCAAAACAATTTATTAGTAATTTTGCAAAACAAATAACTTTTCTTTGTGCTCCATATTATTTATCTTCTTTTGTGATATGCTTAACAAGAGGAAATATTTTTTCTGTGTTTTGATTAAATTGCAAACAATTCCCAATGCAGCAATTAGTCATGAAATTTTATCGTAGTTGTGTTTACATAAGTACATAAATACTTAACTTTTTGTATTCACTATTAGAATATCATGATATTATCATCTAATTTGTCGTATTTATTAAAGAGCTGTGATTTTTTGTGGGGGTTTATGGAGGTTTTTGCTGTTTTTGATTTAATAGGAAGTTAATTAATTTATTAAATACAGTGCGCGAAATAATTATATCGGACAAAAAGAATATCGGGAAAATTATTTGTTAGATACTGATTCAAAAAATAAAAATTCAGTTTTATGTTTCATGCAATGATAACAAAGCAACAGCGGATTATATCTTCAACTATTTAATTTGTTTGTGGCCAGGAAAATACAATATTTCAAATTCATGAACGAAATAATTATAACGGACAAATCACATAAAAATGTTTATAAGTATTTTATTTCAAAAATTAAAAATAATAATTAACACCAAAAGAAATCTTAATAATCTATTGGGCTTCCCTTATTTTATATCACTTTGCATAAACGGCGGGGCATGGAATTAGCAAGGGATTGAAGAACATATGTTTCAATTTGATTCCATTCCTATATAATGGCCGTTTTTAGCTCTAATATGGTGTCAAACTGACGACCTTGTGAATAGACTTGTTGTGGTAAGATACCCCATAGATTTTCCATGTGGTTCAAATCAGGGCTTATAGCAGACCACTTTAATAGCGGTATGTTCCGGGACTCAAAAAAAAAGTTTCGTGAACGTCGCAGAGTGTATAGGTGCGTTGTCTTGCTGAAACAGCCAGTCGTCTCTCCACAAATCCTCAGCAAAAGTGATAAGCATTTCGTCCAAGAGTTCAACATACTTAGCTGAGTTCATTTTATATGAAATAAAACAAATTTCAGACTTTCCCTGAGAGCCGAATGCAGCCCATATAATGAGGGAACCTCCTTGAGCCATCAGGCCCGTCTAAATTGAATTTTTTTTCATCACTAAATATGACAGAATCCCATTCATTAGTCCAAAATTTATACCGTTCAGCAAATTCTAAACGTGCAGATTTATGACATGGCAGAAGCCTTGGTATTTGCAAGCGTTTTCCATATTTAACATTTTCATTATTCTTCCAAACCTGCTGAACCCTTCGCGTAGTGATGGGAAGATTCAATTGAAACCGTATTTGTAAGGCACTTAGCTTTTTATTAACAGCCAGCCGTTCTATCTCTCTTTTAGACCTCTCACTGACTTGGGACGGACGACCTGATCTCTTGATTTTGGCGTAATTTTCGGGGTTTTTCAAGAAATTATTCACCGTACTTTTGTCCCTGTTCAACTTTTCAGCTATTCTTCTGATTGTTGTCCCGCAATCTCTGTAAGCTAAAATTTTAGCCCGCTCTTCAGCAGTCAATGCTGTCCCCTTTGGCATTTTTATTGATTCGCACTGTAATTTTAAAAATTGTGAATTAAAAACTGCACGTGTAAATGCTAATCTTCATTAGTAGGCTGCGTATACCTTGGTGAACTAACTAGTCTTATAAATCTAGACGAATTACCAATTTTACACCTAGAAAATATACTTCATGTACAACTGTCCGCTATATTTATTTCGCACTAGTAATTTGGGCTTCTGAAGAAAATTAAACACCAGCTGACTACAACGAAAAATTAACAAGTAGCCTAAACTGCCGTTACATTGCGTTGGCTTGCGAAAATGATATGACGTCATCACAAATAGTGTGAGACGATTCAATTTCTCAGAAATACCTAGTGATAGTTTGTATGTTATAATTATTTCGCGCACGGTATTTAATAACAAGAAAATTCTCTACACGATTCGAACTGTTTAAAGCTCCAGAGTAATCAAGAGTCAGTGCATTTTAAGATTTTGCTTTCAAGTCCTTTCCTAAAATTACATAAATTTCTTTGAAGTCCCTACGAGCGTTGGTGGAGAAAGCCCTGCAATTCTAAGCACTCAGGCCAAAAGACCCATTGTACTCATTGCCAAATGCCTACCGTAGCTTACCAGACTTCCTCACAAAATCTAGTATCGCTGATAGGGAAAAAGAGGCTACATTTTTCATACGTGATATATCCCAGCCAAAGCATTGATATCTGAGACGCGTAAGTGCTGGGCATTTACAGCGGAAACGCTCCGCAGAGTCAGTCTGTTCTAGGCAGGATGAACAGAGGTCATCCTGTACAACACCTATTCGGTACATATGTCCTCCTAGGCAGTTGTATCCAGTCAGAATGCCTGTCATCGCTCTACTTTCTGCTCTTCTTGAGTAAGAATCCCGCAGTCGCATGGTTGGGCTCTGAAAGGAAAACCCTCGTGTGCCTGATCACATCAGAAGTCATCCATCTATCTTTGTGAGCATCAACTACCCACTTCCGAAGAATGGTATGTGCAGATGCGGTTGGCACACCCAAGGCGGGTTCAGGGCCCTGTAGTGGAAGCCTCGAAGCTTACTTCGCAATGGCATCAGCAATTTCATTTTCATCAACAAACACAGTACTCCGGTACCCAGAGCAGATGTACTCTATTGAATCTGGCGACAGAGTTCAATCGTGCCCTGCACTCTTGGGCAATGTTCGAAGTAGTCAGGGGTCTACGCCGCGTCGTCAGGGTAGCTCGACTGTCACTGCAAATAGCAATACGTTTTCCCTTCCACCTTTCTTCAATTACCCAGCAGGCAGCTCTCATGATAGCGAATATTTCTGCTGGTCTTGCGGTCTAAAGTTCCTTGGATCTGAATAGTCATCTCTCCGCGGTTTAGGCATAAAAACTACCTTAAAAGTCACCAAGGTGACGAATGTCCAAAAGATTTCTCTTAAGTCTGCCCCAAGTGGTGAATTCCCTCCCTTAGCATAGCCGGATAGATGCCATCCAGACCCGGCGATTTGAAATTTCCAAAGGACCTGATTACATCTCCGACCTTTTCACTAGTGACTACAGATCTAGCTGTGCTCCAGCATTTCTTACTGCTGCGAAGAGCAGGAGGTTTCGTCAGAGGCGCAGATGCCTTCTGTGTTTCAGTCACCGGAGAGCCCAGAAAGTGAGTTCCAAGTAAAGTCTGTAGAGACTCCTTTTTGGACCTGATAAAACTACCACGCGAGCGATTTAGAGAGTCCAGTTTATCTGATTGATTCTTCTCTAGGACTTTTCTAAGCCTCGACGCCTTCCGTGCACCTTCCAGTCCTCCAAAGAATGATCTAAATGATTTCCTCTCGGAAGTCCTTACCAGATTCTTATATGTTCTCTGCTAGGTTCTTAGGGCAATCAAGCTCGATTAAGTAGTTTCCTGGTACTTTTACTGAGCTTCTATAGTTCCACCAGGGAAACGTGTTGTCACATCTGCTCTTCACACATCGTGCTCAACCGAGATTCTATAGGGAACTTAGCCCAATCAGTATTCCTTGGATTTCTTCTTTCCACCACGGGCGTTAGATCCATGGCTAAAGGGAACACCAAATAGCGATGACCATAGAGTTAAACCTCATCCGATACCTGCCATTCAGTTATTGTTCTAACTATTCCAGAGGAATATAGTGATATATCAATAACCACCCTTATGTTTGGAGTGACAAATGTGGGAGAAATCCCAGTGTTTAAAGTCATCGGCCCCGCAGAAGTTATAAAATCAAAGAGTCTGTCTCTTCTAGCGTTACATTTGTTGCTGCCCCAGCTTGCATGCTAGGAGTTAGGATCGCAGCCCACCAGAGGTTCTAGTCTTTCCGATTCAGCGTGCTGGACAAGGTCCTTAAAATCCGGTAATAGTGGCGGCAGTAAGAAATCAAAAGGAAAGTCAGGTGAGTCGACTATCGTGCGTTTCAGTCTGCCATTTTCCCGATTCTGCACGACGACCGATGACAGGTCCCAGCTTGAAAACTGTCTGAGCATGATGGCATCAAGCAGATTGGAGACCAGACTACAAGTAATCGGCCGTGTTGATCTTTCGTCACAAAAGATCTTTGCGCCCGTGATTGAACTGAGTCCGTAGATCCTACTGCCTCAAACCCACGACTCCTGTAAAAGTGCAATGTAGGATGAAGCTGGCGGTTTTGTGAATTTTTCGCTCAAAAGAAGCCTTGGTATGCTGCAAGTTGATCTGAACAAGTCTTATACCTTCAGGTATAGAAATGTCCGGAATTGTTGTCTTTGGGTCCCTTTGCAAGCACCCTTAGACAATGTTCGCGTGATCTTAGAGAAAGAAACTGTGTATAAGAGAATTTCCACTGGATCTCTGCGTTTTGCCCTGGAAATCCTTCCATAGACACCACTTCTTGATTTGGTTAAACTTAACGGCATATAAAAAGTAGCTCAGCACTATACGGTATCTACGCGTCGAGAAACTTCTCTGGTCAAGTACGATCACCAGGTTAAAGCCATCGTGACCGGTGGCTGGATTCTTCCTGGGATTCATGTACGTGATGATCCAGTGTTTCACATCGATGACCGGATTCAGTTTACCGAACATGCCAGTGATGTTACCTGCGCTCTGGCGAGGACCGAATCCAACAGCTGACATGATAGGGTTTGGCGAGATCGGAGTCCAAAATGGTAAATTTGAGCCGATTGCCAGTACCCAATTTCGGAACGATCTGTGTGAGTCACTTCTTAGATGTTTGATTGGAGCAGACGAATTGGAGATGACCGTCCACAAACTTCGTTTGCGTGAAGTTGTAAATTGGTCCCAACTCCGCTTTCTCTCGCAATAGTTTGTTCTTAAGGATAGCGCACTGACCATCGGGCAGTTTGCCATCTTTGTCAGACACACCTATGACAACGATGAGAGAAGAAGACGCAGCTTTTGCGTACGTTTTTCTTCTTGCTTTCGCTGATGGTGTGTTTGTGCCAGAAGAACCAGCCTCTGCGAGATATCTATTGCTAATCCTGGCACTTTTCGGCGCCTTGCGCTCATAAACGCAAGCATCGGCTTTCGCTTCAACCCTGCGTTTTTTCCGTGCGCTCCCGCTAACAGATTTGGTGATATCTGTGCTGGCCGGCAGGGAGATTTCCGGTGTAACCGGTCCCTCTTTACCTTTCAGCGTTGTCGCTTATACTCGATTTGCATCGGGAAACATCTATTGTGCAGTCTTCTTCTGAGAACTTTTCCTGGTTCGCAATCTCCAGTAGGTGCGATTTTGCACCCAATCATCGGTGCAGGACATTTCTGCTCTGAGCCGGCACCCTAAACGTCACCAGCCAACCTTTCTTTCGCTACTCTGGGTAAACTCAGAGGTTTCACTACCTGACATCCAGTCTCTAGGAAAACTCTTACAGGTATTACTGCATTGGTCTCCCTGTTCGCCTTCGCCGGCAGCTTGCCCCTTTTGTGCAGTTTCTTACGTTGCCTGCGACCGAAATTCTCCACAGGTTACCAGAGTTCAGAGGAACGAACACTCTTACTTTCTATACTACCTGCGGTCGTCTCATTTACACTAGCCGCGGTTGCCTCTTTTAGCGCATCCCTCCACCTCTTTTGTGAAGAATTGATGGTAGCCTGTGAGCTTCCACTGCAACCACGATCCTCCATTGAGGTCGTACATGAGGTCGGGGCCTGCAGAATTCGAGCCCCTGCCGTACTGAGCACGCCCAGCACGGGTGAATTTCCAGACTCAATCTGGCTGCCACCTGCAGAGATGATTTTTTTTGGATTCATCCTCATGTTTGTCCCCATTAGCCGCTTCTCACGACAAGCTGGGTTTGGCTGTGGATGTATTCTACGATTGCTACAAATCCGAGCAAACCCCTATCCAAGAACAAAAAGAAATATGCTCTCTGGTCGGATAAAAATTAATACAAGCAAGAAAAAGAATTCATATTACTTTCTGCTGTAGCTCAGAACTTACACTAAAAACGATTTAATGCTACAATCACAACGACATGAGCCAGGAAAGCCTTTAAAATAAATAATTTGACTACACACATCAAAATTTTCAATTAGAAAATCACCCTTCATAGTCTACACTCGAAATAGCCGCGATGCTACTTACATTCTGATCTCTTTTTATTGTATTCCCAGCAAACAATTTCATTCACCCTTTTCTATGCATGCATTCGTCAAACGACAATAACAATCAAAAAGTGACTTCCTGCGGATGGTCTGGCAATGCGAGGAGCAGAGTGCTACGAAAAAAAGAAAATACATACTGGCACCGAAACGTCTTATCTTGAAGAAAATAATTTTCAATATTTGCTTCCTGCTTTTCTCAGGGCGAGAATTTGATGATCGACAACAAATACAAAAAGCGGTGTGACGGTCTGCTCGTGTGTATTAAGATGTGTCCGTTAATATGAGTGTAGGAGATGAAAACAAACAGTGTAACTACGTACGGGCGTAAACTATGACTTATCAGTCCATATGTTAGAGCTGCCTAATCTAAATTGATTTTAAGTGGAGCGCTTAAGTGAAATTATTCAGATCGTATTGAGAGTCAGCCATCTTTCAATTGAAATATGCATACATATTTCGAACCCTACTGGCGCACAGATTGATAATAATTTAGGCTAGGTCGCTCTCCTAGAGGGTAACAACACAAACGGATTGCCGCACTACACAATTTGCCATAGTACTTCTAACGCCCATTGACTCTACTCAAACTAACTGTGCCGGCTATGTGATTTTCACTACAGAATGAAAAATATTTAAAAAAAAAATACTATTTAGTAGACCCGATGACGTTGATGGAGCAAGAGACAGTAATAAACTGCTGCCTACAATATTTTGCCCGCACATTTTTTTTTCCTGAACGACAACGTTGACAATTTATTGTAATCTATAGAACATATTGATGGCGATTTTAACCAAATCCATTCAGTGGAGGGTGTGAGATTTCTAGAGCATATGGGTGCTCGAAACAGCCACATCAAAATTCGTAACCGTCATCGAATATTGCATGTGTGCACGATTCGAGTAGGGGAGGAAGTGATGAACGATAATTTTTTTTTTTGAGTTCTTGATTATAGTCAATACGAAGTCAAGACATGGTCACAAAGCATGTATCTGCTTCGAATGGACACTTATTCAAAATTAGAAATTTTAAAAATACAAAAAGTATCTATTGCAGCGAAAGTATATCGTACTCCACGTGTTCCACTTTCATTCCAGGTACATATTTACAGAATTCACAATTTTAGTCAATAGCCCCATGCTATCTCTACATTTCGAGATATCGTATTTACGTCAATTTCTAGTACTAAAAGCATCAGACAGAAACATGACACGGCGACGCTATATAGAGCAACTTTGGCCAAGCGATGTTGAGGTGAAAGATGATCCCACAGATAAGATTCTTTCTCGTACTCTCTCCCTCAAAACTGACATATTTATTGATATATTCGTTGTCAAGGTTTTTTTTTTATTTTCTACATCTATACTTATATAATAGAGTGATGTGATGACGAGTAGTATTTTGTTTACTTCGGCAGTATTTTATGAATTCGGTTTCGTCGAAATAAAATAATAGAGGATAAGATTATGGCAAAAGATATATGCATATATGTAAAGATACATGGAAGTTTTCAAGGTCAGTTTTTTCAGAGAAAGAATATCTGATATTTGTTCGTCATTACGAATACGGTATGATGTACGAAAGAGGAGATATTCGATACGGTTAGATGATGCAAATCTAGATCCGTCTAAATACGCTAGAGAGAATGAAAAACAAAAGCGAAGGCTGAGAACAACAGAATTTTTAAATAAACCACTTATAGAATCGTCATACACCAATAAAGAAAATATTTTGAAGATAAATTAGGAGAAATTGACCACAACTATGCGATCACTAGTGCAAAGCACACCTACATTGGTGGACAAAATAATAGTTACAACATTTCGATTTGTAACGCATTGACCTTTACTCATTTAAATTAACCGTGAGCGGTCACACTATCGTAGTTTACGATAGTAAGCTACGATAGTGTAGGTTGTTTGGGTGAGGGTAACCTATTATTTTCAATTTGTCATGGCTCTGCTAAGATTTGATAAAAAAAATATTTTTTTTTTCAATCGAAACGACGAGCGATAAAAAAAGAAAAATATATTGATAAAATCGAAAAATTATAAACACTACTAAAAATTAATTCTATTTTCGTCATCCCTGTTTGTGGAATGAACATGAATAAAATCCTTCATATTAAATTAAACCAATTATTGGTAATTCATGCAGATAAATAATGGGTAAATTTTGGTCCATCAGAAGTTGTCCGAAAAAACACAATTCAAGGTAGGTATATACATTTTTTCTAAAGGGAATTAATAATAGCTACTTTTCTGATTTCATTGATTAACATAATATTTAATAACGCTTGGGCATGAAGTTTACAAGATTTTGATCCCAGCTATTGTGGATGCCCGGTATAACAGGAAATGGTGGCCAGGATTGAAGAGAAGAACATTTGGCGCGATCAGGTCCGAAAGAAACGTCAGTAGAACTACAGGCGAAGTGGCATCTCCTACGCACAGGCAGTAGGAGGTACTGCTTCGTCGAGTTCTGTTGCTCAGCGAGCTCCAATTCCGCAGAGATCATCTCCTGCCAATGTCAATCTTGGACTCATAAATGACTTTACCAGCCAAGTATTGGCGGCTGGAACTGATGCCGCGAGGCTGGTTGGCACTCTTAAGGGGACATAGCACCTTCAAATTTTTCATAAATCGATTTTTCTTTTTTGATTGAATATGATTGAATATGTTAGAATGAAGCTTTAAAAACATGATTTTAATAATATGAAATTGAAATTATAAAAAAAAAATTGTATGGCCATATATAGCGAAGCGCGCCAAGGTCATTTTTTCTATGATTTTCGTTCACTTCGCTATACCGCTACATCGACTTAGGCTAAAGTGTAGAGAAAGATAAATGAGTCAACTCCTTCGAAAGAAGCAAAAAAAAGTTAGCATCGGCAACAAAAAAAAAAAACAAAAAAAATAAAAATTTTCAAGATAAATAAAAAAATTTTCAATTTCAATCATCCCGCAAAAACAATTCCAATTTGATTCTGCTTTCGGAGGGTTATTCCGCAAAACGATCGAGTTTCCCGTATCAATTATTCTCTGCTTTGATAAGCTTTAGAGACGATATACGTTGTCTATGCGATTATAGACAAGAAGGGAACCGTGATCACAAATCAATAACCTTTATGAAAAAAAATAGCTGAAAAAGATGCTTCTAAAATAAGTGTTGAAACTCCAAAAAAAGGTCCGAAAAAAGTTCAGCTGACACTAAAATTAATGAAAAATGTATCAACATATTATGGCCTACCTATGCGACGAAATTATAATTCAGTTAAAAACATGCGCAAGGAAATTTGGGCAGCATATTCCCAAAAAATTTCAACTGATGAGAACCCTCAACACTCTTATTGTCCTGTTGGAGAAGAGACTTGGTGTAACTAGCGCAATGCGGAGGCAGCTGGTGGTAATACTTTAAAAAATTTCAAGCATCCTCCACCTTTGGATGATGAGGTGCGAGAAGTTTTAAAGTCTATTTATGAAGACTTATCATCAAAAGATTTATTAAAGCGCTGCTTGGGCAATTTTACGCAGAATAATAACGAAAGCTATAATTCTTGTATTTGGAATTTGGCCCCTAAACATACTTTTTGTGGAAAAAATATCATAAATATGGCTGCAAATATTTCTGCATGCACATTCAATGAAGAATTTATGGCTATCTTGAAAATAATGCAAGTCATGGGAATAACAATTGGCTAATGTGCGCTGGAACATGCAGAAAATAGAGATGCTGCAAGAATCAATCAGGCGGAAAAACACCCGATTGAGGCATCTAAAGAGGCCAGAACTGCTCGAAGAGAGCAAAAATCTTTGGAAGAGGAGGAATATGAACAAGAGGAAGGTATATTGTATGGTCCAGGCAACGCAGATTAAATTTCGGTAAGATTTATTACAAAAAACATTGAATTTTAACTTTAAACGCGATTTTCTCGAAACAACCTTTTTCAAGTTGGCGTGCATGATTCCAATCGTCCTGAAATTTTAACACGCTAATCTGCACATGTTAATGCTCAGAATGAACTACGGATGAAAAAATCGGCATTAAATTTTTTAGTTATAGTCGATTTTTGTTGGAAAAAAACATCGATTTTCGAAAAAACGACGCCATTTTGTTATTTTTCAACCAATGTTTTTTTAGTTCATTCCAAGGCCGCTTTGATGCTGATGAAAACTCCGTTTTTGTTTTTTTTTCTCAGCCTATTCTGAGGGCAGTTATCGTGCACGCCAGGTTTTTTTGGTGTTTTTTCAAAAAAATTGTGCAGACGACAGGGGGCCACAAAACATTTTTAACAATTTTTTTATGTAGTATAAAGCAAGTTAAGTATGTGTACAAAGTTTCATTAAGATATATCTTTTCATTCAATTAAAAACTAACCTTTGAAAAAAACAGTTTTTTTTTCAATTTGAAGATGATATGTCCCCTTAATGAGCCATTTATGCGCCCCGTGATGATAGCATTGCAGCGGCAGCTTATGGATGCGCTTTTCGATTATATAGGCCACCCGACAAACAGAAGGGGTTAAATTTAAGACCCCGGTTAAGATTCAGATGTAATTAGGCCAAGTTAACTATAATTGGGCGTAGGTTAGATCGTAATTTTAGTGAACGGTAGTATTTAAGCAAATTATTGCCAGGATGATCCCAGCTGCTGTACAATTACTTCAAATATTTCAATTCAATTAAAATTTCAATTCAATTCAAGATTTTGATTTTCCTCTAAAGAAATTTTCTCTTCAATTTCTCATTGAGCAAATTGAGAAATCTTTTGCTCTTAAGGAATATACACTTGCCGCCTTCTTACATATTGAGGGAACCGTTAATATTATTAAATCTGATGCGATTGTTAAGGCACTCTCGATGCTGAATGTTGATATGCGGCTGATTGGGCTTTTATTGTGCAGCTTTTTAAGATTAAAGTGGTATTCTCTTCTTTAAGGAATGCTCAAGTATGACGAAGGGATAGCACCGACACACCTCAAGGTGGAGTCTTCTCTCCCCTATTGTGGAACGTTAAGGTAAATACTCTCTTCATGAGTCTGGATCGTGTCGACTGCAAAGTGTTTGCTTATACAGACGACCTAGCCATAGTAGTGTTAAAAGAGTATTTATCTATGCTTTCATAGAGGTTAAACCACTCTCTTGACATACTTTTACGTTGGAGTCGACAATGCCGCTTTAAGGGGTTACATGGGTTTCAGAGAATAAAAAAACGCCATTTTTAAATGTTTCAAAAATAAAAGATAATGTATTAAATTATTATAAATTATTGTTAACAACTAAAGTAACTCTTGAACTATATGTAAAAAAAAATTTTAGACAAAAATATTGATAATACGCCCTCTGGCAGCTATTTTACGAAAAGGCTCGAAAAATGCGGTGCCAACGATATCTTGAGCTGGATTCATCTGAAACAAAAAATTCAAATTGTTTCTGGTAGAGTATGAGTTTGACTTGTACTTGAACGAAGGATTTGTAAAAATATTGAAATCTGAACTTTTGGCAACGTCGCGAGTAAAAAATTTAATTTTTGACCCAAAAATTCAATAAATAATGCCATGTGTATTAAATTCCAATGAACGAAACACAATATCCTTCGTTCAAGTACAAGAAAATACTATTTAAAAGAAGTGTGCAAAATTTGGTTAAGATTGGTGCATTAGTTTTTGAGTTATCGTTGGCACCGACTTGAAATAAACCGTTTCGAGAAAAACGCGTTTAAAGTTTAAAGTAAGAATAAAACAATTTTTTTTTTAACTTACATAGAATCATCGATACCAGGCCCATACAATAATTGCCCTTCTTCATTGGTTATGTCCAAAGCCTGTACAGAATAATATATCTAAACTCAGTATTTCATTACCCTACCATTATTATTTTCCCTCCTCGATAGAAAAGAAAGTGAAAGAAGTTGCGTGAAATGAGAAATATTACTTACACAGGTGGGATAGATCAAAGTGGGGAAATCGCTCTCCCTTCTAATATATAGCTCGGATCGCCTTCAAATTTTCAGAGAGTACTTTCGATGAGTTGTTCTTTAAGAAAAAACAAAGAAAAAAAGATCGATTTTTTCATCATTCCAAACCCATGTAACCCCTTAATGAAAACCCAAGCAAAACGAAGCTAGTACATTTTAGAAGGGAGTACAAGGTTTCTCGATTTGACTTATCGAAATTGATCGGGATCTCTATTGACCTGAGGCAGAGGAGAGGGTCAAATATTTGGGGCTGATCCTTGACTCGAAACTACTATGGAGCATTTTACCGTTGCAAAAGAGTTAGTGATCACAGTGGTTGCAACAATTCTATTATTTTGAGTAGCGTTTTCTTAAGGCTGACTACCAACGCTTGCTTGAAAAAGTACGAAATTTAGCTGCACTCCTGGCAACAGGAGAACTGTGCAAGACTCCTACTAAGACACTTGTGTTGCTTCACTGGTTACCAACCAATCTATTAGTCTTACAGCAAGCTAATCTAGCTGCTATAAGAATGCATTTCATTTTTGCATGGGCTAGAACGGAGTCTTATCTGAGAGGCTTTTCGCTACTAGATTTGAAGTTTAAAAATCGCGTTCCTAGCAGGGCTGAATGGCATTATGTTGTCATCCTCGCGAGTGCGTTTATCCATGTGTACGTCGTTGTCTCAGATCGAAACAATAAAGTCGGTAGTGGTGTATACTCGAATGAGCTGTATCTAAAGCTGTTCCATTCAAAATTAAAGGGGCGTCGCCATTCTACCTTCAGTTTTTAAGCTATTCGAATGTGATACTCGACTGAACGAGCAATAGCATGGAATTAGGAAGGGCCGTTCTACCTAAATATAGGCAAATGAGCTCATAGCTCTCCACTTACTTTTACAGTGCAGCGTTTGAAAAAAATACAGCCAAATCTGCGAACGAAAGCTTTCGTTCGAGTGAAAAGTCTGCAATAAACTCTCGAGAATTAGTCGGAAATTGTGAAACACTTTTCCCAGATAATCTAGAGGGTATAACTGAGGACATGAAAAGTTTACGCAATCAATGCAGGATGAAAGGACAAATTAAGAGCTTTACTCCTAAAATTTGGTGGAACGATTCGATTAGAGAAAAAGGGAGTTGTTTAATGTATTAAGACCACCTAGAATATTTAATTTACTCTGTGTGGCAAAGGAAGATTTGTTAAAAGAAATAAGAGAAGAGAAACGCCTAGCTTGGAACCCCGATTCCTTGTAGGAGTGAACCAAATAGTGACAAAAAAGTGTATCTAATATAATACCTGTATTGTATTAATTTTTTAAATTTATTCGTCTTGTTCAAAATATTAAACAATGTATGCTATTACTAAGATAATCAACGTATGGACAAAGTATGAGAAGCGAATATTTATTTAGTTTAATATGTATGTATTTTAAATATTTTCGGGTCTGTAAACAGATAATTCTGCAAACACCAACTGTATCAGTACTATTTTCGGTTAGTGTACCTACCTATATGATTTTACATATGAATTGCCGATTTCTCAACCTGCTTACCATATGTTCACCGCCAAAAATTCCGTTCTTCATATGCTCAAATTCCACACAATGTGCTAAACACTCGACGACGCGCTTTACTATGACCAGCTTAGTCAATTACCGCAATAAAACTATTCTCATTTGGCAATACCCCTTTACCTAAGCATTTTCTTGTTGTTGATGATTCATATGCGGTGCATAGTCCAAGTGTTGTTTTTTTTTGTTGAATGAGGTAAGCAAAATGACTGAATAGAAGGTGGTGGAAAACGGAATAAAAATAATTGCTGCTCTTCGACCGTTAAAAGTTAAATTAAATTTCCGGCGATATAATTACACAATATTGCCAGATTCATCGAATTTTTAGGAAATTTCCAAATCACTACCTAGAAAAATTTTTCTTTTTATGATTTAAAATTGCAAATATCATAGCAAAAATTATGCTTATGACCCATAAATAGCTTTATTTCCTTCTGCCTAGTAATTTCCTGTAATAGCAGTTCTTTGCAGACTTTCTAAAATACACCGTTCTAGCCTGCATTCATAACCGCTTATTCATGATTTTGCATTGGTACATCTGAAGGGGCTTTGTTTGCACTTTAAGTTTCGCTAAACTAGAAAAAAAAACATTTTTACGGTAGCTAAATGTCTAGTTTCAGTTCATTAGCACTAGCAAGGTGACTAACGACACCTTATTCAAACACTTTCTTAAATTAAATAGTGAATCGCGAAAAATGTTGATGATATCAGAGAAGACTACACGATATATACCTACATGTGGATGTGTGAGCAATTATAGTAGTACATAAAACCAGTCATAGTTCATCAAAACGGGAAGTATGATTGCGAAATGTGATTGAGCTTGCTTCTTGCTTGCTTGCCAAGTTGAATATGAAATCGAGCCGTGATTAATCTCAATTGATGTGAAGCGGGCTGGAGAGTATGATTATTCTTAACGTTATTTTAATTAGATAAGAATGTGAAGTTGAGTGAAAACCACTAGAAAACTATCATATCTGAAACTACTCAATCCACTTAAACAACAACATTTGAACATTTAAATATTGCATAAAATCAAGAATTGTACTAAGTGCCAAGAGGAGTGAGAATATTTTTTGGTGTTTAAGGCCAGCCATTGATTTGTTTTGCAGCCATCGTTCAAGTTAGGAAACAGACGATCTAACGCATCTTCGTCGAATTTATTTATCTTTTTTTTTAGCATTTTGGTTGAGAAATCCATGCAAAAAACTAATCGATGTGCATCATTTCGGTAGCTTATGATACTTTTGGTGCTGCTTCATCAATGTTTTTGCCGAATCTAAAAATTTGTCGTGGTGGAGGTGGCCTGTGCACCGCAAGATGCAACACAAAGAGTGTCTGGCAAACAACATGAGGATGAATCCTAAGGATTTTATTTCTGCCGGTGGCAGTCAGACCGAGTCTGGAAACACACTCGTGCTGGGCGTGTCGAGTACGGTAGGGTCTCGAATTCTGCAGGCCGCCCAAACTCATGTATGACTGCAATGGAGGACCTAGAATAGCCGCTAAATATAAGATCTCCTCTTAAGTTAAGTAATCTATGTACTATTTAATTAATAAAATTATTATTATTATTATTAAAATGGATAAGAAGGGCAAAAGCAATGAGGCCAGCAATCTCCGCCCAATCTCTCTGCTTCCTAACTTGGGGAAGATTTTTGAGAGAATCTGGCTAGAAATGATAAAACATCACTGTGGGCTCACGCGGGTGATTCCTGACCACCAGTTTGACTTTAAACACAGGCACGGTACGCAGCATGCCATCTCATACTTGCAGGATCAAATTGTGTCTCACTTGAATGTGCAAAACACTCCGACGGTGGTGCGTGCCTTAGATATCGAAAAGGCTTTCGATTCCGTATGACAAGAAGGCCTTCTCTTTAAAATGATCGAGTTTGGGTTCCCGGAAGATGTTCTAAGACTCACTGCAAGCTTTCTTACCAACAGAAAATTCTATGTCAGCGTTAATGGAGCAAATTCAACCAAAGGGTCTGTTACATCAGGGGTACCACAAGGCTCTGTCACTGGACTAATTCTTTATACAATATTCACTGCTGATCTTCCTATTCCAGCAAGCCAACCTCAAGTCCAAGGCCTCCAATATGCTGACGACACGCTCTTATTCGCATCGAGCAAAAACCCGCTCAAAGCAGCGAAGAGCCTGGAATACTACTTGGCAGAACTAAGTCTTTACTTTGACGAATGGGGCATCAAACCAAATAGCAGTAAGACACAACTCTGTGTATTTCGCAATCCTTCTAAGTATCGGGGATCTCAAACAATCCGCAACATGGCCAAGAAACTCGCTGTCTCGTTCGGAACCTCTAAGATTACACCAATCTCATCTCTAAAGTACCTCGGTGTTGACTTCCACGATTTCCTGAAGTTTAATCCTTATGTACGGCGTGCAAAGCTGCTAAGTCCACATTTCAACGCATCAGACCTCTTTTTGCCAAAAAGATGGGCATGACTACCAGAGCTAAGTCCATTTGCTACCAGACTCTGATCCGGCATATCCTGCCTTATGCTTCCCCATCCTGGATTACCTGTTCCAAAACTGCCATGGCAGAAGCGGAGATATTCGAAAGGAGAATCCTCCGCTACTGCACTGGTAGGTTCTATAACCCGGTGACTAAGAAGTGGCCGAAGAACCTTCTCCTGTATGAGGAGTCGGGACTGAAGCCGCTTAGGGACCGGATTGTTGAATTAACGACAAGATTCTACGGACGTACAGACGGACATGAGAACGGACTCATACGGTCACTTGGGTGTACAGGTGGCTCTAATGAGCCATTTATGCGCCCCGCGAAAGTAGCGAGTCAACGGCAGCTCATGGATGCGCTTTTTAATTATGTAGGCCTCCCAACAATTAGGAGAGGCTAGATATAAGAACTAGGATAAGGAATTAGGTCTAATTAGGCTAAGTTAGTCTTAGTTAGGTATAAGTTAGACTTAAGTCATAGCGTAAGATAGATTTTAAGTGACTATTGCTAGGATAATCCCAGCCACTGTACACGGCAGGGTATAATAATTAGCGTGTAAGATTAAAAGAAAATTCAAAAGATAATCATAAAAACAATAAAAATATCAAGAGCCAGCAGGCCAAAATATTATAGCCGCTAGTTAGTAATTTTTTTTATTGTAAATAGTACTTAAATTAGATTAATAATGTACAAAAAAAAAACTAAAAAATATTTTTTTTTTCTAATCTCTAAAAAAAATTAAAATGGTTGCAGTGGAAGCTCAGAGGTTACCATCGTGGAAGATTCCATAGCTAGCGAGTTTTGGGGGCATCGATTTGAAACACTGGATTATCAGGAACAGGAATGTCAGGAAGAACTCCACCACTGGTGAAGATGGTTTCAACCTCACGATCGTACTTTCCCAGAGAAGTTTCTCGGTGTTCAGGAATAGGTACCGCAAATGCTCAGCTACTTATTGTAGGCAGTTAAATTTAACAAAATCAAGAAGAATGTGAAGTATCTATTCTCTGTGAATAACTATGGATATGCCTCCAGAGAAAAACGCAAAGATCCAGTCGGTGATTCTCTTCTGTAGAGTTCCTTTCACTGCGACTACGCGAACTCTGTCTAAGGATCGCTACAAAGAGGTCCGCAGACATCATTTCTGGACATTTATACTCCTGAAGGTATGACATTTGTTTAGATCCACTCGGAGACTTCGTCCTTTTTTTAGGTGAAAAATTGGCAAAACTGACTACTAGTGGGCTGCAATGCTATCTTCTAGCACACCAGCTGCGGCAGCTACAAATGTAACGCTAGAGGAGAAGACTTTTTGATTCTCCAAACACATGGATTTCTCCCTCCTTTGTCACGCCTAATAGAAGGACGGTTATTGATGTACCACTATGCTTATCTAGAATAATTAGACCAATAATTGGATAGCGCGTATCGGATGTAGGGCATGCAATCCCGAGATTTCCGGATCTCGGGATCTCGGGACCCCGACACATTTTGGACATTTTCGGGATCCCGAATTTTTTATCGGGACTCCCGAGATTTCGGGATTGATAAAATTCAACCCATTTCGGGAACTAGAAAGCAGAACTTAATACTAAAAGAAATATTGTTTTATGAAAATGGAGGCGGAAGCCAGTTGTAATAATGAATTACAACTGGCGTATAATTACATGCTTAATATCCCACCAAAAAGTGTACAACTGGATATATGCGCAGCAAAATCAGGTCTAGTTTAAATTTTGAACCTCTTGACGAATTATGTTTATTAAGAGCATACTTTCAAAATGAATCAGCAGTTTGAACCAATCGATATTATTACTTATCACTTGTTTCATTGAAAAGCAATATTATTTTGTAATGGATATGTAAACAACTAAAAAGAATAATGTATTTTTATTATATTATCGTAACATCCGTTATGCTGATTAAATTTCCATTCCTTTTTAACTAATTTTATAACTTACTATCATGACCAGATAAAGAGCTTTATTGGACAAGAACATAAGAAGAAATTAAATCATAAGATTAATTTAGATGTAATTATAGATTAACGTCTTACTTGCTAGTGCCCATGTACATATGTGCATAAATTTAACATTATAATGAACTTAGCTTCCGGTTTTATGAATATATAATTGAAATAAAGTTTTAATTGAGTACGAATAAGCCAATATATCTGTTTAAATTCCCTTAATATAGTTTTTTTTATAAAATCCCGAAATCTCGGGACTATCTCGGGATCCCGAAAATTCTAATCCCGAATTTCGGGATCACCATTTCAATCTCGGGATTAATGCCCTAATCGGATGAGGTCTCACTTTCTTATCACCGCTATTAGGAGCCTTTTCGAATTGACTACTTCTCATTCGTCTTCAGCTTGTTATAGCAGAATGTTAGGTCAGACCTAGTCGAGCATGTCCGAATTCGGCTATCTTCGACTTGGCATTGCTATTCTGTATAACAGTTGATGAAGTCACGGTCTGAGCTTCTTTGGCTTGATGATGTTTTTAGGTTATTTTACCAGGCAAAGCTGACAGGCTCGGACACATCGTCTCGTCTAACTTTCATCTAGCATTTAGTAATGGGACGCTAAAATGGCAGATCGTCGAATTTTTAATTTATTTATTCAATCACAGTTTCAGCAACGAAATGGTTACTACAAAAAATAAATATATTAGAAAGAGCAATTAAACGGTCGGATAAGCCGACACTTGAACATTTGAACAGTATGATTAAAGTCGAATATTTGATACGCTGAGTTAAAGCTTCAGGCTATTGCGCAGGTTGGTCCATTTAATCGATGGGATGGATAAGGCGCTATGATGCTTACGCTCACCATAACAAACACGAAAGTTCAGTTTTGATAACAAAAACTCAGAGTTCACGTTTCCACTGAGTAGCATCAGCTTAGAGTAAAATGAAGGATCCAAGAGCAAAGGTGATAAGATCGTTAATACAAATAGCGAAAAGAATCGGATCGAGGCCTTGTGGCACACTCGAAGTGCAGATTATGTCAGTGGATAGAGTGCCACGAAATCGAACGTGTGATAAGGCATGTGTACCTTCTTCGATCGCAGGGATGACTAGATTTGCAAGTTCTAAAAGATTAGTAGTGGTCGATTTGTCTTTAATAAAGCCATGTTGCAAGGCGAGATAAATGCATTAGAGTAAAAAGATAACACCTCGGCAAATATAGCTTCAAAGAGCTTAGTAACGCTTGGTAATTTGGCGATTGGGCTATAATTGTGGATACGAAATGGCTATTCGTGTACCCATGTGTGAGTTAGCCTTTTTTAATACACGCACAACATTGCTCTCTCACAAAAATTCCGCTCAATGCACCCTTTTCTATCGCACTCACAACCGAAAAGCCCTAATATTGTCTCTTATTTGCGAAAAATGTGAGGAATATCAGATCGGTGTAAAAGGGTGCAACGGGCAACACGAAAAGAAATGTCAATGTCAGTTTGATTAGTGTCGATGAATCAAAACATTGACTTTAAGTCGAAATTTTTTACAGAAAATTTTGCAATTGTTCGGCGTGTACAGTGGAAACATAAATCTACATGAATGCGCTATAATCGGTGTCGGTTTCCCGAATAAATTAGCGGTCGAAAATTCCAATATAGTGCGAGAGTGAAGTGCCGCGTTCCAGGCTGCAATAGTAGCTACAGAAGTGCTTCGCAGGGAATATCGTATTTCGGGTTATTGAAAGTAACCTTTGGTATCAATTTCGTCTTCTTTTTGAGTGAAATCATAGTTAATTTCATTTACGAAAAACATTTTAATCTTCACTCGCCGGTTATCGAAAAAGAAATGTCAAACGACGTTCAAAATGGCGATCTTTCGTGGTTTTTTACTTTGGCCTTACCGTAAGAACTGTATAGGGCACACACCCGTACCTCATTCTCACATTAATAAGCAGAAAGTCGGATTTTGGACCATTTCTCTCATTCGATTTCTAATCCATTCTCACTTATATCTGTGAGTTTCACGAAACGCAGTGAGCCTGGTTAAGAAATTTATTTAGTTTTTCTTAGGAAACTTAAATATTCCTTGGCTGACCATTTTATACATTTGCATATTGCAAAGCAAATCAAAAGCAAATCCCAAATGAAACAGGTTACAATCGCCAATTGATATTTCGTGCGTACTCAATGGCTGCACCAGTTTAAAATATGTCGTTCCTGGGAAATAAAAATAAAAATTCTTTGACGTTGACCTGGAAATAGGCGCATTAATGTCAACTGGCGCAATTAAATAAACAAAAATGAGTTTAACACAAGCAACGAGTCCCCAACCAGCTTATTTCAGACACAGCCATGAAACATCACATATCTTGTAAAAGTGTACAACGGAATTTCGAAAATTATAAAAATTATAAAAAAAAGTACCTATTATCACAAGCTAATTTACCGCTCCTTCTATGTCAAATATTATACAACAATAACACAAAAACGTGCTTGCCGATATGTCAAAACTAGACAAGACAACAATTTCGGACAGCCTATCGTGATTTCCTGTAACTGTTATAATAGCTCAGCTACTCCGCTGTTGTTACAATTTGTTATACAGCGATCAAGACAAAGTTGGAGACACGAATTCGGAAATGCTCTTGTTCTCTCTACCTGTGGATCCAGCATCCATGATGGAAAGAAGGAATCGAAGAAACACTGAATGGGCCAAGTCCAATCGACTTCTTGCAGACAGAGCGTGTCCTTATCGTAGAATAAAGTCTCCAAAATCCATAGAAACCCCGTTAAGCACACTGAATAGAGACAAAACAGGTAGCTATAAAGAGGGTTACCCGATCAGTAAGAGTAGTGGAATGGGAAGCTCCAGAAGCTACTCGGAAAAAGTACGAGGAAACTCTTCAAACGAGCTTGTTAGATCAACACTGAGGATGACTGGATCGTCTACAAAACCTAGCAAAAAACTTATAAACATTTTTAAAAAATCGTTCTGTGAGGTACTGGAAGGTGCGCGAGAGACGTCGTGGTTGTGCAGAGTCCTGGAGAAGGACCAATTAGCTAAGTTGGAATCTCGTGGGGCCTGGATGGCATCTCTCCGGCTATACTAAGGGAGGGAATCGACAACCTGGAGGCAGACTTAAAAGATATCTTTTAGGGATGCCTATTTCTGGGGTACGTTCCATCACTTTGGAGAGAGGTTAAGATAGTGTTTATGTCTAAATCGAGGAAAGCCGACTATTAGATCCAACGAACTTTTCGAACTGTATGCATTAGGGCGCTTGACTCTAACTCTCGAATGATAATCATACTTACCAGCGAAGAAAATCATACGAGCAGGCCCTTCATTTTCTGGTCTCGAGAGTTGAGAGCGCAAACTCAAATGGTGAGTGTGCGATGGCTATATTTGTAGATACTGAAAGGGCCTTTGACTCCATACCCTTTAGGGAGCTATGTGAAGCTGCGAAAGCCCATGGCGAAGCTGAAATCGACTGCTACTTACTTGACAACAGAAGCGACAAGAGGATGTCCTCAAACGGGTTTATTATCACCGCTCCTGTAGAGTCTGCTAGATGGCTCCCTAATAAACGAATTGCAACAAGAACGGGTGCTTATGCTGAGGATTTGGCCACACAAGCAGTCAGTAAGGATCTGAATGTGGTATATATTAATGCACAAAACGCATTGGATTTTATTGACAGTTGGTGTTCGAGGCACGGCCTAAAGCTAGAGTTACAATCAATGCAACCAACATTTGTTGCACGTCAAAATGAGTTTGAACCCATGAGAACGTATGAGAGCAGTTACAATGATGCAACACAACTTTGCTTGGCAGCAGAGTTTGCTCATATCTCAAACTTGGCATGGCAACAACATTTTTGAAAATACCCAATTCCACCTGTTCCTATGAGCGTTCGGGAAATCGGAACTGTCATATGTAAATGACAATCAGAATTTGTATTTTTTGGTCTCATTTTCGCTTTGCATTATACTCCGCAGCTTTTAGAGGATAAAATATTCACTGATATCTCTTTCCGAGACTTTAAAGGATCCAAATTATCGAACAGCAATTTCTTTAATATAGTCAGTGACAGATGACAGTCAATGTTGTGTTGCATTGATTGTAACTCGTTCCACCAACAAAACTTGGCAGCAAATGTTGGTTGCATTGATTGTAACTCAAGCATAACAGTGAATTCTGGTAAAACACAACATGATTGTGTTTACCAGGAAGACAAGATTAGGGAAGTTTGCAGAGCCAGGCATACTGACTGGACGAGGTAGCCAAATCGTCGGGGTCGGGCGTGCCTAAGCTTTGTCTATCCTGCCCAAAAGAGACTGATTCGGCGGAGCATTTACTCTGTGAAGGCCGAGCGTTTGCGCATCTCAAATGTCAATGCTGTGGCTGGTCTTTGACACGTATGCCGGAGATAGACATTGATCCTGGATTTCTTTATGAAATCTGGAACAGGCTGGGGTATGAGTATAATGGGTATTTTGGCCGGAGTGCTTGGAGGTAGCAGGCGCCTTTACTTGGATTGGAGGCACCACACGGAGAAGGTAAATATAAAATAATGCAAGAGTTTTAGCTGGAAGACACCTGCCATCGTTAGACAAGTTGAGAAGGTACAGTCCAGATTCACAGTTTCAACTTTGGGGTAAACACACTTCTAGTATATTTAAATATAGTGAATCGAGTCGAGAGTGGATTACGATTGAAAAACGATCAGTAAATTGAACACCAAGTCGTTTATGCTATACATTGGCTACTTTTTTGAAAGCACCATTAGTGATTGACTATAATTTTATACATATTCAATTTTTTTTCGATAGTTCCGGTTCTGAAGTTTTCCTTTTATAAATTCATACAATTTAAAGTTTAATGAGTGCCATGGAGTCTTTCAATTTTTTACTCAATCCACACACGCCTTAAAAATATTACAACACATATTTTGGAAAATTATATCGATTACCGTTCGACATGAACACACCTAAATATTTAACAATCATTTTGACATCCTCAAATAACAATAGCAACAAATTCAATCCAGTGATAAACTCGCTCGCTCGCTCTCCAAAAAACATTCGAATATTGCTGATATCGAGTTGATTTTTCACAATAGATATACCTACCATACTCGGGATAACATCTTTCGCCCTTGTTACATCACATAGCACACAGGGCAACATTATTTTATTGGGAAAAAAGCTTTAATATCATCATCGTCATATCCCCGGCACAGTATAGATTACGATAAAAGTGTAAAAGGGAACAAAGGGACTATACCTACTCTACTACAATCGGTAGTGTATCAGCGGCAGGGTATGAAAAACGAGAACAGAAATTAGGACATGCAATACAACTACGAGCGAGGACTTCGACGACGACGACAACGACGATGATGATGATGATCTCTCCACGCTCTGTGTTTCGCTGTTACTATAAAAGCCCAACTAACCGACCGAACGAGACGAGTCCTCTCAAATATTGTATTTGATTATGTAAAGATGCCAGATAGAGAGTCTATAGAACAGAGATAGTGAAATTGTTGCATTTTTTATAAGGACTCATTTACAAGAGTGATTTATCGCATTTCAAGCAATTCTCATAAACAGGCGGTCGGGCGTCAAATCAAGATGGATTCGAGCATATTACCGAAATTATTCACGTGCCTTTGAGTGAGCATTGTCCTGGCACTGACGAAACAGTTTTGGGTCATGGAAATTCGCGGAAGACCCAGGATCAAGCAAACATCATTCCAGGAGTAATTGTTCTCGACGATTGCCCTGGTATATGACGTAGGTACGTACACATCTTCCCATGAACAATACACGTCACATGCCTCAGAAACAGGCATAGAGGAGGCAATGACTGGAAAAAGGGTTATTGCACTATTGCTCAGCGTAGCAGAAGGTATTTACCCCCCAATATATTTTCCAAAAAATTTGGCAAAGAAAATATGATGGAACATTTGTATTATGCATTTTTAACTTTCCACTTACTTCTCGATACTCTTCACTGTCCGGATTGAACGTATCGTTGACACGCCGAAAAGTCACGTTTAAGTGCGGAACTGAGTGAAGTATGCGAACAAGGATGCTGGGCTGGTCCATTTTTAATTTTGACTCTGCAATATGATATTCTAACTGCGATGATGATAATCAGTGTTCGTAACAAGCGTAGCTATTTGAATAAGGTGGCATTTATGGGGGCGACGACGATAGCGAAGATTCAATTAGTTTACCGTCACCACCTCCTCCACCGGGACCCGCTCCTTCGTTTGTCGACCAAGATTTCTGATTATAACTTTTCACAGATTCACAAAGTGACACACTACACGTCGCGATTCGATAGTTATAAATACTGGTGAAAATTTCTTCACAGCAATCAGTAATTGCCTCAGAAGGATTTTGGTCCTTGTGCTTATCCTTCCAATTGGCTACCACTCAAACTTTTTAACGATATTTCGAATTTTTTCCCGTACGGCAGAACAATTTCCACAAAATCGGCACATTTTCTAGTTGCGGAAAACGGGCAGCACGGCAGCCACCCCTACACAATAAAAGGCGTCACGAAACCCACTTGCACACACACGCTCACACACTTTACATTTTAGGGGCGGGCGGCGAAAATGGATGAACATGCAAAGGAGAAGATTGCGGGATATTGAAAATAGTAAATAACCACTCTGAATTTCAATTGAATTGTCTTCCTAATCAGCAGGACGATAGAAAATCAATTTCTCGTCGCTTTTTGGACTTTACACCGGAACATTATTCGATTTGCTCTTCCCTTCCGATTTCGTCGGGGGTAGCCTGAGGACTTAACGCAGACGAAACACGCACGAAAATATCCGCGACGCAAAATACACGAATGCCAAACATTTTCAAAGAACTACATGAAGGAAGCAAAGTATTTTTAAACGCACAATTAAGCACAATAAATCGGAAAGAAGCCCGACCGATCTTCCAAAAGCACAGCGGACCTTCAACGACGTCTATCTACACACTTTGCGCTTCTTCACTCTACCAACTGCTCAGTCCGGTCCGCATCCAATTCTCTAATCTGACTTTTCTGTACAAGGGCAGAAAACTCAAGATGGCGACGCGTTTGACGTCACAATAAGTTAAGTGGTGAATTCGGAACTCGGAACTAAATGTCAGCGAAATGTCGGAACAGAGGGGGGTGTTGCAAGTTGTTGATATTTGTTGATATCAAATTTGAAATTTTAATGATAGGTTCTACTTTTGTCCCTGTTGGATATTTGTTGCAAAATGTACTTAGCGAGAAAAATATCATATTCTATCTTTCAAGTCGATTTGTGACAATCAGCTGTTTCGAATGTGGATCATATCATATCTTCCCCAGCCGCGACAAGTCTGCCATTCTCCATTTCCACTTTTCTGCTTGTCAAAACGACAAATCGGGCTGAGGTCCTGGACCTGGTTCGTTGATTTGGCAGAAATTTAAAGAGATTGGTGTCGTCTCGAGTTTTCCTGCTATCGAATGTTGGATTTGTTTGTACAGAATCATTGAATGTATTAATAGAGGAATACTGGAACTGCAAGAATCATGGATATTCAAGTGCTGGACGTTAGAAAAGTTTGCCGGACATGCCTAGGCGTCGGGAAGCAAATGAAATGTCTATTTCCCAATGAAGGAAGTAGCAATAGCGAAGAATCAGAAAATCTTGTGAAAATGATAACAAACTGTTCAATGTACCCGGTAAGAAGTTTAGAGAACTATGTAGTAACTTAGTTTCAGTTCGTGTTGAATATTCAGTGTTGAAATGTCTGCCACTGAAGGTTACGCTTTGTATCTGTTTTTATATGCAAACAATCAATTCAATCAACATTAAAACAATCTTAGGTCCTGCGAGACGATAACCTGCCGAAAAAAATCTGCATGAAATGCGTGAATAAAGCACGTAATGCGTATAACTTTAAATCGCAATGCGAAAGGTCGTACGAGTTGCTTTCGTCAGTACTGGGAAACTGCGGGCTCGATTCAAAGCCCGAAAATAGCGTTATTCCTGCTGAGTTGATCCTGATTGATAGTGAAATGGTTAAAGAGGAATGTGATAATATGATCTCAGGAACCAACAACCCGCTTGGGGGAGAGGTGGAAAAGGTGGAATTGATTTTGGTTAGTGTGAAATATATTTGCAGCTCTTTGCACTTATGTTTGACGTGTGACAACTTTACGTGGTGATTTTGATTTTAGGAAACATTTACAAAAGAGGAAGAAGCGCCAGTAGACCACAAATGCGCGCTGTGCTCAAAATCATTCTCGCAAGAGGTGCACTTGCGAAAGCACATGTCAGCGACACATTCAACATCCGATAATTCTTGCAGCATTTGCAGTGAAGTTTTCGGAAGTACAGTAAAACTAAAGAAACATTATGAAGTGAGTCATTCATCGGTGATCATCCCTGATGCCGACTGCGAAGGGATTACCATAAAATGTTCTAAGTGTCTGGAAGATTTGAACACATCATTCGACACGGACCAGCATATTTGCAAGGATGAAAATCTCACCTTCGACCCTTCAAACGTCGAAGCGCTTCTAGGCTTAAACGAATCGAAACGGGAAGAACTCGTGGATGAAAATCCTGAGTGTGATGGTAGCTCGCAATTCTCTGCTGGCGGACAAAGTGATGGAAATGCAAATGATGATAGTTGTGAAGATGACAAAATTCCGCTTGCTCAGCTGCTTAAGCCAAAGGCACGGAAACGGAAAAAGCTAAGGGCTGCAAAACGGGACAGTAGTAGCAAAAAGATTCCAAAGAAACCGTCAAAGAAAATTCATCGTTGCGACGAGTGCGGGAAAATATTTTCTCGTTCCACTCATCTGAAGCGTCACCAACTTACTCATTCCTCGGTAAAACCATTCGTGTGCACGGAATGTAACAAGGGATTCACAAGAGCCGATCACCTGGCACTTCACAAATACAATCATTCAGCTGTGAAGCCTTTCGTTTGTTCGGAGTGCAATCGTGGTTTCATTCGAGCCATACATTTGCGTCGACATCAGGAAGCCAGGCACGGCGATAAAGAAGCAAATGCGAATCGAAAAACCGAATTCTGCTCGGTGTGCGAGAAAGGGTTCACGACATCGAAATACCTCGCCATTCATATGCGAATCCATACGGACCGAAAGTGGAAATGCAAATTTTGTCCGGAAGTGTTTGATTCCAAGGCCAAATCAACGGAGCATTCGAAGTCACATGCGCACGAAAAGCCATTCCTGTGCTCGGAGTGTGGTTTACGGTTCGTCCGGAACGATTATTTAATAATTCACATGCGACGTCACAAGGGTGAAAAACCTTATAAATGTAAGTTCTGCAGTAAAGGATTTCCCCGGGCGACAGATTTGAACGTCCATGAAAGGTAAGTTTTGTTGGCTAATAAATCGCTAGTCGCAAATTGATCACCAACCGAAATCATAGGTACCATACGGGCGAGAAAAGTCATTTGTGCACGGTGTGCGGAAAAGGATTTCAACGCGCATACAACCTTTTGGTACATACGCGTGTCCATACTGGCGAGAAACCCTACAAGTGTCCGCATTGCTCGAAGAGCTTCGCACAAGGTAAAGAACAACAATTTCCAGGTGAATAGATTTGCTCAATTTGAATTTCAGGGAATGATTTAAAATCTCATATTCGCCGACACACTGGGGAACGTTTCAAATGTGAAATCTGCGAAGAAGGATTCATACAAGCCTATCACTTGACGCAGCACAAAAGAAACGTCCATGGAATCGATGCACAGTCTCATATACGGCGTGTTGAGAAATTCGTTACACCAATCGAGCAACTGCAACAAATGGAGGCTATGCGATTGCAGAAAGTCGAGAAACCAGACAAAGAGCCGCCGGAAATATTTCTAGAGACAATCGAAATGAATGATAGTAGTGACGATGATGATATAAAATCGGAAGAATCGATAACGCTTAGCAGTAGTCGATTTGATGATGACTAATAAGGTATTTTCTGGGCTTGGGAAGCAATTGCATCTTTTTATTGAAGAATTGAAATTGTAATTAAACTCATACCGACGACCAATTAATAGAAATTCTATGTAATGTCGGTAATTGTGTCATTGTCTGTCTCTCAGCTTTACATAGAGTTTAAATTTGTGTTTCGTGGATAAGAATAATTAATAAATGTATTGATTCAAATTGAAATAAGCCATAATTGAAAATGTCGCTGACATTACGGCGAAAATGTTAAACGGGAAAAATTAGTATGTTCCCACAATTGGTACACCCAAAGCCAATAGTAAGCACATATTGTACAGAGTTATTACAGGACCGAATTTAATTAATTTGTATTTGGTGAAATGTGAATTGATTATGAACAATCTACATAACGAAGGAAGAATTAAATTCCAAAGTATTGTTTACTCCTGTTTGAGTTGTGATAGTTGCGTTAGCGGCTGCTAGGGTACTTGCACCAATTCGTAGGAATTTCGTGTGAGATAACTACTATGCAGCATAAGGTTTTCGGCGTTCTTGAGTTTGCAAGAAATTAGGCGGCCGTTACAATGTAGCGAGCATTTCATCTCCGGTTCGGCATTGAAACATCAACTAGCAAAAGCATATGCCGTAGGTTTAAGCAATATAAGCAAAATGGACATCTCTGCAAAAGAAAAAGCCCAGGCCAACCGCGTGTGGCAAGAGGATAACGTCAAACGAATAGAAGACAGTTTTTTTTCATAGCAAGGATATAGAGTAATGGATGAAAAAGGTGGATTTCCGTGCGGCATCAGTTCATAGAAGTGTGCGACATCCTCTAACACTAAAATGTACGACAAAGGACGTGGATGAATTTCAAAAATATTTCTCCACTTTTAACCATTTAGGAAAATGCATTTTGCCAAACTCGTCTGTCGCCGCGTAGAATGATATCGACGGAAGAACGGTAATTGTGAAGTTAATCTTCAATTTACGAACGTCGTTTTTTAATGAATTCAATTTCTACTTCAATGATTAGTGCCGTGAGTGAGAAGTTTACTTGCTAATCGCCAATCAATTGGTTTGAGATGAGGCTCTAGTTGAACAACTCTCTGCCATACGGAATATCCCTTGTTTTAAATTGGATATATGTATTTCAAACCGGTTTCTTTCTTGCCTAATAAAGTAAATAATCATTCCCAAATTTTAGTGTGAACTATTTTTTTTGCATAAGAATGTCGTCAATGTGTCATTAAATACAAATTAATCAAAGTGAATAGCCCTCTGTATAATAGTGATCGGTTCTGGAGTTATATATTGTTTGGCCAGTTTAAAAGTAACATTTACAATCAATAAAAATAATTTATTGAATATTTCTATATACATAGTGTTTTTGAGTTTGTTGCAAAAATTTTCTATTCTTTCTTAGTTCCTACCTCCGATACACAAATCATACATTTTTCATTTTGCAATTTTGCATTTTTCGCCAGTAATTTTTCATGTATTTTCTGATGTGTCTGAAATATTAAGAATTCTAACGTCAATCCGATACACAAAACCACAAAATTTTGATATATTTACCGTTAAATGATGTTTCCGGTAGAAAACTTTTCCGCAATGTGAGCAATCGTAATGTATCGATCGTATATGTATTGTGTTCATGTGCGATTTGAGTGATGCTTTGGTTTTGTATTTACGAAGACATTTCGGACACTCGTAAGTATTTTGTTTATTATGGGTTTCCATATGATCAACCATGTGACTGTGTACGCGAAAACTTTTTACTACAATTAACACACAATCATAATTGATTAAAACAAAAATGTACCATCATCGACGAGCACTCACCACACAATAAACATTTATATGGCCGAATGTTTAAATGTGAACGCATATGAACCTGTAGATCCCATTTCGATAAACACGATTTCGAGCATATTGCACACTTAAAGCTACGATTATTGTTGTGATTCTTCATATGATAGTCATAATTGCCTTTGAATTTGAAATCTTTTTCACATATCTTACAACTGGAAATGTCAAAATAATGCGTAAAAATCTGAAACATAATTTTAAAATAAATTCATTTCAGCTTACTAGTAAGCAGGTAATCCTCGATGAACGTTTAGATGCCCGGCGAATATAACTGAAGTACGGAAATTTTTCCCACAAAGATTGCAGTGAAATTTACCTCTACCGCTCAGTGACTCTTTCGTGCTATTCCTAAGCAGGAAATGTGTGATTAACGGTATTTTACGATAGCACACATTGTATACTTACTTTGCATCAGTCGTTTGCTCTGACATCTTTTGGATTTGGCAGCCCTCGAATTTATTTTCACCGTTTTCAATACATTCGGGAAAGTTTTCATTTTCAAAGTTATTCTCTATGCTATTGTCTGCTTCCAATTTTACAACTGTTGACCAAATTTCCAAATTTTCCTCCTCGCCCGCAATCTCGTTTAAATGCTCCGACTGAAAATTATCTATTGCTTCTTCAAGATACTCCACGTCTAATTCGTATTCCGAGAGAGACAATGAATTATTATTTATGCAAAGCTCATCGTTATCTTGCGAATCCCCCTGTGATTCGGACTCTTGCAACTCGGTCTCGATTTTCATTTCAATTTGTTTATCTTGATTCTCTACATCATCGAAAGTATCTATTGATTCGGATTCTATCTCCGAATCTATTGAATTTTTTAATTCTAACAATTTCTGATGGCTTTGGTGCGCCTTCTGTCGGAAGTCGTAATAGTATGTGAGTTGTATTTTGCATCCCATGCAGATCAGCAGGTAGTCTGGTGTATCTCCAACCTAAATTCAAATGTAGACAACGTAGTATTTCAAGGTCCAAGTAATCAGTACGAACTTATTTACATACCTCGATATCAAGACACTCTTCGAACATCATTCCCAGCTTCAATATTTCGATTTCTACGTCATTGCGAATTTTTGCTATCATTATTAGATCTTCCGTTGCATCTAAACAAATGCGGCAGATATCAGACATTGCATCCACTCAATTGGAACTATGTTATCAATTGAAACTAAGAAATAGTATGTTTGTTAATGATAGTACGGTTGACAGTGAGCGGCACGAACATACCTCCTCCGCTTGATACTATTTTCGGCTGCTATCATCAATACCGCCTGCTTCGTCGCACGCACATCTCGGCTCGGTGCTCGGGACAAGCATGCGACTGTCAACTGCTGGTTCCACAGATACGTTCCACAGCAGGTGACAGCTGCTCGAAGACGTGCCATACTCAAATGTCAAACAGATAACAGGGTGTGCTGAAAGACAACTCGCGAACTTGATTGTGAACAGATGTCGGCCATAGTGAAAAAGTGGCTAGCCGTGTGGTGTGCGTCGTATGAAAAATAGTTTGAAGAAAACCTCAAGAAAATCAGTGATATTGTTAGAATAGAGTAAAACTTTAATATCCAGAACTATTGTAAATCGTGAAAGGGTTTTTGTCGAAGTTGAGAAGCTTGATTTTGTAGGTTTGCACATTGAAAATAAGCCCGGGAAGACATTTTGTTTTTGCACTGGTGGGAAATATTTGTTGAAAATTCGCAGACTATTCAATTGTAATGGTCGCGACAAAACAAGGAAATTCGCAGCGTAAGGTGGGAAAGCAGGGCAATAACCGCAAATTCAAACCCGGTGGTATGAACGGTATCGGCAAAATAGCTCATTTCGGCGCGAGAGCGTCTGCGGTCGGCATTAATCCAATCTTCAGTGCTAACCAGATTCCAGATAATCCAGGGTATGTGGATTTTAATGAGCCAACTCCGCCTAGGATGCCAGCACCACCAAAAGTCATGCCCAAGCTGCAACCAAACCCAGAGGCTGGTGGGAAACAACGTGCTCCTAGACGCACAAACCAACAGGGAAATGTGAAAAGAATGAATCCGCCGCGAAATCAAAACATGGGCAATAGCTGGGGTCAACAACGTATTCCAGGTACGCAAATGCCTCAGCAGATTCCACCTCCGGGACCTTCAGGCCCGCACGGTTTGAGAAATTTCCAGTCACCACCGATGCCCAGAATGGGGGCCAGGCCACCACCAATGGGTATGCGTCCACCTATGGTAGGCCCGCCACCTCCACCACCGCCGAACATGGCGCCAGGCCGATTTGGTCCACCGCGTCCCTTAATGCCGCCACCTTTGGCGGGTTGTCCACCGATGGGGCCACCACCCCTGGGCGCCCCACTTCGCCTGCCCCTCCGCGGAGGCCCTCTGCCTCCGCGAAACGGACCGATGCGTGGTGCTGGGCCAGGCCCTGCACCTGTGGGACCAGGCGGGCCTATCCGTCGCAACAAGAATAATATAGGAAATAATAACAATCGGAACAATAATATGCGGAACATGAGGCAACGGAAGCCAGCTAGTGCCGTGATTCCGAATGTGCCAAACGGAACAGTCAATTCACGACCAAAACGATCGACAACAACAAAGAAGACACTCAGTGAAATCCTGAATCAGTATCCGTTAGATAAACCCTGGGTGACAGATGAGATGCGGGAGGAGCACAAGAAAAAGGAAAACATCGAGAATCGATTAAAAGGAAACAAAAACGATAAACTTTTTGCCGAATTCAAAGTACAGCGGGACAAATTCGTGAAAATGTACGAAACGGCACGACTTGAATATATCGGAAAACATCCTGAACAGGTAACGTAGTTAATCGGCACATACATTAAAATAATTGCTACGGACTTTGTATGGTGATATAATTAATTTATAATTTTTTTCACATAGTAATCCAGGTGATTGTGCGGAACGTTATTTCATACTTGTTTTGGTTAAGTGATGAGAGTGTTGATACGAGGAGTAATTCTAGGAGTAATTAGTTGGGAATATGATGGACATTTAGTGTAGTTTTTGTAATTTTTGTTTGTTCTAAAGAACTAGTAGCAGGTGCAATTATAGTGGGTTCGATTTCCGGTGTATCTGATAAGGGAAGTTTCTCCATCAACGATGTTCGAAAGAACATGCAAATGGAGGCTTGTATAAAAATTGTTCGAGGAAAGTTTACATTCATGGTTTTCTCGTGTATATTTGTTGTTAATAGTGATAGACAGTCTTTTGAATTTATTTTGTTAGTTGATGTTTCGCAACACATGCTATGTAGCTTGTTATATTTCCTTTCAAATTTCGAAAACAGCACGCGGTATTTGAATTGGCCTAATTTGAAGGAGAATGCTTGATAGGCTATATACCAACAGAGAGCATAGAGGAGATAGAGATAGAGGATTTCGATCAAACTAATAGTATGTTGGATATAATAGGCGCGTTTTTTTGCTCCTCTTATCCATAACAGAACAATGCTAACCAGTGCATACGCATTGGAAACAACAACAACTCATGTTATGGATAGAGGGAGTTATTGTTTCCAATTCGGCTGCACTGGTTAGCATTGTTCTGTTATAGATAGGGGGAGCAAAAAAACTCGCCAAACATTTTTCGGAAAATGTTTTGAAAGTAGTTTATTGATAGTTTATTTATTTACTTCTTTATTTCTTTATTAATAGCAAACACTGCCCGTCCGATTTCTCTCAATACTGACACTAGGCGAGAGAATTACAGTATAAACTGCAAAATAAAAAAATAAAAAAAAATAGAAGTTAATCTCAAGTTGATTTGTTAGAATAACTTTAACATTACATTAATACCGCAATAACTTTGACATTACATTAACTAATAAAAGTTAAATTTTGGGGATTAAAAATTGTAATTTTGTCAACCTTTTAGTTAAATTCATCAATTTCAATGTATTTTTTTGTAAGGATTTCTGAAAGAACCCTTTGAAGGTTCAATTGCCATTGTTTTGATCGTTGGCGGTTATAATAGGTTTAAATTTGTAATCAGTTAGATTTGTGGATGTCCAACATATATAGATTTTAAAGGATATTATACTATTAGATTTTTTGTGAGATAAATTGTTTCCACCGTCCGCTTTCGTATTTGATGAAATTTTCATTTTGACTGTGGAAAATATTAATATAATATTTAAATGTATATTTTTTTGAGCGTCGTTCATTTAAGTATACGACAATTCATTGCTGATTTTTCATTAAAGCCTAGTAATGTATTCGACGAACGAAATACAGCGAAAACGTCTGTGCGGAATCGAGCGAAGTAAAGTTCCGCACCCCGACACCGGGGGCAGTATAAATTACCACTGATGACATTTAACAAGTGCATTACATTTGAATTCGGTGCATATAAATTTAACTAACCGGCATCAAAAATGATAATATCGGCAAAACAAAAACTATTGTTGCAAGGATGCGCGGTTCATCCATCCATTTTCACCAATTTTTCAATAAAATATCCGCAAACTCGAATGAAATTATGAGCTGTCACATTTTTCGCATCAATTTAAGGTCCTGGGTCATTAAATGGCCGCGAAATTTAACTTATACATTGTGCAGCGCCATCTCAGAGCGAGTCATTGCGTTGTCTTCGAAGACTCTTATACGCCTTCGAATACATTACTGACGAGCAAAACCAAACGAAACGAAATTCCGCGCCAGGCTGATTTTGTATGGGATTTGACACTTCGTTCCGTTTCGCGTCGAATACATTTCAGGGCTTAAGCATGAAAACGATTTTCTTGTATTGAATAGAAACTTTATTCAGTTATGTACTGACCGTTTTGTTAGATCACGTTTCACCATCTTTCGATTGAGCAAAAAAGTGTGGGGTCTAACATTGTTTCTTGAGAGCAGTTCATAATATAGCTCTACAAATACCACCAGATTGATAGCAAAACCTTTATTGCAATTCTGTCATTGAAATTGAACTAGTCCATTATATTTTTGCTGAATTTTATCGCATACGATCCATTGTTGCCAGTGTTAGTTTGCTTCAGAAATGGGTCGTTATCCTGCCGTTTAATAAGCGAATGGCAGACATGTATACGCTTAGAGAGGGGGCAATTTCTTTATGTTCATGCGAAACCCAAATATTCAGCTTACTAACATATCCCAGCTTGTGTAAATACCCTCAAATTGTTGATTTCGATTTGTTCAGAGTCTCAGCAATCTATCGTGTCGTATAGCGGAGTTATGCTTCGATTAATGTCTTTATTCTCTCGTTTTCATTTTCACTTGCCTTCTCGAGTGGCGTGCATCGTTCACATTTAAAATTCCGGGATGAAATTTCCCAAACTAATTTCGACACGGTCGTTCTTTTAACACACCTTTGCCATAAACAGTACACAATTTGTTTGGTGCTTGTAGAGCGTTTTTACCTTTCCAAAAGCGAGTTTGTTGACTTGGATTCCCCGTTTTTATGAAGTAATTAAGCAAATATGGTCAATTTACAGATTTTCGCTCTTTTTTTTTTGTTATGATTACTGAAGCGCCAGATGGAATTATTTTGGACTTAGTTAAATACTTTGTAAAAGTTCACTCTACATGCACATAAAAAAAAAACAAGCGACAATATTTTGTATACAATTATTAACGTTCTTGTAATTCTCTAACCCAACCGAACCGCTTTCCTTTTCCAACAAGGCTGTCGTCGGCTTTCGTAATCGGTGAATGAAGTGGATGCAGGCTATTCTGACAGGGTTTAATATGTAGACTGGTTTCAATCTATTTGTTAATACCTGCGACTCCTTACCGTTCAGATGATATCTCTAATACGCGATATGAGCCAACATAAGGCTGTTGCAATTACCTTTTCACAGCGTTAACATGCACAAATGCTTGGCTGCATGTCGCCAGATCTTTGAAAATGAAAAGGCTGCTCTTTCGATGATGAGCAGCCAGAGTTAACACAATGGGGTCAGCTTCATTGCAGAGCCTCTTCTTCCTAGCAGCAGTATGCCACTTAGTCAAGAAACAAGCAATTAAAATTATCATCATCCCCCGAAAGGGAATAGGATAGGAAAGGAATCCCAAACCACACTCACGACACATTAAATTTGTAATTAAATTATATAATAATTCAAAAAAGAAAACATAAATAGGATAAATGGAGAATAAAGAAAGTAAGATAGAGTTAGTTGATGGGAAGTTAGGGCAAAAGATGAATAATAAAAAAGCATGCAAAGAAGAAGAAGAAGCTCTTTCATAATATAAATAAAAATTAATTATAGGATTTTCAAGTAGAATACAAAGCGAGAGAGAGTGCTTCCGAGTCAGCAACAGAGTGCTGGTATGAGGGATGCCAAAAAAAATAGCAATTAGTAAAAAAAAACTAGTAGTAAATAGCACGTAATTTACTTTACATGGTTCTAATGTGATTCTTCAGCAGCCTTTTAAAGACGGGAAAAGACCTAGCATTCTTCAAAGAGTTAGGTAGATTATTAAAGATTTCCATAGCTAATCTAATAGGATCTTTATGTTTTCTATTCGTTCTAGCGATATCAAGCCTGAGATTATCTTTAAATCTTGTGTGATAGCTGTGATAATCACAGTGTTTTATTGGACATATCGAAGATTTTATATTGTTATTGAGTATTTTATATATTATCTTAGCTTTTTCCATAAATATAATATCCCTTACATTGAATTTATCTGTTTGTCTGTATAGTATATCACTTGGAGTCAGTCTATCAAGTCCATGCACTGCCTTGACTATCCTATTGAGTATTCTATGAATTGAGTCAATATTCATCTCTGAAGTTTGACTCCAATTCAAAATACCATAGGTAATCTTAGGCAGCACAAAACAGTTGTATATCATATTTTTTAGCTCTAAATCCAAGTAATATTTCATTCCGAACAGCCTAACCCAGAAAACCAATTTAGATTTCACATTACTTATGTGAGGGGACCAAGATAATCTATCATCAATAATTAGTCCTAAGTATTTAGATCTAGCCACTCTTTGTATCTCCTCTCCATGTATTCTAATGTTAAGGCAAAACCTAACCAGAACTTTTCTGTCTTTTAGGAAACTACCAATTAACGCCAGTCCCAAGCCTCTTATTCCAAGTTCGCTCAGATTTTCTAACAAAGTGATATGATTAACTGTATCAAAGGCCTTCGCTAAATCAATAAACAGTGCGAATCAAGTTCACAATTAATAAATTGTAAGGCATCTGTTATTGCTGATGTTGTGTTACTTTTTTGTAAAAAACCATATTGATGTGTATCAAATCCTACACTGTTTTCTATAAACTTAACTAGTCTTTTATTGATAACTTTTTCGAAAATTTTGCTAAACGAACTTGTTAAAGCAATTGGCCTGTAATTAGAAGGATCTACATCGTCACCTGATTTATGAATAGGAACTATAATGGTATCTTTCAGTTCTGTAGGGAATTCACCTTTGGTAATGTGATTATTAATGATTGCAGAAATATAAGGTGATATCTGAGTAGCGACTAATTTCAAGTTTTCGGAAGTTATTCCATCAGTTCCAGGTGAAGAATTCTTCAATGAGCTAATTATGACAAACACTTCACCAGGATCAGTAGGCTCGAAAAAGAGAGATTTTGAGTTCAACGGAATGTTCTGCCTTTCAAAGTTGTCAAGGTTAAACTTCACTCTTAAGTCCTCAATAAGTTTTTCACCTATAGAGCTGAAATGATCAACGAGATTATCGGCAGTGATGATAGAGTTAGATTTGTTTATTTTATTGCCCAACAAGAGTTCTTGGTTGATGAATTTCGAAACTTTCCTAACATCACCCTCAGCAGAAATAAGATGTCTTCTAACATGGTCTTTCTTAGCAATTCTGATCATGGAACATACTCTATTCTTCAAGGATCTGTAATCAGAAGTAAGTTTGGCATCACTTGGATTCATTTTCATTCTTTTATATAACATTTTCTTTTTATCCATTTCCTTAATTAAAATCCAATTGTTGCCTCTCCTAGCTCTGATTTCCTTAATAGTTGAAGCCGACTGTTTTGCATCTTGAATAATAGTAATTATACTTTTAAAAGAAATTTCACCATGTGTTTCACTAAGCTTCTTTAGTACCGAATCAACATATAGTCGTTTATTTAAAACTGAAATTTTCTTTTTAACTATAGATTGCAGTTGCTTTTTAATACCAGATGCTGTTATATACAAAGTATGGTGATCTAAATCTGGCCATTCTGAGTATTCTACTTTAAAAGCAACATATTGAGTGTTGACGGTAGTTGTTACATGGTCTAACAAAGTAGCTGAACTTGATGTAATTCTAGTTGGGTCACAATTTAGCAGTACCACATTGTACATTGCCAACATGTTATTATAGTTAACACAGATACTATTATTTATGCTAGTGGCATCTATATTGGTGTCGGCGACAACTATCAAGTTATTAAACCTTTGATACAAAGCATCAACATATTCAATAAATTCTTCAGGATCGTCATGCTGGGTTCTGTAGAAGGTTCCTAAGTGGATTGACCGAAAGTCGCATTCAATAGAAATAATGATAGTGTGATACCTACTATCATAATGAAGCAGCTTATGCTGAATCCTTTTATTAATGTATATAGCAGTGCCACCCCCTTGGGCATGATCCCTGCAGTTATGAATTGCGACGAATCTATCTAAGTTGAATAAACCAATCTCATAACTAGAAATCCAAGTCACATTAAGAATCACTGCATCCAACTTTGGCTTAGAATTACAAAATATCTCAAGGTCCGTAAATTTATTCCTAATGCTTCTAATATTCGCATAAAATACTTCTAGACTCATATTATTCATGATTATATTTCCGTAATCAGGTAATTAATTTTCCTTTGAACCGATGTTTTCCTCTTGAGATATTCTGAACATTCCCTGGCAAAGGATGGATGCGAAGAATTGTTACAGCCAGCCAGTGAGCAGTTAGTGCATTTGAGTATTTGCGAGTTGCAAACAGACGTGCTATGATGCTCTGCACACTTCGCACACACATCTATCTGACTTTTACAATTAACTGCGGTGTGCCCAAATTTCTGACACTTATAGCATCTACTAACATATGTGTCCTCTCTGCAAAAATGAGAATTAAATTCGATATTTTTATACTTATACTTATATAACAAGTTTGGCAAAGGTGGATCCAATTACTTCAAAGGTTACCGAATATTTTTTGGTCCTTTTATTTTGTCTACAATACACAACCCTAATACACCCTTCAGCTATATTTGGATTGAGAGACTTGATCTCTTTTGAGAACTCATCAGATGAGAAGGTTCTATCAAGTCCATGGACAACTAGCCGTGGGGTCAAGTCTTTTGTGGACTCAATCGAGTAAGACTTGTCAAGAGATTGCAAGATGTTGTTTCTAAGTGTATGGATCCCCTGCACCGAATCCGTCTTCAAAAGGATCCCACCGTCTTTCAATTCTTTACGGTGTAAAATTGGTACTTTAATAGCCGATGGGGTAATTGTCTCTTTGATTTTATTAAGTGTTTGGGTTGAAGATTGGGGATTATTCGGTCTAATAATCACTCCACCATTATATTTACTTGGTGGTTTATTGTTCAGTGGAGTGTCACTTTTCAGAACATTAGCGTAAGTGGGTTTTGAGCAGCTTTGAACTAAATGGGGGATGTTATCCAATTTATTGGACAGTTCAAGAGATAATTTTTCAATCTGCTCCACTTTATCTCTAATTTTTTGATGCTCTTTGACAATTGACGTGCATTGTTGTTGAACAACGTCCTCAATAAGGGATTTATCTTCTGGGCACATCCAGAGTACCCATTTCTCGACTGCAGAGATGCTCCTGTAAACATCATCTGACATCTTCACACATTTTGTGTGAAACCACCTTTTACAAAACCCCTCAAAGAAAAGAGCCTTATCTTTATCCCCTACCTCCTTTTTACATTTGCCGCACTTATTCGACATTAATTTCACTTAAAAAGTCCAAAACTAGTTAAACAAAATTTCCAAAGCAAGTTAAAACAAAGGGAGAAAAAATCTAACAAGGTACCGTTAAGAGCTGCTGAAGAATGAAATACAATTTCAGTCAGAATTCACGGAACACTTCACAAATTACTAATGTATTAAGAATCAAGTATAATTATAATGATCTCAATAATAAAGAAACCGCAAAAAAGACCGATTCAAATGTACAATCGAAAATCAAAACACTAACGATAATTCACACAACTGATATCTGTCAAACTTCTTCTTCTTATCAAGGCGTAGACGTCACATATCCTGCTGGAACTTCCTGATAAATGTGGTTAGGTTGCTTCTTGCATCTGCATCATCGATTATATCGCCTGGTATTTTAAGAGTAGTACCATAGCTCATCTCCCCTGCTGAGCATTTCATCTCTTTCTAATAGATGGCACATCAATCCTGCTTTTAGGGATCAATGTTAGCGTTCTATTATCCCGTTGGTCGATGGATGATATGCAATCGTCCGTATATGTTTTGAAAAATTTTGGACCCGTGTTTCACATCTGTTTGCCGTCTCCAATCTTTTGAGTCGTTCGAAGATTTCAAGTACGAGAGGACCCGCTCTCGGCTACATGCAGCAATGTCTGGTGTTTCATAACTTATTGCATTTTCCGCGGTCGTTTAATGATCACCATTAGTAGCCATTTTTCTGATAGAGCGAGTTCAATTAATCCTAAAATTAATTTATTACTATAATCCCAAAATTATAGTATGCTCAATAAAACAATAGATTACCTTGTGATCGTAGCTTTATTGAATTAAAGAAGCTGAACCAAATTTGTTCATCGCTTAATTACTAATTTCGATCAGTAATTATTGCTTGGTTGGTAAAAGTACATATACAAAATACAATTATTGTTTTCTTCATAGACCAAAGTGCAAGCAAGTGTATTCACCTCAGATTGCTGACTCTGCAACATATGCACATTTTCAATTTTGCTTTCTACTAGTGTGAATAAACTTGCTCATTAATTTCAACAATCATCAATACATGAATTTATGGAAATAACAACATATGCAGGGTTGAACTTAATTAGGTTAGGTTAGATTGTACTGGCTGGCACAAGGCCACAACAAAGACCTACTGGTCCATAGTGATACCCGATAAATAGACCACGAGAAAGAAAGTTCAATCCAGGCGGGCATCAAAGGCCCCAAACTTTTTCACGAACTGAAGGATGTCCTTCAGCTTTTGCTCCTCCACGTGCGAGAGATCAACCAGCCAGGGCTCACCGAACAATCGCAGTATGATTTTCCCCAGTGCCGGGCAGTGAACCCCGTCTCTTGACACATGCTACAGGTGTCGCTGGTTAAGAGTCCCATTTTCATAGCGTGTGCTGCTACAAGACAATGGCCAGTAATGATGCCAACCAGTCGTTTGCAGTCAGTCCGCGTTAACTCGAGGAGGCATTTAGTCGATGCAAGATTGTATGACCCCCACATGATTTTGGTTACCCTGCAGGTCTGAGTAGCACCCCATCTGCACGTCACACATTGCATCATTTTGGAGTCGATTGAGTACTTAATCGTTGGATAGGAGTAAGGATGTCTACCAATCCCGGAAGGGGGACACTAGCCCCATACTTGGCTCACGCATCCGTCCTCTCATTTCCATAAATGTCCTTGTGACCGGGAACCCAGAAGATTCTCACTCTTCTGCTGTAATCCAGTCTGTTCAGGACCTGAACGCAATCGAGTACACACTTCAATTTGTATGTGAGTCATCAGTGCTCTTACCGCCGCTTGACTGTCCGTAAAGGTATTTATTTCCTCATTTGTAGTATCTTTGGCATATACCAGATCTGCGGCTTTACGTATCGCGAAAACCTCCGCCTGAAAAGTACTACAGTGATTTGGAAGCCTGAAAGCTGCTTCCATAGCTGCATCTGCAAAATGCTGCAGCATCCAATCCTGCAGCTGTTTTAGAGCCGTCAGTGTAGATGCTAAGAGCTGCTGGGCACATTCCATTCCTGCCCATCTCCCACAGTCGCTCGAAACACAGAGTGGGAACCAAGTAGTCAGTGCTACCTGCGTATTCCCGATCAATACTGCTGTGGCCGAAGCATCCTGAGTCGACGTGTCCTGGTTCCCTAATCCTGACAGCAGCTTTTGCGGCAATGCCTCTAACAAAGAGATCAAGCCGAGGGAGATGAAGCAGTACGTTTAGAGCAGGCAAAGGAGTCGACGCTAAGGCACCTGTAGTGCAGAGAGCCACCAACCGCTAAACTCAGCAAAGATGCCGTGCTAGCAAAGATGGTTTTATTCACTGCTGGCCACCAGACCAAGCATCCGTAAATAAGGATCGGCCTAGCTATCACCAAATAGATCCAGTGCGTTAGAGCAGGGCTTAGACCCCACGTTTTACCCAGCACTCTCTTGCTGGAGGTAATAGCGTTGCTTGCCCGCTTCACCCTTTCCTCTGAATTCGCCTTCCATGTGAGCTTGCTGTCCAGAATAAAACCCAAGTACTTAGTTTGTAACTTGAGACTTAACCTGGAGCCGCCCAGCATGATTGGGTCTAAATCGGGAGTTTTGTACTTCCTAGTGAACAATACTAGGTTCTTGGTGGGCGGAATGCTCATAACTAGATTATAAGTCAATCTAGCTATGAGCATTTCGCCCACCAAAAACCTAGTATTGTTATTAATTCGTTGATTGCTGAGTTTTAGTGGCGTCAGGATCACACTATCGATCCGTCGGTTGCAGTGTTCGCCATGTACTATTTGACTCTCTGAATTGTTGGCTACAGGAAGAGGGCATAATTTGGTTATACAACGTTTTGTAAGATTACCTTTGAGTGTTTATTAGACATAAGTTTACTTCTTCATCCAGTTAGGCCTGTTTTGAAGTCTTGACAAATATTCCTGATTCCACTGTTTCCAAAAATCTACAACTATTTTTTGTGCAAGTTTCCATTTCTTCCATATCTTTTTCATTTCGTCTCCAATTGGTGCTTCAGTGGGTACTGCTATCAAATTTCTCCCAATTAAAAGATGCCCAGGTGTCAGGGCATGTCGACTGTTCAAAACAGCGTCTATTTGCGTCAAAACGGTAAACATCTCTTCCATATTGAGTAGAGTTTTTCGTATGGTTTTAATAAGATGCAGGATGACTGATTTAATACCAGCCTCCCATAGATCTCCAAAGTGGGGGCTCAGCGCAGGGTTAAAAGGCCATTTGAATTCATCATTTGCAAATTAAGCTTGAGTTTCTAGATGTACCTTAGTGAATGGTTCCTTGAGCTCCTCTTTTGCCGCAATAAAATTAGACCCGCAGTCATTGTAATTATTCTGGCATAATTCACGTCTTGACACAAATCGCTTTATTGCTGCAATACATGCCTATGATGCCAGACCGCTGACAACATCGAGGTGAATAGCCTTTGTGACTAGGCCCACAAATAGAGCAAGTACAGCTTTATGCTCTTCGTAACACGATTAGACGACCATTTCAAAGTTACAGGGCCAGCAAAATCCAAACCGCAATTCAAAAATGCGTCAGCCGGTGTAATTCTTTCTTTTGGCAAGTTTTCCATTAGTTTCTGCGTCTGAGCATTGCATCTGATGCTGCCTCCTCAATGAGGCCATCATCGACCACCGCAATGATGGCCACCATCACAAAGTTGCCTCTACACACTCGGCCACTAGATAGGCCAGTCATGATTTTTCGATTGCGCATGATGGCCCGCTTTGATGTGTGTGAAAAACCGCTCTGAAAGCCATCTTCGGCCATCCCCATTTCCATACTTCGCCACTGTCGGCCACTGCAAGCCATCGCCCGTCTACACGATGGCCCACAGTGTGGAGGCGACATGAAGCATTTCATACACTTGTGTATGCAGGTTATTACAAGCTTTCACAGTTGAAGTATCCCGTACTTTGTGCGGATGATTGAAATCATTAACTGTTGTCCTCCATGTAACATTTATTGATGGAACCTTTCTACTATCAACTTAGCAAAATGATAATCTGGGCGGATCAGTATTTGATGTTTTCTATCATACGATTCAGAATCAAGAAATGGATTCAACGAAAGGATTTTCGATTTGTAACCAATTGGTCTGTTTGAACGAAGTGTCCTAATTTCATCCTCAAATGTTGATTGTTGAGATAATCGAATGCAAGTTGTTGAGACGGTCGAATAAGAGGGTGTTATCTCATTTCCAAACTTCATGACCTCTTAATTCATGCGATCAAATTACTTAAGAGCACAGCACCGCACAACTACAATCTAGGAATAAATTGAACCCAGAACCCATGGATTTCTAGATTATCTGATGCCGTGGTTCTTAGGTACATTGGGATTCTCAATCTTTCAAGTGCTTGACATTGATTAATGTGGGTTATGTCTACTTTGAAGGAGAAAATATATCTTCGGGATGCCACAATAATCCAAGTGTTTTAACAAATGACTCCATATTGATATTAATTGGGCCAACCGCAGCTCTATCTTCCTAAGAAACGCTTTCAAGCACTTCGTTTCGATTGGAAGATCATTTTCGAATATTCATTTTGCCGGCTGCCAAGGTGGATTTTATGTCTTTCAGGAAAGCTATAGCAATAGCTGAATCTGCGACGTAAAAGTCTTCCTTTATGGCTTTGCAGGCAGTTGGATGCTTAAATTGTACGTCGTCTGCCAGTTGATGAGGCACTCGCATTGCCTTGAAAGGAGCATTGTAGTTTTTGGAGTCGTATGACGGTAGAGACTTCCGGCTCGTTATGGTATACAGCTCGTTGTTGTATCGCATTCGCCATCCATCTTCTTCCCGTATTGGACCGAGGATCCTTCGCAATACCCTTCTCTCAAACGTATTTAAGGCTTTTTCAGATGCCTGGGTCAGCGTCCAGGTTTCACTTCCGTAGCATAGCACAGGTCTAATAATTGTTTTATAGATGCAAAGCTTCGTATTCCTGTGTACGCATCGAGATTTCAAAGTGGGAAGCACCGAAAAAAATGTCTTATTGGCTAATTGAATCCGTCGTTTGATTTCGTCAAGCTCATTCCCACCCTTCGAGAGGATTGTCGCTAGGTACACGAAGTTGTCTACGTTTTCAAGGTTATAGTCCCCTATCGTTATGTTCTGTCTTATTGGCGTCCTTTTCCTTGATTGAGTCATAACTTTTGTTTTTTGTTCGTTAATTTGAAGACCAACTTCCTTGGCGGTCTGGATCAGTACTTGTGACGTGGAGTCGGTCATGGTCATTTTCACCAGTCGTACCAACTTTGCTGAGATTCCGAACTGCAGCATGATGTTAGATAATGCAGTTCGGTTGATGCTGTCGTACGCTTGTTTGAAATCGACGAATATTTGATGGACATCAATGTTGAATTCCCAGCATTTTTCCAAAATTTGTTTGACCGTAAATATTTGGTCAGTTTTTGATCCAGCAGTTTTCGATCCAAGAATTTTCTCAGCGTGATGGGAAATCCTTAACTCTAAAATCTTTGTCAAGAGTTTGTACGACGTACAAAGTAGTGTTATGCCCCTGTAGTTTTCGCACAGCAGTTTATCTCCTTTCTTTTGAATGGGACATATAACACTTTTTCGCCACTCATCCGGCATCGTTTCTTGTTGCCATATGTCTGTCACCAATCCATGGATAGCCCTTAAAACGGGAATCCCGCCTGTCTTCAGGAGCTCCACGAGGATCCCATCGATGCCCGGTGCTTTGTTGGGTTTCAAGCGGTTCATGGCCTGTCGGACTTCATCTAGTGTAGGAGGGTGAGATGAGTCACTGTATGTACCAATTAGTGATGGCGATTCGTCGGGTGCGGGGACATTTATACCTCTCCTTTAATTATGGTTTAGGCTTACTTTTTGTCCATATTAAATTGTCGCTGCTACTCAGAATTCTTCTTACGTGTCGCACCGTTACAGGCAGGTCTAAATCTGCTCGAACTTGAGACGCATTCGTACTTTTGTTTCTAGCTTTCTGCCGGATTAGCAGTTTTTGACGTTCATTGATGTTAGGTTTTCTGCCTGTTTGTCTGATAGTGTTGTACCTTGCTTTTAATTTTATGTAATTATTAACTACACATACCGATCTATTAAGCCTTTTTGCAATTTCCCGGTTGGAGAAACAGTTTTCTTTGTAGGCATCAATTTTTGCACTTTCCTCCATCGATAATACCATTTTTCGTGGCATTTTTCTATAGAAAACGCAAAATGTAATTTATTTAAAAAAATGAGTTTTTATTTAATTTAATTCACTTACTTGAAAAATGTCCAGTGAATTCCTCCAAATTTCACAAACATAACTTTCTAATTTACTGACCTTATAAATATGTCCGCTTGAAACGCATGAAATATACTGAGTAAATTATATGCAGAAGAAATCAGGCTTATGACATACCAGTATTTCTTGGAATTCTATTTTACAGTACGCACGTAATAAAAAAGCATTCAAACTTGCATCCAAATTTTAAGTGCAATTTTGTAAATGAACTTATAGTTATGTCCTCCACTGTATAATTACCCATACTGTTTCTTGTCCGTACTATGGCGGGCGCCAAAAGTATAAATTTTATTGTATCTGGCGACGAAGTCTTGAACGATGACTGTCGCTGAATTTGCTGTTGTGCTGCTTCCGGAGCTGACAACCGCTCTGTCTCTAAATGAAGCACAGTGTAATGCTTTCCATTACACTTTGCGGCCATTTGAGACCATATGTTGACTGCTCAAGCAGTTAAAATATAACTTTTCATGTTTCACCAAATCACGCTTTTAAGGAACGCTGGCGCTCGTAAATTTACTGCACATACACGTCTTGTGACCTCCTCTGCATATTGAACATATCGGTAAAATCTTAACCTTCAGTGGGGATGTAGCTGCAAGTGCACTGACTTTGGCAGCTTTGAATCGCGTCCAGGACAGTAAGACGCCTATACAAGGAACTGATCGACGTTTGGAACTTCAATTGACCTGCCAGTAGAATTCTGCCATTCGATGCCAGTGTCGGCATCAAGTTTTCCTCTAGCATGTATACCAATACTGTATCTGCCATATTCCTTTCTGATGTCTTCATACTGCATAAAACCTCGTGTGTTTTGTTGATCGACGATATGCTGGCTTGCCCACATGCCTTGATGGACCATAATAGCCCCTTGAGGCCGTTAGCTATGACCCTGGGATTGTTGAACCGCTTTACAACTAGTGACCATGCTTCTTCGTAATTGGCATGAGTGATATTCAGATGCTTGATCACCTGGTCCGCGTCCCCGACCAACGATGTTTTCAGATACTGCATCTTTTGGACCGGACCAATATATCTTGAAACGAAGTCCAGTTTTTCGAATCCCCATTGAATTTGGTGATTATGATTCGCTCTGGCGGTACTGTTCCTTCATTCATAAATGCACTCTGTTCTAGAGTCATTGGCTGTCGTGATGCCGTTTGCTCGATTTGCTGCTCTCATCATCATATTCCCTTAAATGTTATCATCATATTCCCTTAAATGAAACATCACAATATTTTCATCGACCAGTCGTTCTACATTTTCGTAGGCCCTAACGTAGTCTTCATAACCTCTTGATGCAGACGTTGAGTGACTGCACTCTCGCACTCAAAGTACTTCTTTGAATACCGTGCTGAAGTATCCTTCCTGAAATTCCGCACAAATCGGAGCACTCCGTCAATGTTTAATTTCTGCTTCTCTACCGCTGTTAGATTAAACTTCTGGGCTGTCTCCGTTGCCATATTCATGTATATCGCTCGAAATTGTATTAGAACCAAAGATCCGATTCGTAGAACCATATGTTTAATTAATCCTAAAATTAATTGAATTTATTACTATAATCCTAAAATTATAGTATGCTCTTTAACGACCACAAGGTAATTTATTGTTTTATTAAGCATACTATAATTTTAGGATTATAGTAAGAAATTCAATTAATTTTAGAATTAATTGAAGATTTGTGGTCCGTCGAGCCGTCTTTCTGTTTTCACAGCTTTAACACAACATTATATAGTTTATTATCAACCTAGCGTCGGGGTCAGCTATTATAGAGGCTCACTCTACATGCATATAACAAAACTAGTGTCAATATTATATATTATTTATTGCACAATTATTAACTTTCTTGTAACTCTCTCACACAACCGATTCGGCTTCGTTTTCCAGCAGATGTGACCCATTTCACTCGTTTCATGAGTAAGAGTCGTTATCGAATTTTGGAGGTGCTGTTTTAGAGATGAAAGTTTACGGTTTTTCATGTCATTGTAACTTACGAGATAACATTTTATTTACAAAATAATACCCAATAAGGTAAGCTAGCTTTTGAAGAGCGCAAGCATCTAACGACATCGTTCGAAAAATCGGCAATGAATTATGCAACACTGCAATAAATTTCTTTCCTTGTCAGGAGCTGTAAAGATAACTGTCTAAAAACAATCTGTTCTCCTGAAGCATATTTGGCCTTAAAATTTTTGAAATAATTACAAAGATGAGTGCATTTTCGAATCGCATGATTGATTAGGTATCCTAGGCATGGATTTGGCGCTCTATGAACCAAAGTACTGTACGCTTATTCTCTATTTTTCCCCCTAACTATTATCCAACTGGCATTCTCCTTCATAATTTTCGATGTAAATCAATTAAATATAATTTGAAGTTCAAAAAAATGGAAATATCAATATGTTACCTTCGAAATATAAAAGAATCTAAAAACAATTACAAATGCTTTTTTAAAAAAAAAAACACTGCACAAACCCTGCAATACTTTCATTATTTTGGCATATTTTTTGCAGGATATTGACAAAATCATGACCGAGTCGTCGGACAAAAACAAAGACGAAAAAGCCAAAACAAACAATGCAAATAATAATCAGTCAGCAGCAACATAAATTGAATGATAATGCTACAATTTTTTTATTATTGATTCGATTGAATATTATCGATACAAGAGAGGAGAGATTATAAAAATACATAAATATTTTGATCATATTTTAAAATGATTAAATTAAAATTATACGAAATCAAACTATAATTAACATTTGAAAATGTTTTAAACAATTTGTTTGATAATGATACGAGATGATGATAGCTAGATTTGTGAGTATTGGAAAAGATAGTTGATTGACATTTGAAATCTTCTATCGACTTTTCTATATTTAAATGTCGATAATTCGCATTAGAAATGATTAAAAATAAATATTAATATATGAATTGACTTAATACAGTTCGCGAAAGCGTATTTAGATTTTGATAAGAGATTGCTTTAATTTGACACTGCTTTGTTTCTGCAGAATAAATAATTTTTTGAGCTTTGATATGAATAAAAACTGTATTTTATTGTTTTTTACGGAAATAAATAAGAAGCCAATTGGTTTGTGGAGGTTTTCATTACCTCATCTATTTAATTCACGAAAGAAACTGTTGATAACGTTTATTAAATTTATGTATTTTGATGATGAATGAAATGTTTTTCTTCTGCAGTTCTATATGAAAATATTGGAAACAATCAAATGATTTGTGTAAAATATTAAATACAATAGAATACTACCGAGCTTCTTGTGATCGTTTGTGGAAATTTGTATGAAGATTGTTTCATAGCCCAATGGCTGTTTTGATTGATACTTGAAGTGATATAGCAACTTGTAAGTCCAATATACGGAATTTTGATACTACCACAAGAACTATGCTTTTCAACAGAGGTTTATTTTGCTGCTGTTCAATCTTTCTATTGTTCGGCACAGACGAAATCAACACAAATAAGTCTGATTGACTGCATAAAAGCTTTCGCTTCAACTGGAGGGATACATCTATTTCGAGAAGTGTTTCAATTGCTTTGAGTCTGTGTCTTCAGATGCTTAGCCACTTATTGGTTTAAGATATCTCACCTAATTCGTGAGTTTCGATCTGCAGGCTTTTCCTAATTATTTCCAACCTCAACTTTTATGAACAACTAAGTTCAAAACTGGCCTACAGCCAGTATATTTTGCGCCAGTATTATTATGATGATTGTATCTATGTGTAACAGAAATAACGTATATTGGATTTATCATACGAGTCTATTAAAATGTTTCACGATAAACATATTTCGACGAATCAAAACAGAACATTGAATTAACTTACATTTTTGTAAAATTATAATTACTATCTCGTATCAGCTTGATTAGCATCTTCAAAGTGGAAAATAAATTACTGAGCATGAATTCATGTGTAAAAACAAAAGTTTATTTCTTAAATGCTAAAAAAAAACTCGACAGATCAGCAATTCGAAAAATAGTTATTTTGTCCTATTAACTTTTAAGATTTAATTCTAGGCGAATAATTTTTCTTATTTATAAACAGAATCTCATTTTTCGAGATGCAAATATATATTGAATATCAAACTAGTTTTTCCTTATATTCAGCTTTCAGAATCTAAAAAATATAGTAATTTCGCCGAAAATTATGAATTAAATAAGTTGAATTTATTTGATTTTTAAGCTGTCGAGCTCTAGCTACTGATAGTTATATTGAAAAATTTGCATTATTCAATTTGTGCTGTCTTATTGTCATTGCAATTTGACTTAACATATTATTTATTTTTGATTGATTTTTTCACCCCTAAAAATGCTAAGAGAATATTTTCTTATGTTCTCTGCACGATGTTTTGTTGCTTTGGAGAGAAAGAAAAAAGGAGGAATTAGTTTAGACGATTGAGAAAAAATTGTTCATTAGAAAACAATGAGAGAGTTGGAAGTTGGAAGGAAATATTTCAGTTCGATAAAGAGGAAAAAAGAAAATATGTCTTTTTTACATATATATTTCGTACGTCATGAATATAGATATAATCTAGGGTTCGTACATTGAGTGATTGAAATATATGCATATTACATAAAGTAAATAATGGAATGTTTTCTTTTAGATTTAAGATATTTAGGGCAATGATTTGACTGTCTAGGGATTTCCAGTACAATTTTTTGGGAAAAAACTCATCGGTTTTCGGTTGAGATTCTATTTACTTCTTCATTTTGCTCGCTAGTTTTCCTATATTTTTTTGCGTATAGGTACTGTTTAGTTTTTTAAGATATCCATAATGTAAAATAATAATCACTAACATTTTTTTTAAAATATCACTAACACAATGGTTTATTTTCTATTGGTTTATTTTACACTTAATGGTTTATTTTCTCATGGCAAAAAAAGCATGTTGATCTTTTGTAAAAGATTCCATAGACGTTTATGTTCTTTAAACACACGCAGGGGCGGATTTGCCACTAGGCCCGGTAGGCCCGGGCCTAGGGCGGCAAATTTTCGATTTTTGTTGGGGTGGCCACTTTTCGAGTTTTTTTTTTGAGGCAGCAATATTTTTTCTGTCATATATATCTGAGTTGAATGAGCCTAACACTTTAAACCAACGGGATTCTCTAAAAAATCAATGCACACTGAAATTCACATCTGAAAATTTTTTTCGGACATTGAAAAGTTTGACTTATAATAAATATCGAAATGCGATCACGGTAGAGGACCAAAGAAACTCAAAAATGCCTAAAATACATTCAAAGAGCCTAAAAAGACCTAAAAAGATCCTAAAAGGAACCCAAATAATACCTCTTCAATTTACGAAAAGCTAATCAGAGGTGAATATTTGCATGCGTTGATTTTTCAGAGATTTTTTTATTATTATTATGGTACAGAGTATATCAACTACATGCGAATCTCTCTTTATTTTTTATGTATTTTTTCAAATTCTACTTCATTACTGAAATTAAGTTCTATAAAAAAAATGAAATCTAGAACACCATAGGTCAAAATATCTCGGGTTCATCCTTAGTTAATAACAAATCGTACATTAATTTACAGTAGTCGAGTGAATAGTTGATCTCCAGTCAAGTGCGAAAGCAAACTTTGAACGAAATAGTAAACTTACTTATAATTTATGAGCGAAGACGTTGGAATTATATGCGATGTAAAAGTGTATACAGTTTTCGACTGTTCAACATTGGTACTTTTTAGATTCTTTTTTTGTTAGGTACTTTTAGGTTCTTTACTGTGTGTGTATTTTTATATTTATTTGTGTGGCAAGTGAATGAACCGGTGTCAGTATTATTCTGATATTCCTTTTTTGTAAGCTCGGGTGCAACGAAAAATAGTGAAATTTTCTAGGGAATCGAAAAAAATCACGCATCGTTACATATAATATTATTCACGAAAAGGGCGGCAAATATTTCTGAGGCCTAGGGCGGCGAAATGGACAAATCCGCCCCTGAACACACGATCAGTTATCGAAACACTATTTTCAGCTTGATCAAATAATTATTTATCTAAAGTAAAATGCAACCAAATATGATGGTCACTCCACACAATAGCCCATAATGGTCCACTGCAATGGCTGCCTTGATGCCACCATCACCAAGTTGGCTCTCCACATTGGACCATTAGATGAGCCTGTCCTAATTTTTTCGTTGCATTTGATGGCACTCTTTAATGTTAGAAAAATCGCTCTCAAAGTCATTCTCCTCCATCACCATTTCCATGCTTCATCACTGCCGGTCACTACAAGCCACAATGCTGATGGCCTGCATGGGCCCATTATGGGTCATTGTGTAGATACGACATTCGTATTTGCATCTGAAAAATGTTATTTGAATGAGTTTTAAGATGACAGCTATCGCATGTCTCGCAATTGATAGTTATAGGAAGTTATGTGACTTACTAGTGTAAAGTAGAAAATAGACTTTAAGCATGAAACCACGCCAATTGTCTTGGAACATTTAACAATTTCTAATTAACATCTATTACTACTACTATAATATACATAATAGTTAGCGGGACAAAATTAATTTTGTGGTTATATTGATTGTTGCTGGGAAACTTGCGTACGAAAGGTGTCTAGACTCTTCATCAACGATGGGCTCACCATCTGCCAGTTTGGATCATTCACGCGGTGAAATGTGGGTGGTTGATCTGCCTATCCCTTCGTGAAATTACAGGCGTGAGTGTTTTTTTATGAAGAGGGTCTAGGGCGTGGAAATACAAACTATTCATAAAATTTTCATAAATATTTCAGTATTTAACAAGTTCCTAGGTATTAAACACTTTATACACAACTAACTAAACAAAAAAACTAGATGGTTACAATGGTATGCATAATATTAACGTTAAATAACTAAAACACTTAAATTAAAGCCTATAACTAACTAGATGATAATGTAGCACAATTACAAAACTGCCATTTTGATTCCTCGCCATTACTCTCCCACTCGGTACAACCTCGCAACAAGTAATCCGCCACATTAATTTCGCAATGAGCTAATGTCCTGAATGATGTCGAAGGTAGGACAAAGAAATGTAGATCCTTCGCTGGCAAAGCAGTAATTTTCTTTCGTGGTGTTTCTCTAAGGGTGTTAGTTACAACATCGAACATAAACAGGGCCATCATCAAAAGATCTGTATTCATGGCAATGCGTGACCACTTGCTTTTATACTAAATTCTTTTCACCAAGCATTTGTCTCGTACTTCGATAAATCTAGTTTGAATTGGGTGCGTTTGTGAATTATCTGCTAACTGAATTTATTTCAGCATATGTGGAATCACAACCATGAGAAAGAGAGTATGTTCGCCTGACTTGTAAATCGAAAATTTTCCCAAAAAATTGGAGATTTTATAGAAAGAGAATGTAGGGTGCACAAAAAGAAAGGACGTTGATAAAAGTATAAAAACTAAGGATTGCTGAACTAGGTGGTGCACGAAAAACTGGCATTTCGTTCAAGAAATGATCCTGTAACTAACGGAATCAAGAGTAAACGCTTCTGAGGATGGCTACATTAATACATGTTATATATTTCAAGGAAATTAAGTGCAAGCCATGAGTTTGCAAATTTTCGTACAGTGTATCAAAGTGGAAATGGAACAAATATATTTTCTAGACCTCAAATAAATGTAATTAATTGAAATTTATAATTAATCGAAATTTGAAAAAATTAAATTCTATTATTAAATCGTACATAGTTGGACCAAATAAATATATAAAATTTCTTTAAAAAGTTCGACTAAGATAAAATCGGTCACTGCATTAATATGATTTGCATTAGCTAAAAGAACTGGAGCTAACTTCTCTTTTATTATTTGAAGAATCCCTAGCAAGTATCACGGCATCACTTGTTGCGTATAACCTAAAGCATAGTACTGAGTTCGATTTCACGTGAAATTTTCATACAAAATTTCACGTGAAATGTGTTTCGGCGAAAATTTAGCTTGAAAATAAGCAAGTTTGGTACTGTGTTCTTAGCATGAAAAGTTGCTTTGAAGCTGCTTTCGCTTCGAAAACATAGATGGCACTGAAACATGTTGTCAATCATTTCACGCCAATTTCGTTTGTGCAGTTCATTCTTTCGAGCGAAAAAGTGACATTTAGTGTTTGAATTTGAAAATTGAGCAGTGCAAATGACTTTCCAATAAGAAAATCGATCGAAAATTGAAATTCTTGACATTTTATCCGTCAAGAATGAGCAGTGTCTCTGCTTTTCTCTGTTGTCAAAATTTTCGCTCGAAAGAATGGTCAGATAAAGGCTGGTACTGAGTTCGAGTTCACGTGAAATTTTGACATGTTTCCATTATCTGGTCATTCTTTCGAGCGAAAATTTTGACAACGGAGAAAAGCAGAGACATTGCTCATTCTTGACGGATAAAATGTCAAGAATTTCAATTTTCGATCGATTTTCTTATTGGAAAGTCATTTGCACTGCTCAATTTTCAAATTCAAACACTAAATGTCACTTTTTCGCTCGAAAGAATGAACTGCACAAACGAAATTGGCGTGAAATGATTGACAACATGTTTCAGTGCCATCTATGTTTTCGAAGCGAAAGCAGCTTCAAAGCAACTTTTCATGCTAAGAACACAGTACCAAACTTGCTTATTTTCAAGCTAAATTTTCGCCGAAACCAATTTCACGTGAAATTTTGTACGAAAATTTCACGTGAAATCGAACTCAGTACTATGCTTTAAGTTTGAAAGTTAACGGGAGCAATATGCCCTCAAGAGAACCTCAAACTTCAGCTGAATTAAGAAAAGCCATGATTCAAGATTCTCAAACCGTTAAAATTTTGAATGAAATTGCTGGAATAAATTGATCGAACTCGCACAACAATATTTAATATAAGAAAATAATATTATAGCACCACAGACTATTAAACTAAATCCAAACCAAGTTCTCGAAAAATGTTCATGCCAGCAGAGAAACGCTAGGTAGGGCGACAAATAAAAGAAAAATCCGATCTAAGAGCTCCAAAACTTGCTATTGTAGAAAAACATTTTACGGAAATCATAGTTCTCAAACCGTGTGGATAATTTTGCGTGCGATAGCATCGTTTTAACTATAGGGTTGCGAAGAGAGAGCTTTTTTTCAGTAAAGTCAATCTAAAAAAGATAGAATTTTGTTAAAAAAAACGAAGGAAAGGACCTTTTGTTTTGGCAGTAAGTTTTATTCACCAACGAAAGCAAATACAACGTTTTTAGATCGGATAGCAGATCGTATGTATAGAGAAGAGTCAATAAAGAATTAGAAAAAAAATCGACGGCCAAGCCTTAAACACAGTGGAGGTTTCGTGCTAAGGTGGGGTTCTATGTCAGCTGATGGACCTGGGAATCTATATGGATTACCGGGGGATAATGAACCAGACTGTGAAATTAAATATGTTAATAAGATATAATTTAATATAAAATGCTTGAAAATTCGGGATTGAAAATAACTTTTATTCAGTATAACGATTCCAAGCTTACAATATAATGGGTTCTTTTCTAATGGTTGTTCCATTTTGATTTTGTGCCACTGTTTATGTTATTTAAGGTATGCTGCAGCTGGGCGCTAAAACTAAAAACTGAAACTGAAACTTGATTCGGTTTTAAGGTTAGCAAAACTTAATGACGTCATTTTCGAATTAGTTTCGCACGGAAATGCTGCCGGTGGTTGCTCAAACTAAAACCTATATGACAGACACAAAAACTGTAAAGTGAGCATCAACATTTTTTCTTGTATGTTTGCGATTGCAAAGTGAACATGATTCTGCAAAATAATCGTCAATGTCAAAAATATACAAAAAGAACACTACAGACCAATACAAACTACAAAACACCAAAACTAAAACTGAAAATAATGAACATGTTCATTCCTCACTTTCAGTATCTGAAAGCTCAGTTTGACAGAATTTTAAGTCTTAGCTAAAACTTTCAGTTTTAGCATTCTACTGCAGCAGCTGTGGTAATACTTAAGCCCACTCTGAAATTGAGTTAGATTCAGTTTAAGTTTTTAGTTTCAGCTCCCAGCCGCAGCGTACCTTTAGCAAACTTTCAGACAAAATTTACCTCCATATTAATTTGAATAACATCTTACTTGATTTCGTTGGAAATTGGGCTTTTGCACTAGACAACTCAGTATGAAGATTTCTTCCTCGACTCTTTTTCCGTCGCGATTATCCAACTCGCATTTGTGTGTTCTGTCGCTCGGGACTATCATCAATTCGGACATATTATGAATTTTGACGGTGAATCAGTAAACTAGTTAAAGTAGAAAATCAGTTAAAGATTGATGATAAACATCATCCTATTCGAATTCTTTCTCTATCTATCTTCACAAGAACAAACGGCGGGAAACGCAACAACGGTCACCCTCTAATCCAGAAGATCATTACTAGTTATTGAAGATTGGTGAACAAATAAAGGAGTGTCTTTTGAATTAGCATAAATTAATTGATTTAATTGCATGATTTAGTTATTTTCTTTCCACCCCTAAATGAAGCGGATCTTACCAGCAACCTTCTATTCTAACCCCACCCGTGAACGTAAGAAAAAAATAATGATTGAGATATCTGAGCTCGTCTGGGAAAAAAATCGCGCATGGTTTACAAAATGTTGGCCATCCCCGATTTAAACCATCGAATGTATCACCGGAAAGGACATTTAAATTGAAACTGCTACTGGTTTATCTTTCGTGGGGACAATACTTTTATTCAGGAGTAAGCTACCGTCCGATTTGTTTTTAGGATCTCCGATAGTTTTTTTTCCTTAAGGACGAATTTATTTCTTCTTTAGTATTCCTTGTTGCATGTATACAATTTTCGAATAGGGATGGGAAAGCGCTCAGATCTTCGTCCAAAAAAGTCGAAATTTTTTTAATGTTAGTAACATTCTTTATTGCAGCTATCTCTACTATAGAACTTTTTCCTCAGTTTTCCATATCGGACAGCTTCTATTATTTGCAGAATAATGAGGGGAACCACACAGAATGCAGACTAATTTATTATAAATGCCTTCACAGTTGGTATTTCCACACTTTACACTACTTTTTTCAGGGCTTTTGCAAAACTTAGCTTCATACACTGCCTGTGTTTGGAAATATAGTAATCCACTCTAATTCTTACGTAATCCACTTTTACAAATTCAGGGAATTCATCTCCTTCAAAAATACATTTTACTGTGAGGGACGGAATGAACGTGTTCAGATCTTCTCTATCCCTCATTAATAGCCTTTCTGCCAAAATTATTACCGGGAATACCATATTTGGAATTTCTTTTAAGTCAAAATCTATAAGAATGTTCCAAAGGATTCCATACCTAAAGATGAAATTATTGGGAATATACCCATTTAGGTTATATTTGGGAAGGACTCTACCATCGAGAAGCCACTATTTTTAATTATATCTTTTTATAGTGAGAGCATAAAACGAAATATCATCTAACCTCAACTTCGAACCATCTCCATTGGTTCCTTCAACAATAACCGCATAAGACTTTTTGGACCCCGGCGAATATCTAATCACCTGTCTATCTAACACAACTTTGGCAATAGTGGCTACTGGTATAGTGAGTAAATTACTACCTGCATTATTATAATTTCCTATACTATTAAGGCCACCACCAGCCTGTGCAGTACGATCCATCGATTCAATATTTAATCGCTTATCTTAAAAACTTTTTGTTACTAGACTTCCGTGCTTCAGGGCCGCGTTAGTGCGAACTACTGAACCATCCTCATATTTTTCCTCTTTGGCGTTGGCATCGGATCTCCCTCCGACGGCTCTTCCGCCATGCGTTACATAGAGATCTTGCCTAAACTAGTACGTCTTACTGTTAGTCCTTCCACCCCTACCACACCCTCAGGCTGTTGACAACATCGTTGTGTCGTTTTGGTCTTGCGATATGATTCTTCTCATTTTGTTTGTAGTTTAGAACTTAGGTCTTTCCGCCAGTGGATGTTGTGTAGAGCATCCTGAACCCAGTTGAACTCGTCCTCAAATTGTATTGCTATTTCATCACTTTCCTCATTAGAGTCTAGCCTTTACTGCACATCCAAAACGTACTTCATTGCTGTTTTGAGGCCTTCTGGTGATATCTATCCTACATTCCGATCTAATATGCCTTCTTCGAGGCCTTGTGTGTATACGTTTTTCCGCTCGGAGTGCAAATTTCTTCCTTGTTCCGTTGCTATTTATATCAACCAATGGCTCTGACTATTTCTCCATGTTTCGATAAATTGGCTACTTATTTCACGGCTACGTTTATGTGGTTTCCTTTTACTTTTGTTTGATGACAAATTCAAATTCAGGAAGAAACCATAATGACTCAAGAAATGAATTCCAAGTATGCACTCAAAAACCATATCTCCGAATTGTTTATGTCGGACGATCTCGCTGAGAACTGGTGTAGATAAACCAGTAGCCGTAATATCGAAGAACATTGCCAAGACTCCATGACTTCGCCGTATCCCAGGATCGACCTATCTCTCTTGTGTTGATGGTGATGTTACAAACTTGTTGATTGTCTTTTTTCTGTGGACTGAAATCATTCTCACGAAAATTGTCCTTTCTTTCCGCAGATTCAGCATCGGGAAGCTCCGCCAGCTGATGAAGTTGTAGTGGTACTTGTTCTTCGGTTTACATATTCCTGGCAATATTGCGGCTTCCATTTCCTTCGGCAATCACGCCTCAAGTGTCCTTTTTCTTCACAGTTTCAGCATTGTGTCTGTCGTTGATTCCCTGATAATTGCGTCTCTTTGGCACACACACTTTACGGCATACTTTGGCACACACACTTTACTTTACGGACTATAACATTGCTTCGAGACGCCCGCTTGAGCGAATCGTAGGTCAGAGTATGGGCCAATGAATCTTTCAGCGTCCGTTTGTCAGCCAACCGAAGTGCTTGATTAAGTTCTTCATCACGTACTCCCAGGATGAAATCATTATTTAGTGTGTACCATTAATGTGGTCAGACGTTCTCGATTACTCCATTGGTTAACAGCCTCAAACTGCTGCTTGTAGATGGTCTAAGAAATTTTTCTGTAGAAAATGGATGTTTTCAGTGATTTACTGCCATTTAATTCAGCTGGAGCAGTTCATATATAGCATTTTCAACTTAAATGAAAGCTTTTCCAATTGAAATGAAACTAATTTTATTTGAAATGAAATCTTTTTCAAATGGAATGAAACTTCGACACAAAACCATCTTAAGAAAAATAATTTTCGAAGTAGATATATTATTCGTAGTTCATGGCAATGTAGTTTTTAACACAAACTGTTTAAATTCGTTAATCACATTCCGTTAGATGAGCTGCGAAAGCAACTAGTTGCGTGAAGTTCATTAAGTTGTTAATTCATTAAACAAAATGAAGTGTTAATTAAGTTGTTAATTCAGGAAGCTCTGATTATTGGCATCCTGGCCAGGAGCTGGAATCCTCTAGTGCAGTAAGTTGTCAAAATATGGTAAATCACAGAGAAAGCAGAGATAGTGCCAGCATTAATGGTGCACGGAGATGAATAAGGCGTTACCAAAAAATAACCGCAGACGTGAACTTGCTGCTTATAAAACTGCACCAAGAAGAGAAAACGGTTTCCGAAGCAGCGCGAATTACTTCAATACGTAAATTCTGCAAAAACAATTTCATCGCGTTTTAATAAAAAATTCTCAAGTTTTAGTTCAACGCAAGTGTGGAGTGTGGAGGAAACCGAATAAAAAAAATAACACCGGACATTTTGGAAAACATTGAGTGCTATATCGGAAGTGAACCCGCAATTTCCCTTAAAAACATAAGAAAAAAATTATGTGAAGAAAAAGTCATATCTGTGTCGATAAACACTATTGCTAATGCTCTACGGGAGCTGAAAATTACGCTAAAGCTTACTTCGGTTGAGGTTGATTGAATGAATTGCCAGCGAACGTTGCAAATGGGGCAAATTTACGCTAGAGAGTTTTCGCAGTGGGCTTCTCATCAAAGAGGAAAATTATTTTTTTTTTAGATGTGTGCGGCTTTAATCTGCACCTTCGGAGATCACAATGCCGTTCCAAAGTCGGTGAACGAGCTCACATTGTTGTACCTACTGTAAGGAAACGTAATGTTACGCTAATTGCAGCTATGAATGACGGTGGTATTGTTTATTCGAAAATAATTCCAAGCGCAACCGTGAATGCTGAAAGATTTAAACTCTTCTTACGGGAGCTTTTGGAAAGAATTGGTTTCATGCCAAATATGGAGAATTCAATTCTGATTTTGGATAATGCTCGAATCCACAAAACGCGAGAAGTTCAAGAGGTGGTTGCAGGTAGCGGATGTATTTTAAAATTGTTACCTCCTTACTCCCGATGCTGAACCAAATCGAAAAAGCTTTTCCGGAATTAAAGTGTACGCTCGTTCTCTACTGAGCGACATTAGTACAGATCATAACATTAGCAATGTTATTGAAGAAAGCGGGCTTCAAGTGACTTCAGATGATTATTCTAACTATCTCCTAGATATGGTTTTGCAAATACCAAAAGCTGCAGAAGGCCAACCATTACATTAAATTCTATTTTATAATTAAAATATCACTAAAATATCATATACTATATCACTTTAATTTTCTTCATATGCTTTTATTACTCTTCATACATTTACTTCAAAAGTAAATTATCCTGAAACTATTTTTTTTTTATGAAATTTTCATTCAATTGGGAAAAGGTTTTCATTTGAAAAAGGTTTCATTTAAAATAAAAGTGGTTTTATTTCAATTGGAAAAGGTTTAATTTCAATTGGCAAACGTTTCATTTAAGCTGCAGATGCTATAGCTTTCACGTGCTGCAAATTCGATTTTAACAGATCCATTTCTTCCTCGAGTACTACTAATTTTCGCCTTTGCTTATCGAAATGCCACTCCACTTCAACAGCTTGAGTTTCTAATTGCTGTTGGAACTGTTGCTTGATTTCCAGCAGCTGCTTTGATATCCAGAGGGCTGTTGGTCTAAGTGCTCCTTGATGTCTATGGCTTGTTGTTTACTGTCTTCAGCTTGTTCATTAAGTTTCTGGTTCAGTTTCCCAACCCATTGTCAGCAATAAATCGCACATCGGATTTTCCCCACCGTTGCTTTGTTCTTCATGAACAGTCTTACACAACAGTCTTACACAACTTACACAACTGTCTTACACAACTGTTGTAAAACATCCAAAACACCTAAATTTTTGTTTTTTGTTTTAAATGAAGCTTAAACTGTCAAATAACACAACAAAAACATAGGTGCAAACTACACTAGTATCTAAAAATTAACTTGTCATGCAGCAAAAATGCGTCATAATTTTTTCAACAACTCAATAGTTGGTTTTCCAATAGTTTCGACTGTTCGAACTCCTTTTCGAAGCTGAAAATAGCAAATAAACAGAACGTTCCCTAGAAAGTTTATTTTGAATATTCAACTTGGTTGCAGCAGCCATGTTTTGTAAAATAAACAACTTATTTTAAATGCATAGGCATAAGTTCATATTTATTTTTGTTTCAAACCATAATTATATTCCAATATTACAGTAAAACAAATTTCCTTATCGATACTTAGAGATTTGTTTTTTAAAAAATACACACATATATATTTGTCATAATTCCTTTTTATGCATTTACTTGAGCATTTACACAATTCTTGATAAGTACTCCCCCGCCCTCGGAAAACATAACTGTCCGACGACGAAAGACAGTACATAATTCGTAATACAATATATAATACATGAATATGTACTTTATTTTTCAAGAAGCTGTTCGAATTTTTCAATTGTATAGATTTACTTGTTAAGAATAATTAGACTACTTAAAAACTAGATTTTTGAAATTTCAATGAATAAATATTTAAGAAATTATCGATCTGATTTCGTACTGTGCACGTTTTGCTTATGCAAAATAGTATTTTTTATTTCAAAAACTTGTAAAATACTTTGTGAATATTAAACAGTGAATGTGCTTGTAGCTAAATTATTGTAATCGAAATAAGTTATTTGTTTGTTTAAAATATCACTTAAAATGCTTTGAAAAGAGTTCTACATACTTTGATGAATCGATCTTGTGGCAAATTCAAATCACATTCATATGATTGTTGCTTCTTTTTTTGGTTGGAATAAAAAAACTTATGAAGCTTATTTAAAAAAAAAAGCCCGATCTTAAGAAGTGGGAAAAACTTTTCTTTCTAATATCAACACTGCATCAGTGTTTCCTTGATTTCATTAAAATATTGATTTTTTATTAGTTCTTAACTACGTATTAATATAAACTTTATTCTATATACAATATTTCTTTGACTTTTTTCTGGAATTAATCGTGTGTCGGTTTGCAAATATTTGCAAAAGAGAAACATATTTTTGTTTTTTGGCGTTTGTTAAACGGTTTTACGGCAGTTATGGTGAGGACTAGCTTTTTGATTTTATTTCAGTATTACTTTCGTACATTCAAGTTATGCTTGTAAGATTTGATTTTACTTTTCAATTCCACGCACAGTAGACATATTTCAAAAACTATTTTCATTCTTCCGCCAAAATAAATTAATATCTACGTTTGATATTTGCATATGTAATGTTCAGAAAATATTTTTTTGACATAGAGCTGCGATACTACATTTTGTTAATGCTATTGGGTTGGCGGGAAAGTTCTGTCGTATTCAACAGGTCAAAATAAGCAGATAGAATGCACTGTACGGGGTCTTATTATATAGCCCACCTTTCAATATCCTTCATCAGTTAGCTGCGAAGTATAGAGTGAATAAGATGGCAGTGAATAAAGTGCATTTAAGACATTGCATTTGATGAGTTCCCGAAAGGCACGTTGCGAAGTGAAGTTGTAATTATTCGGACCTGCCACAGATGGTTTGCGGAATTTCGTTCTGGAGATTTCAGTCTCAAAGAAGATCGTCGATCTGGGCGACCATCCAAGGTCGAAAATGACATTTTGCGGTTCATGTTGGAGAGTAACCCACATCTAACCTGTAGAGCAATTGCTACGGAATTAGACATCCACCATTTGACTGCTGAAGAACACACCAAACATCTTAGATATGTCTTGAAGCAGAGTATTTGGCTGAAAGGAATTTATCGGATCGTCTGAGAATCTGTTCATATCTCTTTATTAGACACCATACAGAGATGTTTTTGAACAAGCTCCTTACGAGAGATGAACAGTGAATACTTTACGAGAATATAAAGAGACAAAATAGTTTACTGCGAACCTGGAACATCCGCCACAATCATTGGAAAACCAGATCTTCTTGAACGGAAGGTGATGCTCTCATTCCTCATCCTACTACCAAAGCGAGCAGACGCGTCCTAGGAAGATCTCTGGCGATTGTGCTATTGCGTTTTAAATCTGTGGTGACGCCATTTTGTTGGATATTATAAAAGCTGTGAGATCGTCCTGTTTGGTCTTTAAAGAGCGCAAAAATACGGAATTAAGTAAGTTTTGAATCAATTTGATCTTTTGTAATTTACGGTTAAACTCTGTATATAAGATTTGTAGCTGATCAGCCAGGACAGCAATTTGAATTTCAAATCAAACAGTGATATATATTTCGTAGATGTAAGTGTGCGTGTACTCTGTTAGATGTAAAAGAGACGTTTATTTAATAGCGTTCTGAAGAAAATGTCGTGTTTTTATTTACTGAAGTAATTAATTGGTCTTGCGAACCGGATTTATAATCCGTGGAAATACAGTTGATTATTACGAGGAAAATGTCGGAAAAAAGCGAGTTCAAGTGTGTTGAAAAATCCGAAACGAATCGCGGAAATAAAAGGCGAGTTTTCGGGGACTGGCCACAAATTGAATCGAACTTCTTGACTTCGAATTCCGAAGTATTCGGGGAAAATACGTTTTTTTTTCTTTTTGGCTAAGACGCCAAAAAAATTTGCTCAAGAAAAACATCAGAGAGTTTGCCGTTTTTTCCAGTCGATGACATGGAAAAACATGTCAAAATCATAAGTGAATCCTTCAGTTTGGACAATTTAAAAATTATGGCTCAATTTTTCGGTTGTGGAGATGGATGTGCAAACAGTGCTGACACCATTTTTATTGCAAACACCGTGATACGGACTGTGAACGAACTCATGGAAAGAGATCAAAGCAATAAAATATCAAAGATATTTTCGCGATCGGTCAGTGTGAAAACAGAAAGTACACGTGGTGTATGTGTAATGCTGCCTCCTCACTGTGGGCCATCATGTGGCCCATTGTGTAGACGAGCGATGGCTTGCACTGGCCGACAGTGACGAAGCATGGAGATGGCGATGGCCGAGGATGGCTTTTGGAGCGGTTTTTCACACACATCAAAGCGGGCCATCATGCGCAACCGAAAAATCATGACTGGCCCATCTAGCGGCCCAGTGTGTGGAGACAAATTTGTGATGGTGACCACAATTGTGGCGATCATTGCGACCATTGCAATGGCCGATGATGGCCCACAGTGAGGAGGCAGCATAAAAGTGGAAATACAGAATTTGAAAGATAAAGCACTAATGAAAGAATTGGAAGTATTGAAACTGTCTGACGCATTCAAGAAGTATGAGGAAGAAGGCGACATAAAGGCGGCCAAGTAAAAAAAAATATGGCTTTGCAACTAGCAAAAAAAACACATTGCCCGGGGTACGTGCCCGAATCGAAAATAAAGAAAAATTTCTGCAAACGCTTGAAGAAGTACTGATTGTTGGCGATAATGAATTGGTAGCCATTGAAGGTCGAAAATCCATTTTAGGCGATAAGCTAACGAGAGGCATAGAAGGTAAGAAAGAAATCGTGCCTTTGGTTGAAAATTGGCTTCAAAATTTTGCGAGTGCTTCCAAATAAGATGAAACGGAAATGTGGAGATTGACCAAATCAATTAACAATTTGCTGTCACGACAAACCGTCGGTAATAATTTAATGATGTTTAATGGATCCTCGTGTTTAAAGTGGCCCATATTTTTAAACCAATTCAGAGTTTCAAGTGAGTGAAAAATTAAGTCAACCATGCGTCAAGATTTGATTACGATCAAAGTTTCGGAGTGGAACGCTTGCGTGATCTGACCGCGCCTGAGTGAAAAAATTTCAAATCGAATAGGGTTCAGTTCGCAACATGAAAGTATTTAGCGCGGATCTGATTGAGTTCACGAAGTGAAATGATCCTGTCTGATAATAGTGCTACGGATAGTGCAGGAACATAGTGTGTTTTATACAAAGATATTACCGTTTGTTGCTTTTCGTAGCTATTTATAACACTATGTGCAAGTGGTTCCCATTAAAAAGGACTTCAAATACCTATTTGAAATTCAAGGTGTACAGTTGCCGCGTGACAGGTCGTGTCCTATTTAAATTAAACTCATTTTGTACGAAAAAATAGCCTTACATATTCGAGGAAATGTGATATTTTCAGTCTGAGGAGTTGTTGTAGTTTAGTTCGCGACCAGTTTGCTGAGATTTTGTGCTCACCGCGAAGAAAATTTCGTGCCGGGAATCCACTAAAAAGTGTTAGCACAGGAGATGGTAGAACGACATTTGCACAGAGTGGACAGTAAAAAGTAATGCCCATTTCCGTATAGTCAAATTAAACATAATACGGGGAAAAAAATCATGTCACTCGTAGTATTTGTAAAATAAAAAGATTAGAATATGTTTAGATCCAAGAGAGTTAAATGAGTGGCTTAAAGAAAATATACATCCAATTCCTACGTTTGAAGAAATTGCCGAGAAATCGACTGGTTGTTTTAGGTTCCGAAGGTTGCCTTTTGGAATTAAAATAGCTCCTGAGGCGTTTCAAAACATTAATGAAATAAATTTTGCAGATATCTCTGTGGTTATTGTCTATATAGATGAGATTTTGATAGGAGCTGAAACGCACGAAGAACATGATCAATTTGTAGAGTTGGTGATAAAAAAGACAGCGTTAAAGAATGTTGTGTCTAATGAAGAAAAATTGCAGTACAATGTTAAAGAAGTTAAGTTTTTAGGTCATAGAGTTTCACAAGAAGGAATCACGTGTGACAAGTTAATATTGAAGGCGAGTGAAGCAGTAGTCTTTGCGTGCAAAACATTTCACACATACATTTATGGGAAAAAAGTGCAAATTATAACGCATCATAAACCCTTACTAGGCATTATGAATAAAGACTTTGCGAATTCGAAATTACAAAGGATGAAGCTAAGACTTTTTAGCTACCAGTTGAAATTGGTATATCTACCTAGTCTAGCCATAAATACTGTTACAAACTTTTTGAAGCACTGTTCAATAAAAGAGGTGTTATATGTTAAGAAATCATTGTTTATTCATTAAATGCATTGTCAACAACGGAAATTGCAACAAGTTATTCGAAGTGATTGCCTTTTGCCTTTACACAAGCCTTTAATCGAGCTGGCCACTTATCTATGGAAACACGCACGACTTTAATCGGAAAGTTGGCGACTGCATGTGTAAGAAACTTCTTTAAGGATTCGATATCAGAATGTCTTTTAAAGCACGTCATTTGCTCTAAGACAGACCATAATTCGTAATCCAGCGGATTCAGGTCTGGGCTAGAGGAAGGCCAATCTTCAGCTTTAATAAAATCTGGAACATTTTCTTCAAGCCATTTTTGGGTTGACTTCGCCTTATGCCCTGGTGCAGAATCTTGCTGGAAACTCCAAGGCTGATTTGTGAATAATGACGTGTTGAGAGGTTTCACTACACTTTCAAGGACACTTTCTTGATAAATTTTGGCAGACGTTTTGACGCCCTTCTCACAAAAATGCCACTTTGTCACCCCGTTGTAACTAACGCCCCACCAAACCATTACTGAGGCTGGATGATGACCTCTTTGAACCTTTTGGGCAACTTGAGAAGCTTCTCTGGCACTGCGAGCATAAACCCTATCATTTTGTTTATTAAATGTTTCTTCGACAGTAAACATTTTATCGTCCGTAAACAAAATTTTACGGTGTTCTTGGTTTGCGTGCCGGCAAAGTTATCGTTTTGATTTTTCCACTCTATTTTTTTTTAACGAATCTGTTAGTAAATGCCCGGTAGATCTACGATAAGCACCCAACCCCAAGTCTCTTTTGATGATACGTGAAATTGTTCTTTGGGGTATTTTCATCTCACGCGATAAAATTTTTTGGTTCCGAAGAGGATTACGGCGAATTCTCTCGTGCACGGCTTTAACCGCTTGAGGTGTTCGAGTAGTTCGCGGACGACCACTTCTTTCACGGTCACTTACTCCAGACGTATCATTAAATCTTTCAATAGCCCGATATACAAACATTCGGCTTATACCAAGGATATGCAGAGTCTTAAATATATCACTTGATTGCATTCCTACTTTATGAAGTGCAATCACAGCAATTCTATTTTCTTTGCCGCCCTAATCCATATTCACTACACTAAAAATTAAACTCAAATGATGACAAATGCATCGAGCACAAGCGTACTATAGCGATTAGCTCAATTTTTAAGAAATGCAATATCACGGTTCCTTTCTGCAGGGTTGCCAAACCTTGTAACAATATTTATGGCTAGACTAGGTACAAGGCAAATACCTGTACATAGCAGATTTGTTATCAAGAGATTGTAGTAGTCAAACAGGAGCAGAGATTCGAGATTTGAACCTCATGGTCAACTCGATTAATATTTTCGATGAAAAGAAAAAATTGTATAAGAAAGAGATGGATAATGATCTAATTTTGAAAGATTTGAAAGAAACAATTTACAGTGGATGGCCAAATGCGGAAAAAAGGTACCTGAGAATTTAAGAAGGTATTGGAGACTTAAGCGTAGAAGATGGTCTAATATTGTTAAACGATAGGGTAATTTTTGCACCAAGTCCAAGAGAGTATGCTATAAAATGTTTACACAGGTCTCACTTAGGGATAGAGAAAACTATATTTAGAGCTAGGAGTCTCGTATACTGGCGGGGAATAAATGAAAATATTGAAAATATGATTGAATCGTGTTACATATGTCAGAAATATAGAAGTGCGAACAGGAAGGAACCGCTAATAAATCATGAAATTCCGAACTATCCTTTTCAGAAGCTGGGAATGGATATAATGGAGATTGCAAAAAATATCTTATGGTAGGAGATTATTATTCTAAGTTTTTAGGTATCATCCCTATTAAGCAAAAAACAACAAGTGTAATAATTAATAAGCTGCAATTTGTTTTTTCGATACAGGCAATTCTTCGGCAAATTGTTGCAGATAATAATCCATTTAACGAATTTTGTAAGAAATACTATATTGAGTTAGTGACTTCTAGCCCACTGTATGCAAAATCAAACGGATTTACAGAGCGACAAGTTCAAATCGCCAAGAAAACGGTTCTGAAATGTATTGAATCGAAAATGGAGCTATGGATTGCTTTACTAAATTATCGAAATATTCCGATTCAAAGTTCTAAATTAGCTCCTGTAGAAATCTTAATGGAGCGGAAAACTCGCTCGTTAACTCCAAGTAAGGAAGAGACATTTCGAGTTAACGACAACAATAATAACATGATAACAGTGTTGGGAGCTAATAATTCTTTAATGATTAAATATTGTAATCAACATACGCAAAATAGAAGAGATTTTCGAATAAATGATAACATTTGGTTAAGAGAAGGTAAACATTAGCGTCGGGCGCAGGTAAAGAATAAGCATTCAACGCCTCGATCGTATTGGGTTGAGAATGAAGAAGAAAGAATAGTGAGAATAAGTTCTTACTTCCTACGGCAAAGACGCGAGAAGAAACAAAGTACTTAAATAAATATCGTATACATTCGCATTGTGAAGGTATAAAATGTTGTCAGCATTCACAGTTGTTGGTAAGGCTAATAAAATGTAATATGAATTATGTTTATGAATTGTACATAATAATTTATGAAATTTAAAAAAGAAGAAAATATTATCACGTATCATTAATAAAAAATGATAGTTGAAGGTGAAATATCATTAGTATATTGTTTTAATTTGGTGAGTCCGAAGAAAATAATGAATATAGACAATCCTAACTTATATGGGACATTTGCGTTACTTACTTATTAGGGGGAGATGTAGTAATAGTTGATAAAATAAATAACCAAGTTCACTTGAAACTGGTACTACACTAAAATGTTATATTTGTGTAATATACATTAAGCCAGTAATAAAGAATTACTCAAACTAGCAAGACGGGTTTTTTCTGAAGCAATCCATTGCTCACAGCTCACAACACTATCTATTCCTATCACTTCACAGTTATCTGACGGGAGAAAAACTACTTCTTTCAAAACTGTCTCCAAGGCAGTTGCTGAATATTTTGGGACCAAGGTGAGAACTTCTACGCTAGGGGAATCGACAAGTTGCCTGAAAGATGGCAACGAGTGGTTGCAAATAATGGACATCATATTATTGATTAAAATGTAAATATACGTTATTAAAACTGAATCAAATACGATAGAACTTTCGCGCCAACCAAATAGTTATTTGACAGTATTAGGGAAAATCATAAGTAATCAATTATTTTTAAGCATTTCATTTGGGATAATAGACTTTGCAAAATTAAGAGTGTTTACAAAGACATATGGTCTTGATTTTCTGTAGTAACGAAAAACAACTTCCAAAATGTGTCTACTGTGGTTAGAAGAAACCGGAAATGGAACTTATTTTTGATTTTCTGATCAATTGCTTTTATTCGAAAATTAATTTTTACTAACATTATGTAGACTAGAAGGTTTGTCGCCCGTTTTAATCGATCTCCTGCCTAGATTAATTGAATTTATTTGAATTCAAATCAGTTAAAATCAATTGTTTTTGTAATTGTTGTTTGTTTTCCGATTGCAAACTGCAAATATTCGTGTGTTACTGCTTTAAAACTAGCAGCAAAAAATTATTTCGAAGCCAGTTAAATGTCTACGCCAAAAAATACTTGTGCTTTATGATCTCTCTAAATAACTTATAGTAAAAAAGCTCAACAATTACATCTCTCCTGTACAATCAATTTTCCTTAAACATTTCATGTTATTTGATTCCCACTTTGCTCTCAGTCCTAAGAACCTACAATGTTTTGGTAAATTATATACCTGTATATGTGCTTTATATTTTCTTTCCAATGAATTTGAACGCGCTATTTTAGTTTCGTCGTCCACTTTATGTATACAAAAATATATGCATTCACCATAATCTTAATCACATAATTGCTTTTGAATTTCGATTACCGTTTTGTTTTTGTAGAATTGGTGATTATTTATCTTATTTTTTTTTTTTTCTTTAGCACCACTTGGCCTAGAGTTTGTACTATTCGGAGATATGAAAAAACATTGTCAGTGAAACCAACACATTACGAAATGTACAAATGTTTTTGTTTTTAACTATAAATCATCCAGAAAATAAAACTTTATAGGAAAATGTCACGTTTGCGCAATACGCGTATGTAGTTTCATAGATAGAATCACACTAAAGGAACGTACAGTATATATTAAATTTTTAAAAACTGACCTGAACTAAGTGAACACAGTTGGATGTTGTTATATTAATTTGTTTGTATTGCACCTATTTTGCCTGACATTTGGCGTTGTCTTGGCAATGATGCGCAGGAAACGGTCGTTACTGATATAATATCTCTTTCAAGACGTTTTCAAATCTAGGCTAAGAGGAAGGTGATTTGATAACAGTGTAGTGTATTGTTCATTCATATCGTTGTGCTATGCTTAATTTTTTGGTTTGGCCCATTCTACAGACTACGTCCTTTACTCGACACGATTTTTGTTTCTATCAATGTCTTCTTACCTTAAAACAATGGAAGAAATAAATAATTTGAAAGTACTTGTATATTATTTCGGTCATCCACGTTCGTTTATTATTTCGACTTTGTCGCCCAGCTCAGAATCTGGAATGTTAGTTAAATGCGTGCGATCACTACGCATTGTATTGCGTTCGTTGGAGCTTGTCTTTGTTGAATGTTCGGATGGAGTATTTGTGCCTGGTTGAATGCGTTTTTGTAGCGCCGAAACGTAGCTCTGAAAATAATACAGTGAATCTTCAATTAGCTTGCTCTTCAGGTGAATTGATTGTTGCTGTACTTGTGATATAATATCTCCTCTAGCGGTCCTAACTTGGTACAAATATCGATATTTTCTTTGTCTTGCCTCTTCTCTGGTTGTACGAGGTCTTGAATTGGCACGCGCTCGGTTGCCCCTTCGTCGATGAATAACAGGCTTACGATGATCAATTCGCCAGCCCGTTATGAAGCATTGGACCATAATGCTAACAATACCAGCTACGGGCCAGGCGCATATTAAAACTCCACCCCAGCATGGTGGAGGTGCGGGATCAGGTTTCATTGTAAACAACTGCGCGTAGTCGAATAAATAATGGAACGCGTTAATTGATATACTTCCAGGGCAGCGACAAGTACTATTCATTCTTACCCATTGTATTGTATCTAGTCCATGCATAAAGAAATCGATTGACGACATAATCATGGCCGTACCGACTATACTAGTTGCGAATATTGTAACGTATTTTACACAGCACAATGTGAGCACAGCAAATATGATTGCACCGCCCGTAACGGCAACAAGTACTTCACGTTGCTAAATGAACAAATCAGAAAACATATTCAAATAAATGTCACGGACAGTGAATACTGATATCTTCGCAACTCACCCCGAATTCATTATGTGGCATCGTTGCAATACATATGACCATTGCTATACCAGCAGTTATGGCTCCAGCAAATGCGCTAACCAACGCTGAAGCAATCGGATGAGCGGAACCTACAACGGCACCAATTAGTCCAGCGAACACTGCTAACGCTGAATAGGCTGGACTTATAAACAACGTGATTTCGTGTTTTTGTAGAAGAAATATACAACCAGCACCAGCTGCTAATCCACTAAGAAATCCAATGGCACGGAGACATCGATATCCTGACAAATGTTAGTAGCATAAGTATAAATAAGTTGATATATAGTTTTATAGATTTCACTTATTTTTATATTTTTTGTAACACAATATGCTATAAATTTGCAAAATAAACTAATTTCAATTGAAAACAAGTTTGTTAAGCTATTTTAATTTTAATATTTATGAAAAATCTTAAATATTATGATAATTGGTAGCTTTATGTAGCTGGTCAAATTACGGCTAGGGCTGCAAAAAGGAATTTTAAATAAAGATAAAATAAGAACAGAAAATCTATGTTTCGATCAAAATTTGGTTATAATTAAATTAATTATTAATAATAGTTATGATTGAACATTAAAAATTTGATCGGATCGAAATTCGCATCAAATATTCAGTTTGAAATGGAATAAAGAATACCTTGCGCAAACATTTGGAAAGTGTTTTCTCCTTAGTTCGGAAAATGATAGTATCGTTGCAACTAGCAGTTCGTATCTTACCTAAGAAGGCATATACAATGCCAAACACTGCAACTGTTGTCCATAGTAGCGCTGATACTGTTTCGGCAGGTGTTGATGGACATGCTGGATTCTCCATAGCTCCCTTTATGATTGTAAACAAAATGTTAAACAAATCCGTGTACAGAAAAATAAATGAAATATATGTTAAAATCGTTATTTAGATAGAGCTTAATAGATGTAGAAGCACAGCATTCGCCATGAAATGTAAAAGTACACAAGTTATCATTTAGTGGAATGCAGAGAAGATTGTACTGCTGCTGTTATAGCATTTTCCCAATGAAAAGATCTTTATTCTTAAAAAATTTATTCTTAAAAAATTATAAAAGATTCAATGCAGTAATTTATTCAGAAAGATGCATTCAACAGGCTAGACGCCTAGTTACACGATGAACAAAAAATATATAAGTACAAAATTAAATTACAGAATATAAATACAAAATTAAAATACAATAAAAAGTAAAAATAGACTTTAATCGTGTTTAAGTTGGCCAATAAAGTGCTTTACGAAGTAAACTATTGAAAATATCAACAGACTGTGGGAGAGGACCAAACTGAAGATTATTATGCGTCCTAAGTAAATGCAAAACAGGCGAGTGAAAATAAACTTCCGTACGCGCAAAAGGCACATTAAACAGTGTGGTTGACCTGGTTAAGCCTGCCGTGATGGCGTTTCATAAAAAACATTATAAGGATGAAGACAAAGAGCGAATAAATAAACTTTAAAAATATAACATTCATCAAGGAAAGTTCTGCGCCGATCAAGTGGAGGAATATTGCCCTGAACAGATTCAATCGCCTAAGATAAATAACAGAAACGAAAACTACATACTATAGAACAATACTCAAGAATAGAGCGAACAAGGGAAAGAAAAAGACAAAACGACAGAAAAAGACACACAGACAAGTGGAAATGTCAAAGAAATTGCGGCAAACGCGTATAACGAATCCAGCGATCCGGGAAGTGTTTTATTTATTTATTTATTTGGTGCGTATTCAATTCAACATGCAATCTGCCCAATCACAGATAGGATAGTTTAGTAATGAGGAAAAAATAGGTAATATGCAGTATAATAAAAAAAATCCTATTAAAAACAAGAATAAGAAGTAAAATTAATTAGAAACAATTATTTACAGTTTAATTTACATTTAAATACACAGACCAAGTTGATGACTGTTATGAGTGCGCAAGACTCGCAAAACAGGAGAGCAGAAGAAAGTATCAGTACGAGCATAAGGTACTTCATACCTTATGTGTTACCGTTCAATGATCAAAACTTTTGGGTTACCGTTCGATGATCAAAGGTGCTAAAGAGGAAGATAGGTAACCACGGCAGATTTTGAAGAGGAAATTCTCATCCAGTTATACTCTGCGCTACTATACGCTGCGCAGGAATGTTAAAAAGAGACAAACGTTCATTGTAGGCTATATATGGAAAACTATATTTAAAAAGTAAGGTGGGTGTAAACCTCCGCTAAACTAATTCAACGGCATTTGAGAGATATTTGAAGCGAGTACACCACACTTAACTACAATATTCAAGTATAGAAAGAACTAAGGTAATAAACAGATGGACGCAAGGAGAAATACTAAATGAATTGTGGCAGGAACGAATCACAAAGCCAGCAATTCGAGAAGCCCTTCTAGTGATAGAACATGAATATAAAACTTCAGGATATGATCAAAGGTGACCCAAAGGTCAGTTCGACAAAAGAGAGGATAAAACCACAAATAACATACGGAGAGACATGAATGTGAAGCGTTCGGGAAAAGGACATAGAAAAACATTTGCAAACATTAAGGGACAAACACTTCAAGTTACACTAACCAAAGAGAGAATTCAAATCTTCCTGATGAACCAGAGAGTCAGCAGTAGTTTCATCTGCATAGAGAAGGCAAGATGACTTAAAAGCACTGAGAAGATCGTTGCTAGACAGATTGAACAAACGTGGCCCTAAGATGGAACCTTGAGGTACACCAGAAGAAGCGGAGAAAGGTGAGGACGAGAACCCAAAGAGGGAGACAACACAAGTGCGATTAATTAAAAAAGTGGAGATCCAAAAAAGCAAAGGTTCACGGATACCATAATGGTTTAGCTTGGTAAGAAGCAGCACAAAGTGTCAAAAGCTTTGGCGAAATTAGTATAAATGATATCAACTTGATTCGTGTCGTCGATTGCAGACGCAATCACACGGTGTCCTATAAATTCGAATAACCAAGAGATTTATTGTTTAAATATGAAAAAAAAGTCCCGTTATCTGTCCACATGCTATAACAAAAAATACGATTTATATCAGTCTTATTTATAGTAGATAGTGGAATACGATGGAATCCATACGTGAACTAATTGTTCAAAAATTTATTAGAGGATTGAAACCTTGTGAAATTTTTCGAGACCTACGAATGGAAGAGATTAAGCGGGACCTCTTACATAAAGCAATCAAACGTTATAGGGAAACATCCTCTGTTAAGGATCGTAAGATAATTGGACGTCCACGCACTGTACGTACTAACAACGTGTTAAGATCGTAAGAGAACACATTCGTAAAAAAAAGGTCGTTCGGTGAGAAAAATAGCTGCGAAATTGGGACTCTCAAAGTCTTCAGCACAATCAATACTCACTGAGGATGCATGAGCAAATCCTTACAAAAAACAGAAAATTCATGGAGGTTCAACTTCAGTCAAGGAAAAAAGAGCTGCTAGAGTTGAAACCATACTTGCTTGGCACGGTGGTGATGAGTTCTTGTTTTCCGATGAAAAACTACTCAGTTTTGAGCAGCCACACAATCCACAAAATGATAGTTCAGAATGTAGGACATTTCCGATGTCTTCCGATTATGTGCCCAGATATCAAAAAACATACTCAGTCATGTTTTGTGGCGGTTTTGTAGGAGAGACAAACTTGAAAAACTTGAAAAAGGTCAACGCTGAATATTACTTCCCCTTGTTTTTATGTGAAAAATGTCAACGCTGAATATTACCAGAAGCAAGTTCTTGAAGCAATTGTCTTTCCAAGCTGCAAAAAGTTGTTTGGAGATGATTATTACTGCTTTCAACAAGACGGAGTGAATTCGAACACCGCGAACGCAGTTCAGAGGTAGTGTGCTGATAACATAACTGAATTTTTACCGAAGGATAAAAAGGGCTCCAAGTAGCCCAGATTTAAATCCTTTGGATTTCTTTGCTTGAAACCATGTGGTAGTGAAACTTAGGGACCGGAAAATCAAACGTTTAGAGCATTTCAAGCAAGCTATCTCCAAAATTTGGAAGGAAATGCCCATGGAAAACGTTCGTGCCGCCTGTAACTATTTCGAAAAGAGATAAGTATTGGTAAAAAAAGCAAACGGAGATAGTATCAAAAAACATTTGTTGTAGGTTTTTAACTATTCATGTATTATTAAATTTCAATAAAAATATTGGCAAAATATTAAATGCTTGTTCTTGTATCTCAATATCTTTTTGTATTCAAATATGTTGGACACCGTTTACATGAGTAAACTCAACAAGGTTCGTACCAGTGCAGCAGCCTATGTTGTTGCGCTGCGAAGACACGGTTGAGGGCATCATAGATACGATTGAAAACGAGGCGTTCCAACATTTTTGAAAGGCAATGAAGAATGGAGATAGGGCGATAGTTAGAAGCAAGGTTACGATCACCCGATTTACAAAAGGGAATAACATTCCAGGAGGACGGAAATTTACCAATACAGATCCTGACGTTGAATAAGATGGCCAAAGGGACAGAAAATGAAGACCCAAAATTTTTCAGGAAAAATTTGGGAAGGACAAAAGCAATTCATCCTCAACAGGGTTAGTCACAACAGAAGAGAGATAAGCAGGGAATTTAGAAGCAGGAGTCGACGGGTTGGTGTTTTCACTGATGGCACGAATCAGAATATCAAATATAAGCTTCCGATCGACGGAAAGACCGAGGTCAGTAAAATTATCCACAACTGAAAAGTGGCGTTGCAGATAATGTAAAGGAATTCAAAACCAGACAGTTTCAAACATTTGGAGACATTAAAGGCCAATTATTTACAGTCACGCCAACACATAAGCCGATTTAAGTCGTTTTGAAGTACAAGCCATCAGCATTCATTAGACAAAGAGAAGCAATCACACTAGGAAGATCATTGACGAAGAGATTAAAGAGCAAACGTCGAAGCATATATCCTTGATATACACCGGAACAAGGAAAAAAGGAGATGATGTGCAACCACGGAGGGATACATAGCAAGTACGATTAAATACAAGTGACGATAGAATAGGTACTCAGATGTGTCGTTATGCTCTAATTTGCGTAGGAGTAGCTTATGATTGACTGAATCAAAGGCCTTGGAGAAGTTAGTGCGTATGACGTCTACGATGGTGGCTACCTAAAGTAGAAGCAACTATGTGGGAAAACTAACTAGATTAGCCTACTAAAACGTGGTGTTGAGTAACAAAAACGTCATAGACGCGATTAAAAATAAGGTGCTCAAATATGACGATAGTAACAAGGTTTCGATCACCAGACTTATGAATAAGTTATGAATAAGGAAAATGCTTGACACTTGCCAAGACGCCGAGAAAATGTCACTAAACAGTTTGCACAAAAACTTCACAAGGATCCGCCAACTTCGGAATGAAAATTCGGAAGGTGAATCGTCTAATCCGATAGCTCATTTGTGGTTGAGTTTCTCTACGAGCTGGTGGTGGGTTTTTTAGCATAAAGTTTTTATTTTATTTTTTTCGGTTCGATTGGACTGCATCAGCAAAACCTTAGAAATCATAGTGATATCGTATTCTTATAAGAATATATTATAAGAAGATATTGTACTATAAGAATTTCATGAGCTATTAGACTTGTTTCGATTTGTTGAATTTGAATGGGGTTTTCCTTGTTTCTTTCGACTTACTATCTTCAGGCAAATCAAAATAAATTGAAAATAAACAATTAAAATAGTAGAGTCAATATCAGCAAGAAACAATAAAAATTATAATTATCTTTTTTTATATGTGATTGGAAATATCTCATTCGAGTGAAGCAGTCTGCAGTTTAAAAGAGGAATTGAAACTACGTTTGCGGAATAGCTCATAATGCGAAATAAGACGAGGCGTATGCTGCCTTTCTAACCATAAAGGTTCTATCCACATTTTTGAGTTAACACCAGATTCAAAAACTACATACTCTTTTACATCATTCTGCAAAATTTGAAAAACCTATCTTTTGTGGAAATGTATTTAAATCAATATTGGAAAATGCACTCTTCATATATCCCCAGTACGAATCAAAAAACAAATCATTGAATATATCGAAAGTGCTAAAATGTAGATAGAACCTTTATGCTTAGTAGGGCAGTATGGCTTTGTCGAATTTCGATATCGATATTTGTATAATAATAGGCAGCTTGAACAGAAAAAACAGGGATCACGGACGGAGCTTCTTACACCTGACGTACTAAAAGCACTTGAGTACATATTCGAAGCCTGTTTATCTTTGACTTTAATGCAGATCAAAGCAAAATTAATAGATAAAGGCTTCAATTTTATTTGACAAGTTCACTGTATATAGATGTCTTGGAGAACTTGCGATTATCCTCAAAAACACCTTTTTTAAAGTGGATCGTATGAATTCGGTGTACTCTATAAAAAATCGCAAACAATTTGCATTAGAATTCAATTTCGTCTCATTTTTATCAATGAGTCGGGGTTTAGCCTGCATTTATGTCACATCAAGGCTCGCTTGAAACGCTTGCAGTAGTAACTTTTACTTGAGAAATGTTTTTTTGTTTGGAATAAATATTTTTTCACTTGAGAAACGCATTTTTTCATGCGGGAAATGCTGTAACTTGAATCAATGCATAAAGAGTTCGTATATATTATTTTATAGACCGAAAAGTAGTAATTTCACATAGATACATTAAGCCAAGAATCCGTGTGCACCATTGCTGCGGGGCAAACCATTTGGAACGCAATGAACTCAAGAGGAATTCTCATGCGCTGGCAACAAATACTTTAATTTCACTGAAGCAATTCAATTCCAAACCGGTAAAATTGCACATTTCTCCTCCCTATAGAATATTTTCAATGATGACATATAACGGATTATGATGTATTAAATTACCTGCAACAGAAATGGCCAGACCAATGTCTGCCCGACTTTTGTATCTGGAATAACATTTTTGGGTTGGTTCTCATCGTCGTCACGGAAATGCATTTTTGAATTCAAGGATCTCGTGTTTTTTTTGGGGCAACAAACACTTGAAGCGATTCACCGAATGTTATTGCACACAATATTCAACCATAGATGACAATCTGTTCATTCTGATTTGTTTTAAACTATTTAGGAGTCAGAAGAACATATTAATTGGAAGAGGATAGATAGTAGTCATTGTTCTTCACTTTAACCGCACTCGAAAATCACTGATGCAACGCAGCTATGAAAAATTAATTCGAGCATGCAATTTTACCACAAACAATTTAGTTGTTCGCGTTTGATGTATCATTTTTTTGTTGATGGTTGTACTAGCACACTGGAACTGGGTAATCCATGGAGTCGTGTTATCTGCAGATATTCCACCGCATAAACACTATGCGTGCTCATTGTCTTTTCACGGTGCTGCTGATGACGTCGCACGGATTCATTGAATTTTTTTAGGAATATTGAGAGGAAGATACATACATATATAAAATAGATATATAGCAGCTAATGGGAGCCGTCCTAGATTTTACGTAATGTCATTTAAGGAGATGATATGAAGAGTCGTAGTTGCTTATTTGTTTGCCTGGCAGAAGTTTAGAGATCTAATTTCCAATGCAATTTAATATCAAATTGAACTTTCACCTTAAACAACACTAAAAAAGATCACCAAAGATTTTTTCACATATCACTATTTTATCTCATTAGTGACAGAGCAGATATGATGAACAAAATACTGCATCGCGAATTTCGCAAAAATGTATGTTACTATCATTGCACGAGGACTTTCCCGGCCATCACTTCTTCGCACAAAGGAATTGCCTGTCGTCGTCGTTGTCTGTAGGTCGTGTGTTTCGCGCATGGACTGCACTCCCCGATACCAAAAAAGTACATTTTCGTTTTGGATGAACTGCACGTTTAAATAACCGGAAATTGTGAAGTACCGGTGTAGGCGAAACCAAAACACTCGAAACAACAACAATATATTGCTCTGTCTACAAATTGCATAGGACTGGACACCGAGTTTGTGTTTGCCTATTAACTGAGCCTGCTGCAATTACAAAAGCAGAACGACGATATCGTTGCTTCTATTGACTGACTACGACCTTCACTGAACTCCGTCAGATGCGCGACACACCGGGTCCCAGCAACTAACTTTTAGCTAGTCCCACAAAGCAACCGAAGCAGACCAGCAGCACAGTTCCACGGCATAGACCAGCCACCATCATAACACATTCGTTGAATGAAGGAGCCAAGAACAAATCCACTAACGATGAAAGGGTATGAGTTAGAAGAGCTCCCCGCTTGCACTCAACTTGTTTGTTGTGCTTCGGTACCAGTCAGTGATGATCAACTATTAATTAAATGAATTTCACCTGATGTATGTAAACTCATTTGAATTGGAGGTGCGCTAGAAATTGAAGCGTTTGAGGTGTCGAGAAAAATGAAAGCAGCAGTCGTTTCAGTTAATAAGGTAAATTTTCGTTTAATGATTTGCTGGTTCCGGCATAAAACTATTTTAGCTTCTAGCTAGTATATACATAAGTGACTGCTGTTGCAAAAGTTACATTAGCAGTAAATGCTCCAGGATCATGTTGAGACTTTGGTATGGTATCGCTGCTAGTGAGAAGATGCCAATTTAGGGAATATGAAGTACATATTTAATGAATAACATTTCGTGTCCGCGTGTTAGATGTTGACATTCTCCTAAATAATTCACAAGAAGATTATACACAAGTCACAAGAAGAAATGTCTTGAAGTTTATTTGAATATATGTTTCACGTATATGTACCATCAGAATGATCAGAATGAGCAGCGACTTATTCAATTGCCGAGAAATCTTACAATTGCTCAAAAGGTGTACGGATGCACCCGAAAAAATGATCAACAATAGCTCCCATGGTAATGATTGCTAAGAAGCGATGCAGTGTTTTGCTAAAGCGTACAAGTTTCACATTGCTTGATAGGATAGAATTGTCTTATTTAACTTTGTTCGCCCGAGACTATAATGTTTGTGCCACCTTCGATAGTGTGCTATGTGACACATTGAAGAGTTGGCGAAGTAATGGATGGACATAAGAAATACATGCGCTGTGACTTAGATTCCATTGTTGCTGTTTGTGGCTATGTATGGTTTCAGTTAACAAAGTAATAAAAAATAAAAGAGCAATGAAGCAAAACGGACAGGTGATAAGGAGGCACTAGTAAATAGACCTACGTACGTAAAACATCAAATTGGTATAAAAGAAACAAAAGCTCCAGCAAGTGGTAATTATTACAGATAACGATAAGCATTGTATTGCCAATAAATAGTAATAAAATGCAGGTTCATTAGGCCATTCACTAATGGATAAAGAGAATTATATTTATCGCTTTCACATGGAACGGACCTCCTCTCCTCCACGCAGCCAAAAAGTACAACTACCTGTTAAAAATGTCCTGATGACGGAGGCGGCAGCAATACTCAATAAATAATGTAGGGGAAAGATAACAAATGTCGCCATCAAAAAAGCAATATTCACAATGCAAAAAGTGTTTACTATATAATGCGGGGTAAACTGGACTTGATGCCCCACACCCGGGAAATCCTACCACCAGAGGGCGAAAAGGTGGTAGAAGGGCTGAAAAAATGAAGAAAAACAGACAAAATTATACAAAAAAATAAAAAAGAAGATAAACCAATTAAGAAAAAGAAAAAAAAGAAAGAAAAGAAGCCCCAAACGCAAACGCACAACCACAAAAACACAAACATATTAGCCCGACATCTATCGGCAAAATTCATGTAACAGCTGTGTGGGGCATCAAGTCCAGTTTTACCATAATGCGTTGATAATAAAAAATAATAAGCGTTATTTTTAGATATTTGGGCCATTTAAAAAAAATGTAAAAAAAAAATTCCTCGAGCTAACTTTTTTTGAAAATACCAAACATGCAAAGTTTGAGAATCACTGCATTCCAAATGTTTGACGTTTCAATTGTCATTCAAGATTTGTAATGAAATTCCTCGGAAGTGGCCGGACTTCGGGAACTCGTTGCCAGACACGATTCGAATAATCTATTTGAGTTAAAGTTTCAAGTAGTAATTTTTGTATAAAAATATACTAGAAATGTGACCCTTTTATTGCAGCGTAATAACAATTTCAAGAACTTGACGAATGCTGAAAGAAAAGTGCACTAAATGAAGTCATGTCTTTGTTTCTTTATGTCTAGTGTGTGTATGTATGGTGGTTTTGAAAAGTCTTCCCTTGTTCAATCGAGTGCAAAAAGGGCTTTGGCCTCATTATATATTCGGTGCAATAAGTTAATTTATTATCAATGACATAATATTGTACAACTTGCAAAATATTAAGAACTTTCGCCAAGTAGATGATGACTAATAGCTGTCGCTGTTGGTATACGGTTACCTGAAGAAAGTCAACTTTATCAGCAGAGATTTGTTGTATCAATAAACACTTCGTATGAATCATTAAGTAGCAATTATCATATCCATTAGATAAAAATAACTGTTAACCGTTTGACAAGTATTCAATACGATTGCGGGGGTAGAGAAACGTGATCAAATGCAAAAGAGTGGTGTTAAACGTGTTATACCGGTAACGGGACCTGCTCGAGTTCTTCCCGGCGGTGGAGGTAATGGACTTCCTTCACCACCCTCTGTACATCAACAAACGAATGTTATTAAATCGATTATGTGCATTTTGCCGGATAATCGACCTATAACATCGTTGCAGATAGTGGAAGATAGCGACAAGTAAGTGGTATGGTTCGAGGGCTTTGTGATTATTTGCGTTGAGTTTTGCGCTGCGGTGGTCTTGTTATCTTTTTTATAATGATGAATGCGAAGACTTATCAAAACGTGTAAAAAATATTTTGTATTTATATAGTAATGTGAGGAAAGTACAGTAAGTGTATTTGTAAACATTAAGTAGTCCAACCGCAGTAATCAAGCCCTCTATTATTTTTTTTGTTTGCTTATCGCACCGACTACGTAATCTTGACGATTCGAATGTGAATCTGTTGTATTAAAGTTAAACAATTCGTTTAAAGGTGCCCCAGAAATTTCACCGTAATCAATAGGACTTACGATCAAGACGCTGATGCAGATCTGTGGCGAGAGAACAATATTCTGTTCGGGAAACAAACTTCCAGGTATTTATGTCTATCGAAGAGCGAAGGTTTGCCCGATTACGTTGTTGAAACTTTAAGGTAAGCCAATAATATAGATGTTCTAACAAATCATTACCTAGTGATAACTCATTTTAGAGTAATATCCGACAAAGAGCATGCACCAAAAGAATTTTCTCTCCTATCACGTACGGCCGACACAGAGCAGAAGGCTTGGCGCAAAAAACAAATTGCCTACAAACTATCGAAGCGTGGAACCGTGTCACAAGCAATCACCGATATTATTGTATGTTCGAAAATGAAATTAGCGCCAGATGGTTTTATTATGGCTGGGTAAGTGATGTTTTGCTGGAAAAAAACGATGAGTTAATCGAATTTCTTTTTCATCAGTGATATCAATGGAATTCTGGTATGCTATAAGACTGCGCCACTTCCCACACGCATACCGCCTCCGGTTCCTGTGATACCCACAGGTGTCAAATTAAATATGAATGAATTGCAGACTGCCATAAATAAAGTGAGCATTCACAAAGTGCCAGACTTTAAGGTTAGAATAATTCAAAGAAATTTAGTCTACACTGATGGACGATAGGAATTTCCAATGCATATAATTAAACTCTTCTAGGACTCATCCGTCGCAGATCATGAGTACGAAGAAATATGCTCGTTTCAACAATCAGTAATATCACCAAGACGTCCCGCACCTAAACCTCCAGTGTCTTTGGCAGGCACGCTAGGAGCTTATGCGGAAATCGAAGGTGTTCCATTCATGCTTAACTCTAACCTAAGTCAAAATTTTACGGTAATTTGAAATCTGCTACCAAACTAGAAGCTTTCATGACGTATAATAATTTTCCAGGTGCCAACTCTACCATCAATTCCATCCATTACAGACCTCAACTATGACTTCCAATTAGAACGGCAGATTCTCTGCACCACTAAAACCGATAATACACATTTAAAGAATCCATTTTTTCGATGAGTTCTCGTAGCTCAGATGTTTTTACTGCAGTGGTGACTCATCGCTATCGTTTAGAGAGGGTACTCAGCAATGTTTTTATTTTTTAAATTCTTGCGTAAAACAATCGTTTCGTCAGCTAAATAGTTTTAATTCGATCGCAGTCTATGAGAAGGTTAGTCGAACTCAAACCTTATTCGCCAAAATAAGCATGTATAATAAGTTGATGGGAGATACATATATATTACATAAAGAAATTTGTTAATAGTGAAATCCCTATGCATAATCGATGCCACGAAAGTATTTTACGATGCCATTTACAATAGAAACGTATCGTATTGACGAGACTTGAAATGAATAGGATAACAAATTTGACATCGCTGTATGAAAAATATACATAAGATAATCTCTATAATATTATATACGTAAATCAGTCGTATTAGTCTTTCGAATAAAGAATATATTCATTGCAATTATTTTCTGTAACAGAATCTGGCGCGACATAATGTTCGTTAGTAAGAATGATGTGTGCCTGACATCCGCTCCGCAGTGACGCAAACTGTTTTCTCACTGATCTGTTTGTGTTTTTGTGGTTGCGTGTTTGTTTTTGAGAATGTTTTTTGTTTGTTTGCTTGTTTATCGTCATCGTGTTGTCTTCTCGGCTAGTTTCTGTATTTTTTTGAGATTCTTCGTTTTTTTCCCTGCTACCACCAGAGGACGAGCGGGGATCAAATATTGAAGATTGACTAACAAAAATACACTAGAAGAAACACACTGAAGATAAAGAAACAAAAAACAGCCCCAAAAACAAGCACAACCATGGAAATGCCAGCCAGACAGACATCAAGCGGTATAAAATTGTCTAACGGCTATGGGAGCACGTAGTTGAGTTTTGCCTTCTATTTCAAAGTAGTAGCAATTCACCATCAGATGTCACTTCAATGCAAATTTTGAACGAAAGCTATTATTCTAGACACACACCCAACGAAACATATGACGTCATAATATTGATCGAAAACTCATCGAATCGGCTGTGGCAGCTATTCGCCATTTTGAAATTACACATTCAAAGAACGAAGAAAAAAGTCTATCCTGTTCGTGGCGAGCACACAATTGAATACTTCCCTAATAACAAGGAAAAAAGGGATAAAGCGCATTAGATAAATCGTAAATCGTGTTCAATTCGCTTCACGGTCAACGCTGGACGTGTGTTTCGCGAAAATAGTGTGCAAAAGTGTCGAGAAATCGTGTAAAAATTTGTTATTTTCGCGAGGCGCTTAGGAAAAAGTTCTCAGAAGCGAGTCGCAAATGGTCGTCGATAAGTGAAGTGTGGTAAGAAAAAATCGAGCAAGTTGAAGAAATTTTTATCCCGAACCGGGATAATTTTCTTGATATAATCTACGGAAGGTGAATAGGAAACGTGATTGTAGGGAAATTGACGGGAAGTTTAGTGCGACATTAAGTGAGAAAAAGCCGCAAGGCAATCATCACACAGTAAAAGGAGAACGCAACATTGCGGCTGGCGAGCAAGTCATCGGTGTCTGGAGCCTGCATTGGATTTTGGTCTTTCAGCAGCCTCCGGTAGTTTGTGGCGACTTGTCTAAAGCCACAGAGGGGTAACTTAAAAATTACAAGGAAGGAAGGTTTTCTTGGAATTCTGACCAAGGTTAGCTTTTGGAATCAATCAATCAAAAGGAAGTTGAATGTAAGTTGTGCAAAATGATTGCAATTCGAGCTGCATGTTTGATCGTCTAGTGTAGGGCAGTGAAAATCGGAAATCGGTCGAAACGAGAGGGAATGGGTCAAGGAACAGGATAGTACACCAATCAACTGAATCTTCACATAAAAACACGTCGTCGTGCTCCGGAATACGATTGTTATCGTCGCCGCTGTCGTTTTCGTCGATGTAGCCGTCAAACATTTCGTCAAAATCGGGGCCGTCAAACTTCGTCGTCGTCATTAGTTTTCTGGTTTCTTCGCGAAATCGTTCATTAGTTGTATATTTGCGGAAGAATTTCGGGAAAGTCAATGGAAAAGTGATTCGTGCACATTTTGCTCACCGGAAGAGTTTTAAAGATAATTCTCGCGTTTGATCAATGGTGGAAGTTGGAAGATTTTGCAAGACATTGGCCACTGTGCCGCAAAGGCGTCGATATTCGCGTGAGAATCGTGCGAGCCGTGTAAAGTTTTGTTTTCGCGAATCTGAGATTTCGTGTGCACAAGTTTGAACGGGGCTCGAATTGTTTGAGTTGAGAATTTTCACGAACTGTTTGGGATTTACGTAAAGTTAGTCTAATTGCGAATTATAATTGATTTTACAGTTTTCGAATTGCAAGTGGCGTTTTGGAAGCAAATTAGAATCAGCAAGAACAGCGCATACCGCGGAAGCCCGGAGTGGTGCAAGAACAAAAAGTGGAAAGGTGAGTTTTCACCATGGCCTCCGTATGATTTCATTGAACGTCGTCCATTGTCTTTTGATTATTGCGTATATGCTTTGATTTCTGAATGCATGGAGAGTTTGGTTGCGTTAAATGTATTGGCGGTGCTCAGTTGATTATTTTCGCGCATTCGTTCGGTAGGTGTACGGAAAGATTTTACGGCGACACGGCCTCGGGAAGCAGCGCGTTTTCTGATTTCGGTTTTTCTGTGCTCAGCAACTTGCATTTCGTATCTCAGTTCGATTTCCAATCGTGTTAACTAGTGAATTGTCAATCGTTCCAAGTATGTATTCTCATTTGGTTTGATTCGATCGTTCCTTGTCTTGGGAAGTAGCAGACGAGTAGAATGTCAGATTTGATTTAGTCCCTGTCCGCCTGAGATAACTTGTACGACAGCATATGCGAAAAGCAAACAAGCAAATTGATTTGATAATACAAATTCACCTACAACTAGTTGTGGGAATCCGGAAAAGTGGCATAGAATAGTGTCATCAAATCTAACTTGGATTTGCACGCGATTCGAATGACAGTTGTTGGACGGAGAAGGATGTAGTTGTGTGGGTGAGACAGACCGGGCCATTCTATGGAAACAGATTGAAACGGAACGCGCTGGAATATTACATCGGGGCGCAGTGTATCATGAGGTTAATAGCCTGAGCCTGTAGAAAAACCCGGTTGACGATCTATGGGACCGGATCTTATCAACTGTACCAAGTCACTTCGTGCGTTTCGAAGGATATAGAAAGAAATTATCAATTATATATTTTTAATAATTATAAAAAACAAATATTAATGCAAGTATAATAAAACGATTGATATTTTTGCATTAATTATGTATTCAGGATTGTAAAAATTTAAAAAGGAGGAAACCAATGACAAATGACATAAATATAAAACTTATTCAATCTAATAAAAGAGTTATTACAATTTGCTAGTTAAGTATAAATATAATAAATAATAATATACCTGTAGAAATGCGAGAACTCTCAGCGGTAATTTGAAACGCAGAATCAATGTTTCTGAATTCAATCTGTATTTTGTTTCGACAGTTTACAATAATTTGTGTAACTGTATAGCCGCTCAAAATTTAATCTTACAATTCACTTCGGTACAAGTTCTTGCGGCTGTAATTTAATTCATAAAAATTTGAATAAAAGCATGACTTATTGAATTTACATCAATTTCTTACATGGTAAATAATCAGTTCACAAACACTCGACACTTATCGCACAACTTATTTCCTTACTACACTCAATGAAGTCTTGCTAAAGAAAGGAAAGCTAGGCTGTAGAAACGTCTTTAAGACCTTTTCGAAAGCTTTAGTGTACATAATTTTTAAATGTAACGTGTGGCTGCATTGCTTGTTTGCTCCGTTTACAACTTCTTAGGCAAGGACGGCGTTAGTTCTTACAATACCTGATAAGTGTATTTTTAATACATTCATAAATTATCCAAATTAGAATTCATAGGAAGGTATATGACTCATTTCTTACATTATCATCATTACATTTTTTGTAGTCATATCTCTGGATTGGTTTGGCTTCCTTGAGCGATTTCGCCTAAATGTCTTGGGAGTTAAATCGGGTACTTCAAACAAACATAAAAAAACTCGCACGGAGCCAAACCTGTAAAATATTGTAGTTGGATAATATTCGTGGTGGTTTATTCATAGACGCAAGTCTCATCATCCGTAATGACGCATTAATTTAGGGTCCAAATTCACACGATGTAGCACAATCAATTATGATACTCCATTTGAAAAAAAATTGAGGTATCTTGATCTCATGCCGAAAACATCAACCATAATAGTTCGAGTCGATTCACGAGAGGTGACTTCACGAATTAGTTCGCTGAGACTGAAATTTCGATTACCGAGCACTAATTTCTTGAGGTTATCGACTTTTCCTCATTATTTGCGGTTGATGGCTGCCCAGAACGTTTCAAATCATTTTTGAACGCTTTGTACCATGCAAATGAGATATAACATTCTCGCCAAAGGCTTTCTCCAACATTTTCAATGCTTCAGAACAAAGACCTTGGTTCGTAACACAACATTTCGAACAAACTCGTTCTTCCAACTTCTGTTTTTGACTCTCGCAAGCAAACTAAGTGATCGCTTTCAAACTCAGCGTCGTAATACGTAACAATGCTAACAAGTTACGAAAAATAAAAACTACCATTAAAATCAATACAAAAACTCATAAAACAAATATTTTTATTTCTCTCAGTATTTATTTGTTATCAGTACAAATTTTTTATAAATCAGCAATCTAGCGTTTTACTTATCACAATTTCACAGAATATCGAAAAACATCATAATCGCAATAAGGATAATATTTCTCGAAGACCTGCAGCACTAGAACAACTTAAGAATATTGTCGGAACTGAAAAATCAACAGCCACAGCTATCAAAAAGCTCAATTCTAAACGACATTGTGGAAGTTTCAAAAGCAGATCCTATCGAAACCGATCGTAAACTCATTAAAATATCGAAATACAATCTTACATCGCGAACGACAGCTGTTTTAGGTTGTCAAGAGCCTCATCCAGGGGCTTTTACGCTGATGACGATTCATTGGCAGCATGAGTACACTGGGGGGAAGTAAGGGGGAGCGTCAAGCAAAGCCCAAATTTGCAGCGTTAGATATAAATCGTCTCTATAAGAACAGCCGCGTAAGTATATCTTTGCAACAATAGTTTCATTACACCTTGATTCATTTTTGTTATGTTCGAAACAGGGCGAATCTCTTGAACCTTCAACACAAAAGAACCAGGTACCCCGTAAACATGGCATGCAAATTTTGGGAAAAGTACCGACCTCTAGGCGACCACCAGCTAATCTTCCGTCCTTGAAAGCTGAAACACAAACTCCAACCAACTCAGTTCAGGATCAAGGTAAGCCTCTAGTCATCCATGATTTTTGCATGTTTCAGTAATGAATCATATATTCGCAGGTGGAAATCAAGTTGGTGGCTCAAATAGTGGCTCTACGGTACAATCAGCAAGTAATATTAATTCGTCGCAAGCTAATAGCAATTCTATAAACAATTCGCAACCATCATTGACTCCGTCAGCATCGCAACTGCAAACTACCCAACCGCTAAACTCTTCTTCATTGTCAGCGAACTCTTCAGGTACACATCTTTCTTCATACTCATCGAATTCGTCGAATTTGGGCGGAAACAGCTCATCTGTAACATGGTCCTCTGTGACGACCGGTCACGACGGCAGCGGCTCTTCATCACTGCCGCCTCTGTATCAGAGTCCACAATTCCAGCACGAATTCCCGTCGCTGGACGGGAGCGCACCAACTCAATTTTCACAAAAATCGCACCACAAAGATTCTCATTACTATGGCGGGAAAGATGGCAGTGGCGGCGGAGGTGGAGCGAATGTGAGCAATATGCAAGGACACAAAGGCGGAGAGAACCAGAATATGGATGTCGGGGATGTGCAACAAGTAAGCTTAAGGCCACAGACAGATGCAGCAAGCTGGATACAGCAACAGAGTGGAAGTGGCAAAGGTGGCGATTTACATGGAACCCAACAGGGCCCGGGCCACCAGAACGCAGCTCCGCCTCAATTCCGTGCTCTGATGCCGTCATTCATGAATCGTGGAGGTAGTTCTACCTCAGCGGACCTGATGACGACTTCGAGCGGAGCACGCCCAGCAACACCACCCGTTGTTCAGCCAAGTGCCAGCGGAAATAGTGGTGATAGGGGAGCAGCCGGCATAGGTGGGGGACCGCAGCAGCAGCAGCATCATCAACAAAACGGATCGTACGCGCCATCCTCAAATCGTTACAGGCAGCAAACAGGTGCTGCTGGCGTAGGCACGAAGGAGCCGCAGCGATCCAATTCGCCGAATTTAGGTCCTTACCAGCCGAACAACTCATTTCAATCTCAAGAAGAACGATATTCCAATAGAGCACCTTTGCCGAAACGAGGAGTACCGTCACTGGCTCCTCGATTCAGTCAACGCTCAGAGCAGCCGAACGCGACTTCAGATAATGCGACACCTTACATTGAACCGGAAGATGTGTTGGTGCAAAGGCCAATTATCAAGGAGGAAGATCTGGAGCGCATTGACTCGATTGCCAGAGATGATGCGTGGACACGTCAAGACGATATAGATTATAATCAAAAATTAGTATTTTCGGACGACGAATCGGGAGATTCACCGCCGACTTTGGAAAAACCACATGGCCACATGGCGCGAGGGGAGCATAGTAGGAAGGGTGTCAGTAGCAGCAGTAACAAACAACAACAGGAAGAAGACAATCGCGCGATTTGGGCTCGTGAGCGTGAAGTGATGGAGCGAATGGAACGTGAGCATTTGGAGCGCGAAAGGAACGAACGCAATGAACGCGAACATCGCTTTGCGGAGGGTAATCGTGAGAAAGTCGAACGCGATCGAAGTGAGCGAGAAAGGGAGCGTGAATGGGATCGAGATAGAGAGCGGGATCGCGACAATTTGACGGATAATACGAGCAGTTCGGCGAGCAGGAAAGGTGGAATCGATCAACCACAACGACCACAGCAAAATGGACATCGCGGAAGCCTCGAACCTGCCGTTTATGAGCGCGTGAAACAACGCAAGGAAGAGGAAGAAAAGCGTGAACTGGAACGCAAACAAGCCGCCGCGAAGAAGTTGCAAGAGCTCGAAATGAAAATAGGAGTGAAAAAGAACGACGACGAAGCTGTCGTCGAAGAACCGAGCAAGAGCGCGATGAATGACGACGAGTTTTCGAGTAGAGGTCGGCCGTATCGTGAGAAAGACGGACGCGAAAATCGTGACTATGGACGATACGAAAAATACGAGAGGGACATAAACCAACGTGAACGAGATACCGTTTACAAAGACGGTTACACGAGCGGCGGGACATCAGGTGTAAGTCGAGGCCCAGCAGCGAAAGCAGGAAGCCAATTTTCAGGCCATTTTCAATCGAATTTACCGCCAAGGTTCTTGCGCCAGCAACAACAGCAAGAGAGAATGACGGGCCAAGGTCCTATGCAACCGAGTGGCGCGAGTGGAGGAAGTTCGAGCAGGTCCATAACTGGCAATCATCAGCCGGCTTCGCGTGGCTTTGATCACGGAATTGAGCCAAATCAAAAGTCAGTCCCCTTCGCGCAACAGTATGATCCTCGATATATTCACTCAGTAAGTCAGAGCTATAAGCAGCAGCAGCCGCAGGTGCTTCGACGCAATCCTTCGGACGAGATGATGTCGACCAGACGAGGCCTAACCGAATACACCTCTAGTACCGCAGGATCTCTGTCGGCATCGTCGCGTCGACGCGGGGATTCAGAGGATGACGATCGATTCAGTAGCAGCGGCAGAGAATCGATCAGTCGCAATTCGATTGGAGAGCAACAACAGCAACTTCAAGCGCCCCGCGGTGGTAGTGGTAGCGGTGGCAATGGAACCCCTCAATTAGCGCGTAGTATTTCAGACTCGTCGCAACGCAAGACAAGCGTTTCGTCGTGCGATGAGCAAAAACTTAGCGAAAGTTTCCAATCGCAGCGATCAGATTCACGAGAATTCGCTGCCGTTGGGTCGTGGGCCGAAGAAAGTGACATTGAAATGCAAAAGCCCCAGCGAGAAAGTAGCTCCTCAGCTGAGCACGCACCGACTCGATCTAGATATGATAGTGGGTCACAAAAAGAAGATGATCTGCCGCAGCCCAAGCACATCTTACAACGACCTCAAACGAAGAGTATTTCGGAGAGTAGTAAGAAGGACGAGGGGAAAGGTGATTCCGAGGGAGATAAACGAGAAATGTCTAATATGACTACTAAAGCTCGAGAGCCACCGACACCAACTCAAATTCTGCGTCGTTCAGAAAGTCCTAAAGCCTGGACAGAGTGCATGGCTAATGCCGCTGAGAAAGCCGAGTCGAAAGCTGATACGCTTGCCAATAAAGAGATGGGCTCAAAAGGAGCAGGACAGCAGCAAAATGAAAATAAAAATACTAGTTTGGATGACAAAAAGACTGAACCGGCTGTAGACGCTTTTAAGGAGAAAAGCCCTGGTCCGACAGAAGCGGCAGCTTCGCGAATTAAGGAAGCAGAGTCTGTCGGTGCGGCTACTAAAAAAGAATCCAGTGATGAAAAAACCGACGATTTGTCCGGAAAAGGTCACATGGGCGGACAAAAACGTCCGAGTCCACGAGGAGGCCGTGATTCACGGGATGCACGGGACTCACGAGATTCCCGCGACTCTCGAGGACCGCCGTCTCGAAGCTATGGTATGTACCGAGGCGGCGGAGGAGGAGGAGGCAGTTGGGGTCGTCGCGGTGGAGGTAATATGCGTATGGGTGATAGAAGAAATTACAATAGTCATATGAGCGAGTCGGAAAACTCCGATGACTTGGATGGCGATTATCACGGAGGACATAGAATGGAACGGAGCCCAAAGTTCCCGAGGAAGGATTCAAGCGGAAAGCAGGAGTCGGGTGTTGGATCTAGAGGCTTGAACAGTGGTGGGCCGCCGATGTCGAAAGATGGATTTGCGCCCAGAGGTGAGCCTTCTCGACGTGGTCGTGGCGGTAGTAGTTCGGGAAGTAATTCATATCGACGTGGCGGTATGCCTGGAGGTCCAAAGAGAAGTGAACCGTACGGACAACACGGTCCGAAAGGGAGCTTTGGTGGCAATACGGGAGTTAACCAAACTGACAGCAAAGACGGTGATAAGAATTTGACGGCGAAAACAGAACAAGCAGAAGATAAAACCAAGCATACTCCGACTAATCAGTTGTCTTCGTCTGGTGGAAAGAAGTCAGGCGATAGCTCCGACGAATCGAAAAATAAAAGCAAAGCACAAAACTACCAGACAACTGGACGCAAAGACGAAAAGAAGTCATCGCCTCCGAAAACGTTTGGCACATCTCATTATTCGTCTCAATCGTTGCCACCTCGTCGGGAAACGAACAATTCTAGTTCGATTTCAAAACCTGAATCGTCAGCGTCTAACAAGCTCGACGAGGACGACAAACAAGACTCGCTGCATCAAGTGTCAGAGTCTGGAAACAATAAGCCACTATTAAAAGAAAAAGAACTGCCGCCGCGTAGTGGCAGTTCGACGCATATCAACACGGGACGTATGTCTTACCCGAGGAAAGATGAAAGAGGTGCTCCGAAAACGATATCTTCAAAACAACCACCATCGACTATTGTAGGTTTCAAGCAGCAGTCGAACACAAGCACTGTTTCTACCGGGCAACAACCCATGCAACAGTCTCAGCATGGGAAAGAGACGGCTCTGAATAAGAGTAAGTCAGGCGCTGATATTCGCGATAATCGCGACGCTCGTGAGGCCCGCGATGCTCGGAATAGTTCCAAGACGAATTTGCCACCTCGTCTAGCGAAACAATGGGACGGACGCGGAGGTCCTAATGGAAAGCGAGACGGTAGCCAGAGCGATATCAGCACAAACAGCCAGCAAAGCTCCGGACACCCTGCGAATGCGGGCAGTGCTTGGGAAAAACCTTTGTCGCAATCGCAGGCACAAGAAAACAAGGCCGATCAAGATGGTGGGTCGGTAGCAATACAGCAGCAGCAAGGTAGTCCCGCCGATGGTAAAACAAGCATAGGGCCGAAAACTGAAGCACCAAAGCAAATTTTAGATGGCGCTACGACACCAGTCAATACAATTATATTCGAAAATACAAACTATAAGACTGCCTCGGGTCCAGTAAAGCGACAACCGTCGAATCCAAGTATGCAGCAGTTGCAGCAAAACGAGCAGAAAAAACAGGAAGATCTATACAAGTCGCAATCGTCCGGCTCAATTCACGAAGACCCTCAAGCTAGAAGTCTTCAGCAGCAACAAGTACAGCAGCAGGTGCAGCAAGGGCAACAGCAAATGCAGCAGCAGCAACAGCAACAACAAATGTCCCAGCAACAACAACAAATGCATCACCAGCATCAAGCTGCACAACAGGAAGCCATCACGAATGCACTTTCTCAAATGTCTTTCAACAAACCTGAAAGCGACTACGATAAGGACATGAAGTTAGGATTCCCATTCGACACGGAATTCGGTCACTTGACAGACGACAAGAATGCCGCCGTTGCGGCTACGAAAAATCCCAGCTTGGGTCTTCCTCGCTCTTCCTCCGTAATTCATTCCGCCGTAAGCTCCACTTCTCACAATACGATCTCACCATCTACAGTGGATCTTAACATGAAGATCGCCAGCGTGAAGAAAGTATGGGAGTCGATTCCATCGATGCCTCAAGTGTTGGAGCACGCAAACGCTGTTGCACCCGGGCAAGACACTGACGCCCATCTAGCGTCGAACTTCGTACAATCTCAGCATCAGCAACACATGCATCATTTCACGGCATCGGGAGCCGCAGCATTGCATGCTGCCACTCATGCGGCAGGTAACATGCACGTGCAACACACACTCTCATCGCCTGGTCCCCCGTCATACGCGAATACATTTGACCCGAACCTGGAGCAACATTTCGGAGCGAAGGAGTCCGGCGGAGTGGTGGTCGGGAACGTAGGTGTGAATGCGAATGAACCAGAGGCCGGCGGCTATAGTCCAAGTCCGCAGCACGTAAATCAGCAGCAACAGCAGCAACCGAACCAGAACAACGCTCAGAATATGTCTCTAAAGCACGGGGTGGACGGCAATGTATGCAAGGTAAAACCGAATCAGCAGCAACTGCATCAAACTGGTCTTGGTCTGTCGCCACCACCTACTATGCAGCAAGGAGCCACACAAATGCACCAAGCGCCACAGCCGTTCTATCAGCCGTCACAGTTCGGTGCGATGCCGACGATTCCTAGCCCACCAGCTGTGTTGTTCAATTCATCTCCTATGCCGTCGCAGGGAGGCTTGTACGGTCCATTCCAAATCGAGGCTGGGCGTTCGCAATTCTCACAGTTTCCCGCTCACTATGGGACCGCAGGGAGCGGTCCATACAGCGCTTACATGCAAACGCCACCAAACATGCCGACTGGTCCCGGCCCGGACATGTACCCCAGCCTGACGTCACAGTTCCGCATGGGTGGCACAGTTCAAACTCCATTCAACCAGTCGCAGCAGCTGAACAACCCAAACACCGTGCTGATTTCCTCAAGCTCAAACTCACTGATGTCGGCCTCAGTGAAACCATCCTCGCAACAGATCGGGGCGATTGGGTCGAAAAGCAACGCGGCAGCGGTGGCTGCAGCTGCCGCTTCGGTGGGCCAACCATACGGCCAGCAATACATGAATCTATATCCACCGCAGCAAGCTCCACCACAGTTGCAGTCGAATAGCTACTACACCAATTCCGCAGGCGGACAGGGTGCAGCATTTTTCGGTGGTCCGCAGGCAACTGGTGCTACCCAAAGTTACGGTTTGCAGGCCGCAGGGATATTTGGGGCTCATGGTGCACCGCCGGGACCGTCGAATGCACCGCCTCAGCAACAAATCGCCAACTTTAGCTCACAGTTCATCAATTCGCCGCTTTTGACTGCCACTGCGATAAATCAATTTCGCGGTGGACCGAATCCACAGAATCCCGCTTATATGAAATCAAATCAGAATCAAAATCATATGCAGGATTCGGTAAGTTATATGATGGTGTAAGATGTGGTGGTTATTTATTTTTTTTTTTACTAACAATTGGTTAAATTATAACAGATGGGAAGACAACTGAAAAGCCCGCTGAGCACGGATGTAAGTTTGAACCTGGCGAAGCAGGTGCAACCACAGCAAAGTCCGCCACATCATAAAAACTACGGTCCAACGGTGAGTGAGAATAGTTTTTATTCTAAACAATAGCTATATATTGCTGGTCATTAGAAAAGAAAAAAAAACTGCTTTGTTATATTGGTTTTCGCCTTTGGAGCATAAAACCTACTATCCAAAATGAAAGAGTCTAAAGGCACATTTAGATTCTCCCCGAGACACGGCAAATATTGCCGAGTACGGGAGTTTGAATGGTATCCTCGTCTATTCTCGCCTGTCTCTCTCCATTCACACATGCCAAGACATGGAAAGCACGAGAGTGTGAATGGTGTTTTCCCCGGCGCCTACCTGGTTTATAAGGATCAGTATGATATACATATCGTGTAGGTATCATAACATAAGCCATCGCCACCCTTGTTAAACGTCTCGTCGACTGTTTTACGAAACGTTCGCCATATGTGTATACGGGGTATAAGATTACGACATTCATGGAAAATAGGTGATAGTCCAGTCAAAATAGACATTCCAGTTTGCATTAATTCCCAACAAGCTAAATTTTTGTGTGGACCTTGGTACTGGCGTGTTGAACAAAATGTCAAAAGTCCCCATCGATCCGAGTGCTGCGTCGCTTTTTATACGGGGTCAAAGGTCACGAAAAGTGACCTTTCCCAAATATCTCAGTAACGGTTACGTCGTCAGAAAAACAATGTATAATGAATTTGTAGCTTAGCAAATTTCCAACAAAAAAGATTATAAAGCTTTTTCCTGTAACTATAACCGTTTTTGAGATATATTGATCTAAACATTTGTTACTAACAGCACCCTCATTCTCAAAGGCATGTTGATATTATCCGATTTCGATTACGACTTGGCATATTTGTGAGTTTGTTTTTCTATATTTAAGAGGCGCATAGAAAAAACATGTAAACAAACTTATCTACCAGACTCCAGGGTAGGTGGAAAAGTGTGCTCCGAAAAGTTCCCCCCTCCCCCTTTGCCATAAAACGGTATCCTCAGCATCCATCCCAAATCTTCAGAAATGAGCTCGTTGCCTACTCTTTGCCCACTGTTAAACAAGGTAGGATCACTTTTTATCCTATTAATTGCCTATTCTTGACACCGCACGACCAGCCCTACATCCACACCCTTCCCACACCCTACCCACCCCTGCAAACGAACCACCCCGAAATACCCGGTTTTTTTAGTTTATTTTTCCATACTGTCTTATCCCATGAACGATTAGGGCAAGCTCACGTAACTTCACGTGCAAATTGGTTTCAAGACGTGTCATATCCCTTTGGCTTTATGCAGCCATCACAGGATTGGCAAAAAAAACTGATTATTCGGGGATAATCTGCATCGGATTGAGCTCCTATAATGTCAGGAATGAGTGTTTACAGAATTATGCCATGATATTATCTTGCTTTTTCATGCTCCTAGGCCAATGATATGTTACAAAACCTATTTCCACCTGCAATTTGGTTGTTTTGTCCTGCTCTTTCGTGGAATATCCCATAAATGATGCCGCAATATAGTTTTTTTCGGAGAAGAGAGTAGCGAACAGATGTCCCTACAAGTTTTATGGCAAAGGGGGGCGGGGGGATGGTGGTAACTTTTCGGAGTACACTTTTCCACCTACCCTGCAGTCTGGTAGATAAGTTTGTGTACATGTTTTTTTCATGCGCCTCTTAAATATAGAAAAACAAACTCACAAACATGCCAAGTCGTAATCAAAATCGGATAATATCAACATGCCTTTGAGAATGAGGGTGCTGTTAGTAACAAATGTTTAGATCAATATATCTCAAAAACGGTTATAGTTACAGGAAAAAGCTCTATAATCTTTTTTGTTGGAAATTTGCTAAGCTACAAATTCATCATACATTGTTTTTCTGAAGACGTAACCGTTACTGAGATATTTGGGAAAGGTCACTTCTGGTGACCTTTGACCCCGTATAAAAAGCGACGCAGCACTCGGATCGATGGGGACTTTTGACATTTTGTTCAACACGCCAGTACCAAAATCCACACAAAAATTCAGCTTGTTGGGAATTAATGCAAACTTGGATCATAATTTAGTCTATTTTGACTGGACTATGAGCCTTGATGTTGTATGAACTGTCCGCTTTGTTTTGATGCCCTAAACATTTTTACTTGAATAGAATAGGGACAATTTGCAGTTTAATTCCATTTCTGAACGCTTCGAGAATGAAGTTAAAATACATTTCACTGTAGAGTTTATTTCAAGTGTTTATACGGAGTTAGAGTAAAAACACTAAGTCTTAGCGCAAAAATGATTAAAGAAGATGGTCACATTATTCGAAAAATAGCCTGAAAAATTGACAAAATATATTGAAAGCTATAGAAAAAATACGATAGGATGAAATCCAGGAGTACTATCGCCACAAGATAAGCAAAAGCAATACTTCGAGCAGTGTAGATTTATTTGGCATAGAAAGTCTTATTTTTCTGGCCTATATTGGCCATACTATGAGCACTAGAAGGAGATGTGTAAACGTAGTCGCACCAAATACCAGAAAAGCAGTTGCACAACCCCATTTTACTTACATCGCTCCCGGAAAATATAACGATTTACCGCAGTATCTAAAAAATATGACCGACAATACTGAACATTTTAAAAGACACCATAAATTTTAGCCCAGATAACGCCAAAGAACTAATGAAACTATGTATTGCATAATTATATAGAATTTTCGTCCACTTACCCAAGTTAAGTTAGGTAGTAAAGAGGGTTGCCGGGTATCCGGCTAGCCTTAGGCCGCCAATTTGAGCCCATTTGCCACACTCCGTGACAGCTTCTCCAAACTGAATCAGCTGACTCAACGTGACGGTACTAGCCACCTCTGCTAACTCTTGAAATTGGGAAGAACCAAATATCTTGAGGCGTTTATTGTTTAGGGCCGGCCAGTCGCAGAGAGTGTGCTCGATGGTGTCCTCTTCCATGTCGCACCTCTTGCATAAATTGCTGGATATCAGCCCCATTTTGTTAGCATGAGATGTGGTAAGGCCTGTGAGCTAGCCGACCGTCGTACTCAAGCGGTTTCTTCTGAGTTTGAGCAGTTTCCTGCTTTTGCTTCGATCAGCTGATGGCCGTAATGTTCTGGCCACCCTGCAGTCCATCCTGTTTTTCCATTCGGACTTCAGTTTGGCCCATATGGCATGGTCCGATAGTCTACACCACAGGTTAAGGCTCAAATCCGTAGAAGCCACTTACCCAAACATTTTTTTCTTTCTTTTTCAAAATTGTTTCCCATTTATTTTTCAATAAATTTTTAATAATATCTTTATAATCTTTAAAGATAATTAGTCAAAATATTTTACTTGAACCTTGTAATGCATAAAACATGTGGGGCATTTCACGTGAAGCGGACAACGAAAAAAAATCGAGGTTCTGGATTTCGTTTATATTGTGCATAATGGTACTTCTAGAAGATATGAATGTGGATGCACAAGTTTTTGTTTCTATGAGGTTTAGTTGCCGAGTTATGGGCTTCTGAATAATTGACGAAATTGATAAAAGGCTTTTTTGGAAGCGGATTCTGAGATTCAAAACAAACTCTAAAAAACATTAAACATATTGATTGGTATAGAAAATTAGCTGTTCTTTTTAATGTTGAAATTAGATTTGAAAAATAATTTTTTTTTCCTGTGTGGAACCGGAAGTAGACACTTTAACTCGTGTTTTGAATAATTTGGACCAAGTTAATTTTGTTTATTTATATAACAAAATAAAGCTTAAAGTATACTTATTTTATCATAAAAGTTTTAGAATGGGATGGCCAGTAGTTTAGGAGGTAGGTGAATTTCAATACATAAAAGTCGCATGGAGCGTGGTACCGAGAGCTTGCTTAGGGCAGCTAGTTGGCTCGAAAACAAAAATTGATTTGAAATGTGATTAGTAGCGCCATCTCTTATTTGAAAAAGGTTTTATTTTCCCATAAAAACCTAATTAAAATATATGACGCATATCCAATATATTTGAAGCCAAGCCAATTCAAATTTTCCGTTATTTTTCGAGTTCCTGTTCAACGCTTGCAATGACTATTACTTTCGTTGATAAGTTAAAGAGTCTTAATTATGTGTATTATGTCTCCGTTCGGCTATCGATATTTCAATCCATTCGATTTGAAGTTTCATCGGAAGACTAAAGACCTAAGAAAAATTCCAAGAATATTAGCAGAAAATAAATTATGTCGAATCTGCTGGAAAAAACTGATCGTAGAAACACCTCTAGTTATTAAAAAAAGAACTAGTTTAAGAAACGAGAGTAAAATTGTAAAAATTGTGAAATAAATTCATTTGTCTAAACACAAGTACCCTTTTTTTCACTAAGTAAATCAGCATTATCATTTTTTAATATTTTATATTCTACATATATGATACAAGTTATATATAATAGTTTTAATACAAATATTTTGCTTTCACACTCACTAGCTATCATAATCAAGCTCCCGGTACCACGCTCCATGCGACTTTTTTGTATTGAAATTCATCTACCTCTTAAACTACTGGCCATCCCATTCTAAAACTTTTATGATAAAATAAGTATACTTTAAGCTTTATTTTGTTATAAAAATAAACAAAATTAACCTGGTCCAAATTATTCAAATTACGAGTTAAAGTGTCTACTTCCGGTTCTACACAGGAAAAAAAAATTATTTTTCAAATCTAATTTCAAAATTAAAAAGAACAGCTAATTTTCTATACCAATCATTTTGTTTAATGTTTTTTAGAGTTTGTTTTGAATCTCAGAATCCGCTTCCAAAAAAGCCTTTTATCAATTTCGTCAATTATTCAGAAGCCCATAACTCGGCAACTAAACCTCACAGAAACAAAAACTTGTGCATCCACATTCATATCTTCTAGAACAGGGGTGGGCAAACCTAATACTGGTATGATCGACATTAATTTTTTTAATTTTTACGCGATCGACCTCGAAAAATGGGTTAAATTAAAAGCAAAAAAAAGTCAATTAAGGTCTTTATTGATATTAATATATTAAATATATTGTATTGCTACTTTGTGCAATGTACTTTATTAATAAATATCTTGGATTAGTTTTTGATGTATATGCGTGATGTATATGCGTGAATAGATGCCATTAAGTGGTCATCAGTCAGAGAACTCCTAAGTTGCGATTCGATGTTTTTTATTTGAGAAAATGTTGCTTTGAAATTTGAGAAAAAAGCAAAAAAAAATTTACATATTATCATTGCCACCAATTTCAATAATGGATATTTTTTATGGTAAAAAAATCCAAAAACTATTTTCATTTGTGCGTGCTATTGTTAAAATTCCTAACTCTAGATCCGATGAGTTCAATTGTAAAATATGAGCTAGATTTAATGAAATATCCTAGTTATCGAATTCTCTAAAAAGAAATGAAATAAATTCAAAAATCGGTTGAAGGTTATTGAGATTTGCAAATCGTCTCTCGAATTCTTGATTGAAATTTTGCAGTTCAGGACAAAACATTTCAATATTACATTCACCAGTAGGTTAGGTAAGGTTGTACCAGTTGGCACAAGGCCACACATAGACCTATTGGTCCATAGTGACATCAGATAAATGGGCCAGGAGAAAAAAAAATTCAGTCCAAGCGGCCATCGAAGGCCCCGGACTTTTTCGCGAACTGAAGGATGTCTTTCAGCTTTTGCATTTTACATTCACCAGTAAGTTTAATATGTTTTTCTAAATATGGAAAATGTTTTAAAATTTTGCTTATTTAGTTGTGAAGCAAAAGGTTTTAATTTTACTTAAAAAACATTTACCAAACTCAACAAGTCAACAATATTTTCCTTTTCCTTGTAATTGTAAATGAAGCGAGGTGTAACGGCCCATAAAATCAAAAAGAAATGCTAATTTCTTTACCCATACTAGATCTTCCAATTGTTCATGTTTTTGCCCTAATGTCTCCAAAAATGCAATAATTTCAGGCAAAGGATTTGCAAAAAGCTTCCTCAGCTAAGCCATCTAAAGCTTAGTACTATTTTCGATTTCATGTTAAATTTTCATGCAAATTTCCACGTGAAATTTATTTCCGCGAAAATTTAGCTTGACAATAAGCAAGAGTTGTACTCACTTTTAAGTGTGAAAAATTGCTTGGAAGATGCTTTCGCTTTGAAAATACAGATAGCTTTGGCACATGTCTCCAATCATTTCACGCCAATTTAGTATGTGCAGTTAATTCTTTAGGCTAGTACTGAGTTAATCGTGAAGCTAAATTTTGACATGTCTCCATTATCTGGTCATTCTTTCGAGCGAAAATTTTGAAAATGGAGAAAAGCGGAGACACTTATCATATCTGACGGATAAGATGTCAAGAATTTCAATTTTCGAACGATTTTGTTACTGAAAAGACATTTACACAATTCAATTTTCAAATTCAAACACCAAATGTAACTTTTTAGCTCGAAAGAATAAACTGCACAAACTAAATTGGCCTGAAGATTTAATTTAAAATTTTATTTTATCTAAAATTGAGATCAGCCTTTGTTGCGCTTTGTGCGACAATTTACTACCTTGGTAGCAGGGAAACGAATGCAAATGCAGGCAAGGTGTATAGCGGGAAGCAAAAATATAAAGTTGTACTTTAGACCAGAAAGATTTAAGGAAATGAAACAACCGTATATGTATACGAGATTTAGTGAAGCAGTTTTACTACAATGATATAAATCTATAAATTGCACAAATCGAGAGCATAGCTATCTCGGATTTTCCCTTTGGTTCTCCGCCACCAAGGCTCTGCGAGCTTTTGTGTGAACTGAAACTGCGCCGATCGTGCGATTGGATCTATTAAGGGGTTATTCTACTGTTAAACGGGTAAAAAGCAGTATCATTTAAAAAGAGTTGTATAAAAAAAACTATTAAAGATATCAATTTGAAATTTTGCATGCATCTTTATTAACAATAAAAGTATAAAATCGCATAGTTGAGTTTTTCAAAAAAACAAAGTGGCGGCTTCTGTATGCAATTGATGGAGCGCGCGCTGACGGCCAGAGTCGATTGCGCGGCACATTGCACAGGTCGTCCAGGTGATCTGCAATCAATTTAACGATGAAATTCTATTAGTTTAGCTAAAAACACACAAAGTGAACCTAAATTGAGACACAAATATTAAATTTTCGCGATTTGGCAAGTGTTGGAAAATAGCATGCTCGATTTTGGACGTTTTTTCGATGAAAAAAGTGCTCCCAAATAACCAAATTTCAATTTTTATGGCTCAATTTAGGTTCACTTTGTGTGTTTTTAGCTAAACTAATAGAATTTCATCGTTTAATTGATTGCAGATCACCTGGACGACCTGGGCAATGTGCCGCGCAATCGACTCTGGTCGTCAGCGCGCGCTCCTTCAATTGCATACAGAAGCCGCCATTTAGTTTTTTTGAAAAATTCAACTATGCGATTTTATACTTTTTTTGTTAATAAATATGCATGCAAAATTTTTAATTGATATCTCTAATATAGTTTTTTTTTTACAACACTTTTAAAATGATACTGCTTTTTACCCGTTTAACAGTAGAATAACCCCTTAAGCCAAGGCCCATTCCAACTAAATTTTTAACTACTAAATTTTTAGTTCACATTTTAAATTAACCTAGTAAATTTTTAAAAATGCTTGTGATCGACTGTCGAACTGTTTGCGATCGACCGGTCGATCGCGATCGACCGTTTGCCCACCCCTGTTCTAGAAGTACCATTATGCACAATATGAACGAAATCCAGAACCTCGATTTTTTTTCGTTGTCCGCTTCACGTGAAATGCCCCATGTATTAATCAAACATATAATGTGGGAATAGTACTTATTTAGATTGTAATCTTTATTGGTACTTACTTAAGCGCGGCTTACTTTGAACGGAGTAAAATAAGTTATTATTATTATTAAGTATCCAGACTACTCCTTAATATTTTTTAATACTAATATTAATAATATTGTAGATATTAATAATATCTCTACCATTGTGCAACATTTCCATCTTTAGAAATATCCTCGGCAATTGTTGTCTAGTGTTGCGTCCGCATTACAAGTATCTTATAGATGTCTTCGAATCCGTAGAACGTAGGTTCACCCCCTTCCTTGCTCTTCATTCTTAATTTTCCCTATGCTGCATATAATGTACGTCTAATCCTATTAAGAGGAGTCTAACCCTACCTCGCAGAGTGTTCCTTCTTTCCTCTTGACTCTTTCATTTGGTATATTAAGCTTTATCCTCCGAAGGCAAAAGCAAAATATATTAAGCACACTAGTTTCTGAATCGGCTGTCGCTATTCAAATGACCAGCAGTGTATATTTGATTTTATGTTTTCACTTACACGATGAAAATAATTGTGTTTTTCACAAATCATTAGAAATTCAAGAATAAAATTTACGAGCATGGACCCGAGTACAGTTACCAACAATATATTTCACCCTTTTCACAGTGGGATCACATGATGCAACAACAACAACAGCAACACCAGCAGCAACAGCAATCGCAAAATCAGCAAAATCGCAATTCAGGCCCGAACAATTTGAATAGTGGTCGGCCAGGACCAGGCGCACAACGGTACCCGGCTCCGATTCAAAGGCCTACTAACTATCCATCGCACCAGCAAGTTCCGCAGCAGCAGTCACAGCGACCGATTCGACAGGGTCATTCAGGTGGTCCAGGCGGTGGAGGTGGCGGCGGAGGCGGTTCCATAAACAAGCACTATTATAGTAATAGTGGAGCTAATAGAGGTGAGTTTTAATAATAAGGAGATTTGTTGCTAGTAAATTGATAATGATTCATTCAGCACGAAATCAGTAGGACCTTTAAGTACCAAAATAAAATCCCACCTGCTCTCAAAAAAACAAGTCGTTGATGTTACGAACGTTATGTTGTTGACTTATCAACCGTTTCACTTGCATCCATTCCCAGGTGGACATTCCTCAAATCCCAACGACCATAATATGAAATCAGCCAGCGAAAAGAATATTGTCGAAGGCGGCGGTGCTGGAAATCAACAGGAAATGAGTATAAAAGATGAAGGTGGTAACGTTGAATGAAAATCAATGAAACTACTTCAAAACAATAACCACATCAATTATAATAAATACTACGGTAAACAGCCGCAACATGCAAATCAGCAAGTGGTGGTCATGAAACAGACTTTCAGCAAGGGAAAGTTTAAAAACGTGTTTAATTTAAAATAAGCTATAACTCTCTTAAAATGGTATTTTTTCTTCTAAATAAACAAAAACGATTAAAGCAACACGCCGTTCTAATCGGAACGCAAAAGAAGAGCAAGAGGAACAGAACAAGTTGGTAATAATAACTCGTGAATCGAAACATGAAAGGATTTTGGATTAATACATAATATATATTACATACTTATACATAATTAAATCGAGACAGAAAGAAACGCTCGTAGTTTCGAGTTCGAAGCGACTTAAATGATGATGATGATGATGATGATGATGTATATTATTAATTCTACTATGCTATCAAATGTATCGCGGCAGATGCTGTAGACATACATCTTCTCCCATTACATATGAAAAATGAGAAATTCGATTGAAACGAAAAAATAGTAATGTTGACGAGAAAAATCAAGAACTCTGAAGGGAAATATCATTTAACATTAACTAGATTCAGCAAGAAGAGTACTATAGAAGCTAAATGTCCAAGAAAACTCTCAATAAAACTTAATTTATTTGGAGGGCGAAGGAGAAATATTTATAGTTTGCTCCAAAATTACAACAAAAACAAGTTTCAAAAATGCAGGATAAATCTCAAGACAAAATAATCGTGTTGTCGTCAACTGCTGCACTGACAACTCAGCAATTCTATGAAAATAATCCAAGCAAGTATTCAAAAGAAATACGTTTTTTGACTAATTGTCACGTAACGGCAAAAACCGAAAACGAGATGGCGGTAGAATCAAACAAGAAAACATGTCTACAGTGTTTTTTTTTTTTAAACTCTATTGAAAAACGGATTGGTTTTCGTTTCGAACGTATACATTCAAACTAAAAAAACTGTCCGCGCTGACTAAATAAGTCCTAGCAGGCATCCAATCAACTAGAAGCACTTGAACATTTTATATGCTATATTATACATTTATTTCTTCTTATTAATATTTATTACATTTAGTGGAGATTAAGGAAAACATGAAATTTTCGAACTTGCGTAAGAAAGAAGAAGAAAATAAAAAACAAGCAACTGTAAATATGCAATGTGAAAAAGGCTAAAAAAAATCATTCAAATGTGAACTTCCTTCTCTTAGTTTTACTGTTGATAATTATTTTGTCGTATGTTCAATTTAATATTTTTTTTTTTTTGAGAAAAGAAAACCTATATTCGTATGCGTTACACATAATTAATTAATTATATATTAATCCTCTCTCGCACATACAATTAACTAAAAAGCAAAACTGCTAATCTAATTGATGATTCGATTGTTTAATTCACAACGATACTATGATATGTTAAAGAAAAAGAAAAGTTTATATAGAAAAATGAAATATTTTTTTTATTTACTTAGTGCATTAAACAAAAAACAAGAAGGGGTCATAATTTCGTATTTCTTTCGGCTAATGAAGAGAAACTATTTATATATTTGCATTCATGTATTCGAAATATGAGTAATGTTAATTGTCTTATATGTTTACTATGTGAAAGCATCTCGATTATTATTTCTTTCACATATGCCAGACCTCATTTAAGAAAAGTCGAATTATATTTATTACTATTACAAATAGCTGTGGTTGCACAACCTATTTAAAATTTGCGCGACTAAAATCTGGCGGCGCAACTTGTAAACTTAGACGTCTTTCGAAAATTGATTTAAATTTTGCGATAGCTACTACGACTACAACTACTACTGCATATTAAGAAAATACATAAAAAAAATAATAGAGATGATATGAAAAGAAGAAAATGATGTTAATGTGTACGTTATTCGTCCGACATTGAAATACATACATAAATTGATGTGTAACAACATGATGCAAAATAATAGAGCGTAGACAACGGAAAGACATTTAAAAAAAAAATGTGTCGTGAAGAAAATTTTTAGAATGCGTAGTAAATAAATAATAATGGCAGACTAAAAGAGAAAGAAATGATGGAACATTGAAAATAAAATAAGAAAATAAAAAAAAAACAGAATAAAACTATTATATTTCAAATTATATAAGTAAAAACAATATCAAATAAGTAAGAAAGAATACAGATCGAGTTTTTCTGATTCACATGACATTTATCTTTCTTTTTTTTATATATAAATGCGAATACAATAAAACCTGAATAGCCAATTCCCCCTGTTTTATGTGATTCGACCGTAGGAAGGTGAAAGATATCTCGGGCTGTATTTGGTTGTGTTTGATGTTTTAATCGGATTTTATATTGGATATTATAAATTCCAAATGCGAGGCAATCTAAAACAACTAAAAGCATTGACATCCCAAAAATCTGAACGGTAAAACTCGACTTGATAGTCCCCAGCTGGAAAATTTTACCACCAGAGGGCGTATAGGTCTATGTAAAAGGCATACAAAAAAAAATACACTAGAAAATAACAAACTGAAGATAAACAAACAAACAAAACAACCACAAAAACACAAACATACCAGCCAAATGACAAAGACATTAAAATTCTCTAACGGCTATAGGGCTCACGTAGTCGAATTTAGGCATTGTACTAGCCTTTATCGAGGACAATATTAAAAGTAAGTGACAGTTAGCGAAGAGACTTTTCGTATGAACGTATTTAATCTTTCTTCAACTCCATTTCGCGCAAGCGTCTTTCCCTAGCGTCAGTTAACTTGGAGATACGTATCGGTGAAGATGTTCGGAAATTTCGGGAACCGCGAAGTGGAATCTGTAGTAAACAACGTTGATCTGCTGAAGTATTCATGCGCGAAAACGATAGCTTTGCAAAGTAGAAGCATATTCCAAATGCTCTATGCACTGCACAAAGAAACTCGAAAAATTGCAGTTTGACTATTTGCATCCGACTACAAACCAAGACCACTTTCAATTTTTAGGTGATGCACATGGTGAAATCGGTCTTGGTCGATCTTAACGGAAAATGGTAAGTTGAAGAAGTAAATCTGTTGGAGAATTAAATCTAATTAAAGAATGGTAAGCTGGAGAAATAAATCTAGTTGAAGTAAATCATTGCTTATAAGTAAATCTATTGAAGCGAATTGGAATTGTTTTTGGGGGTGATTAAAATTGGAATTTTTTATTTATATTGAACATTTTTAATTGACAAAGTGGTTTCGAAAGTATGCACTGATTCTCATCAGACACCAGCTCAAAGTGCATACTTGACTGAAGTGACCACTTGCAGTTGGAAATCATTAATTTTTATTTATTCTAGTTGTGACAAATTTTAACATCTCCGACATATCCATCGATATAATTTACTTGTAAAGGCTATTGAATTGTGATCATGGTTCCCTTCTCGTCTATAAATCAGCATAGACAACGTATGTCGTCTCTAAAGCTTATTAAAGCAGAGAATGATTGATACGGGAAACTCGATCGTTTTGCGGAATAAGCGTTTTGCGGAATAAGCCTTCTAAAGCAGAATCAAATTGGAATTGTTTTTACGGGATGATTAAAATTGAAAAACTTTTATTTATATTTACATTTTTATTTGACAAAGTGGTTTCGAAAGCATGCAACCATGATCACAATTGAATAACCTTTACAAGTAAATTATATCGATGGATATAAGTCGGAGATGCTAAAATTTGTCACAGCTAGCGTAAATAAAAATTAATGATTTCCAACTGCAAGTGGTCACATCAGTGAAGTATGCACTGTGAGCTGGTGTCTGATGAGAATCAGTGCATACTTTCGAACCCACTTTGTAAAATAAAAACTTTCAATATAAATAAAAAATTTTCAATTTTAATCATCCCGCAAAAACAATTCCAATTTGATTCTGCTTTCGGAGGCTTATTCCGCAAAACGATCGAGTTTCCCGTATCAATTATTCTCTGCTTTGATAAGCTTTAGAGACGGTATACGTTGTCTATGCTGATTTATAGACAAGAAGGGAACCATGATCACAATTCAATAACCTTTCCTACTGAAGCATTTATTTCGATTCGACACTAAAATTCCACTTAGAATGCTATCGAATTTCATTTTGATGACGTATGTTGTATGCTCTGAAAAGATTTGGGTTATGTCCAATGTCATATAAGTTGATCACGGCGACATGCATCCTCGAGTCTTACAATTGATGTACATACTTAATCAATCATATCAAATATCGATTCTCGCTGAAAGTGATCAACGAACTGAAAAGTAAGTCAAATATCGTACGAGTATTTATATGTAAAGTAATGTGAGGGAAATGGGTACTTGTGCATGATTCTTCTTCACATCTATATCAGATTTCAAAATGTAATAAGAAACGCATTCGGTCAAAGAAGCACAACGGGGTGTAGGAATTGATGAAGCGAATGAATCTTCGAAGCAATAAAATATGATTTTTAATTGTGCAAACTATGCGAATGTGGAACAAGTTTCAAATGAAAATAGATCAACGAATATTTGTTGTGAAATGACAAACATCATATAATCTGAATCCGTACTTTCTTAATAAAGATCTGAGTTTGAAACTAACTTTCTAAATTTAAAACATGATTGATGCAGAACTGCAAAATGGGTTATTAACATATTTATATCTTATAAATGGCAACTGGAATAATTTGGCCTCTTTGGCTTTTAACCTTTTCTTGCATATTGACAGTTTTAATTGATTATATTCTTCGCTTGTTTGCTTATCACCAGCAAGCATTTTCATTGTTGTAGATATCTGGCTGAAGTCTTCTGAGGATAAACTCATTATTTCTAACAAAAATCAACATTGGAATAGTTCATTTCACACTTCGGTATCACTCGGTCACACTTTAGACGATCGCATCCGAAAGACTACGTAGTTTCTCATGGAAGCTGGTTAAGATACGTTGTGTTGTATTCAAGCTAAGCGCCCTAATAATGGCTAATCCAGACACTGTGCATATGCATACACATATAAATCCAAAAATAAATTATTCTGTTTTGAGAGTTTTTCCATAATTTTAGACCTTAATTAGTAATAATTAGCTTGAGGATTGATGTGAAAGAATCTGGTGTGCTTGCAGATATTTTCGAACTCTGTTACGTTGTTGAAGGATTTGTGGTTGATTTTGGGGCGTTGATAATATAAACAAGGGAATTTATTGGATATAATAAAAAAGTAACTATCACTTGTGGTCCATGAGTTAGCTTTTCGCTTGTCAAATTGTCACATTCCTCTTGTCCAAAAAAATTTCCTGGAGAATTTGGTTACGTAGTTGGAATGCAATATAAATTTATATCATATTGTATAAAAATTTTATACAAAGTGTATTAGTCAAGGTGATATTTTTGGATACTCAAGGATTTCCTTCTAATCTCTGCATTTGGAGTTGAAATGAGACAAAAAGACACTAAATTTACTCTCAATCGTTTAATTTCCTATAAATTCTCATTGAACTTTAGTCGATTACACTCTATTTAAAATAATCTGGAATTCACAATAAAAAATTCAATTATTTCATTCTATTTCGATTATAATTCACGAAAATTAAATCCCGCTCATCGAAAATCATTTTGAAAATTTATCCATTAAGAAAACAATGAACTGCGAATCATCGATGAAATGAAACATTTACAGTAATCTCGAGTAAAATATCATTGCTACATTCTTCGTGCAGAATAGGAAGATGCTCCAAACCGCAATCGCGTGAACCTTTTCCATAATCAGCTGCGTGTGTACGTACGTTGGTACGGTCGGTCTATTGTAGTAAAATGATCGAAAATCTTGATGAAAAATGATTTTCCACTTTCAAATAAACACATAATCGTCTTAAAAGTTCAAAAACCCAAACAGTAATTATTTGTATTTTTTTTATTCTAATGTTCATTTGCCTTCGTTCGGATGGTAGACGTACATATGTACATAGTAAGAATGAAGTAAGTGATCTTTCTTCGATTTTCTCGAATCAGCACACCGCACATCAGTACATTACAATCGATGATAATCTCAATACGGTTTAGATGATTTTCAGAAGCTTGTGATGGATGAAGGTGTGATAAAACGCACATTATGTCTTCAAAGGTGTTAAAATGTTAGATTTTTTTTTTATATTCGAGTGATGTGATGTCGGAAGAAAAGTTGCTTATAGAAGAACGTAAAACGTTTTGGGGAGTTTAAGGGGAACAGACGGCTGTGCTCGAATGTTCAGCAACATATCGATTAACAATCAGCAACATGTTTTGCCAATTTTGATTATTCAAAAAATATTTTGTTAGAACGCATCATTTTAGAATATCTTGATGATTTTATTCCAAGAATTTATTGAATATGCATGAATGCTTATAAATAAATTAGTAAATAAATCCCTAAAATATTAACACATATCCATTATTTGCTACATGCATTGCTTGTATGTACAGTTGCGGACAAAAGTGCATGTATAAATAAAAATTCTTAGTAAAATTGATGTAATTTTTTTTATTAGAGATAATTAAGAAATTTTTTTTGCATTAATTACCTAAAACACTTTTCTTGAATTAATAATAAAACAGAAAAAATTCATGCAAAAAACTTAAGGAAAATTCAAAATTTGTCGTAACATAATTGATTCAGTTTTGTTCATCGTAATTGTTTGACAAATCAGTACTTCGTCCAAAGTCCTCTATTGGCTAAGACACTTTTGATTCCTTTTGGCATTCTTGCTACCAAATTTTGTATTGTTTGGTGTGAAATGTTGGTCCATTCGCTCTTTACTCTTTCCCAGAGTTCTGCCATGTTAGTTGCAGCACGTTCGTGACGCGAAAGCATTCTTCTTACAATTAATATATAAATTTTCCCATAAATTTCTGATTGGATTCAAATCCGGACTGTGTGCAGGTCACTGCATAGTCTGAAACTGTTGCTCAGCAAGACATTTTTTCACGATAATCGCAGTGTGCTTGGGATCTGCATCCTGTTGAAACACTATCTCGTCTACTGGATAAGCGCATTCATCAACGACGTCGGGCAAGCTACTACGCAAAATGCTAAGGTAGTTTTCCTTTTTCATGGTAGTCTTCATCTTAACCAAAGGACCAAGGTTCCGCCATGTCAAGCGGCCCCACGCCATTATATGTCCACCGCCGTCCTTCACTGTTTGTTTAACTTGGTGTCTTTGAATACTCTCATGGGATCGATGCCAATAATATTCCTTACCGTCTGATTGGAATCGATTAATTTTGGTCTGATCTGACCAACGAACTCGCTTCCAGTCTTTAGTTGTCAACTACCTATGATCCTTGCAAAATTTTAACCTTGCCTTTATAGTCTTAGCGGAAGCGGGTAGTGCTGTTTTTTTTTGTTCAACTGCAGACACCAATCCAATTCTATGCAAGGCTCTTCTTACTGCGCGATCACTTACGTCTTTGTGTAGTGCTTCTGTAGCAATTTTAGGCGCTCTCGCTTTCCTTGTCACCATCAATCGTTCCACCATTCGAGCATCGCTATCAGACACCAGGATTGCTGGGTATGTTAAAATTTCGTCGTTTTCTTACTAAACTTACTGTTCGGTGGCATATTTTGAATTTTACCGCTATTTTTCGACAAGAATATCAATTTTGCCTGAAAGATAGTATATCATTTTCGACTTGAGTTGAAATTTTTCTCATTTTAACTTTGATTTAAATTTAATTTTGTTCGAGGAGTGGTTGTTGCTTCATTGCTAACAAATAGAATAGATAATAAGAGTAACAAATAGAATAGAAACACAGAAAAGACCACAAAACAGAAGTGCGCAAAACAATTGCAACGGGGAATCATGTTGTAATCAACAAAACTTAATATGGACATAACTGAGTAAATGCGGTTTGAAAAGAAATTAGAGGCAGTGTTGTATTTGTCATATGAAATAATTTTATTTGCTTCTTGATAATTGAAGGAGAGAGTTCAAAGTATACGATGCAAAAAAAATTAATGTCTTTTTTAATGGAAAAAAGTTATATCAAATTTACCAAGAATTTTAACTAATGTATACGCTTCTGTCCGCCATTGTACATAGTTTCATTCGAATCTACTACAAAATCTCAACCGTGCACCGATTATCGGTACCTTTGCTGAAATTTCTCTTCACTTGTTTTCCAGAATGAACTTGTGATTCGCAGCTCGCATCATCCACCGGTAATTCGAGGAGATCGATGTGACATGTGCGAAACAATGTGGAACGAATGGAAAAGTGAAACGATTTGTTGTCATGTTCTTCATTGCTCATGTGCTCACACAAAACGGTAGGGGAACAAGAGTACAGTCTACGTCACGAGCTACTGGACGGGTTTTAAAAAAATTTGTTCGATACATGCGTGTTGATTTGGTCTTCATTGTCATAAAATCGTTATCTGTCATACTTTGAATGAGAAAGTCTGAATTTTGCAAACAATCTTCGTATCGATGCGGCCGTTTTTAGCTTTGATAGTTCCTCGCATGTTTCTAAAATTTGATATGTCCACAATGATAGTAGCATAACTTATAACTTACACTGTACTCAAGTCGCTCGATACGAAGAAAACTAGAAGGAAATGGACTTGTACAACGATGAATTCGTGCGACTCCTGAGACTTTCGTCAGCACTCTCGTCTTCAGTATTCTTTTAGCATTGAGAGTTGTTGTGTGCGGTTCGTCTGGCAGCGTGAAACGTTCATCTCGATAGATTCGTGATCTGCAGGAAAGAACAGGACTGGAGTTCCATGCGAAATTTTCTCGGGTGTGTTTTGTGCAGTGTGGATGTGGACGACGAAGAACGAACCGTGTGTTAAGTGCGGTTCATAGAACCAAAAGATTTTTTCTGCACTTTACGTCGCCGTGCATACCGGGGCAGGTGCAAAAATTCTTTGATATTTGAAGATTGTATCGGTCGTTGTAGTCGATTGTGCGGTTGTGTGTCGGTAAATGTGACCTTTTCCATGCCACGGAGACTTTGGGAGTTGATCTGATTGAATGAGTTTGATTTGCGGCGTGTAGAAACGAAAACAAACTGAACAATTCCAATTGTCAATGCATTCACCTTGTGGAATTTGAAGTTGTTGAAAAAAGTGAAAATTGACTGTTCCTATAAGTTCGGGCGGAATGCGACCTTCCGACAAGAAATGTGAAATTTCGTGAATTTCTCCAGGGTAGACATCGTTTCCCCATTCGCAGCTGACGGGATCGAAGTTTATTTACTTTGTAACGGACGGGCGACATCGAACTTTAACAATGTCGGTAGTTAACTAATTGGTTATTTACACGTTTGCCCGTTTACCAATTTGCTAAATACACTGCTTGTTCTATTCGTTTACCTGCTATCGGTATTCTGTTTGCTTTTCTCTTCGCGAAATTAAAACAACAGTTTTTTGGAGTCAACTCGGTTGAAACTCAACGCTGGTTAGATACATACGATAACAAAAAGTCATCGGACAAGTTTTCAGATTTCATTTGTTTTTGTCGCGACTCGTTCTTGTAGAAAAACGAAAAGAAAGGCATGTACAAAGTGTGTCAATAGATTTTTGATTCGTATTAATGTGCGTGAGTGTGTGCTATCGCGGGACGAAAGCAGCGACGGACGGCAGCGGGCGGTGATTCTTGCGAAAACCGCGGCGAGACGATCTAGGTATGTACATAGTTCGGCCCTGCCACGTTCGTTTGGCGTCTATTTTCTCAGTTCCGAGGGCGCGAAGGTCGTGAAAAGATGAAGAAATGGTTTTTGCTTTGTGAATTTCGCAAATAATCAAGATTGCCGAGTATTAGAAACGTTTAGCTATCGCGAATCGTGAAGCTTAATTGAAAGTAGATACTGACCGAGTGTGAAATGCAGTGAAAAATAAGGAAAAGTGCGGATTTTCGGCCGTCGAATTTGCATTCGGTGAAATAGTTTATGAAAAATGCAGGGGCGGTCAGGGATTACATGGACTTACGTGAAATCGGCTGAATTAGTATTAGTGTAATATAAGATTGCGCGGGCGAAATGTCAATAGCAATTATGCTCTTGGAATAAAATCGCGAGTGCTGTGAAAATTGTTTGTTACTACTGTGAATTTTCCGTGTTGTATTTGAAACAACGGAAGGAAGCTGGTGTTGGATTTCGATTAATATTTGCCGAAAAGATAAATTCGGAAGAATGGGTCGAAGACCAGCTGCCCGAGCATCTTCCATTCGGTATCCGAGCCGGGTGGAAGGTTGGCTGGATGTTTGCGGTGAGTAAATGCAACTAAAACAGGGAAAATTCAGGCCCATTGAAAAGGAGACATTAAAATATTTACATACATATAAATTGAGATATTTGCTTGTTGTGGAGTGCAGAAAAGCTAGAAATTTTATGATTTTTTTTTCTTCAGATATCTCCTGTCAAAAACATGGGTGCGAATGTTCTGTGCGCTTCCTTGGTTCTTGCACTCAATTATGCTTTCTGTCTTTGATTTTCCCTTATACCCAATGCCTAGCAACATGGGTCGTTGTTTTACACTAGACACTATTTTGCAATTTTTGAATCAGCAGTCGTTATTCTAAATAAACAAAAACCGGTGTTTCTTGGATTGATGATATTCAATTACTTAACGAAAATTTACATTCATTAGATATTTATTACATCACACGTGAGCCTCTTCAAGGCCCTTGGTCTTTATAGAGCGGCGTGGACTTACATTGTACTGTGATTGGATTGTTTTTCTGGCAAAATTGTTGTATTCCATTAGCATGAAATTATTTCAGCAATAAAATTGAGCCTGTGAATTTTTGAATTGACAATTTCAAAATACATCCATACCTGCGACTCATTGTCAATATCCGGTCGAATTTCAAGTGGTTTTAGGTCCAAGGCAAAACTCTGTTATCCGTTGAATTTCAATTTGAAAACGAATTCGAGCAAAGTATAGAAATATGTATGTAGCTCAAACCTTTATTTACTCACACTATATACATATGTACATCAGGCATTCGAAATGATGTCTTCAATCATTAGAAATTCAATAGCCATGAAAACAGACAGCCGTCGTTTTTCTCTGGCACATCTCATATTTCGAAAGCGTTCTTGATGACTATGTATGTATGTATGAACGAGTCTGTATTTACATACCGATCTAACGAAATGTAGGTCAAATCGTGTATTTTTAAGTTTAGTGACGCGTACAATAGATGGAAGGTAACTAAGGCTACTACAAGGTGTACGATATCAACACAACTCAAAGGCAAGGTAATCGTACCTGTTGTTCCGTTTCTCCACTAGCTTGTTACGTATGTATGTATGTGCACGATGTGTGTTTACTTAGGTTTTCTGGATTGCACCTGTGTGTCTGAACAGGAGTTAGGAAGTGAATGTCTTCGTAGTGTGGCGGCAAGTTTTGTCAGTGAGGTTTCTTTGGAAATGTTCATTGGGTGAATCGTGAATTTTTTATGTTCAACTAGAAAAAGCCGATATTTTCCAAAAGCAAAATGTAAGTATCATTAGAAATCCTCAAAATAATCTAAATTTTCTCTATTAAGTGTCCGCCATTTCAATTGATATTCCTTAAACTGTTTTAGAATTGTTTGTTGGGATTCATATGAACAGCATGTGTCTATCCTGTAACGTGAGTGTTATGCTTAAAACTCTTCACAGGAAGTGTTTGCACTTGCATCAATTGTCGATGTGCAGGTATACATACATATATCGTTGTTCCGCTTCATTAGTATGCTCTTTTGTTGAAAAACCGTCAAAGACAGGAGACTATTAGAATATTTACTGTTTTGTTTGACCCTAATATGTAGGAGGTTTCTTTGCTTGGCGCTAGACCACAATAAATGTTATTCTTGTGAAATGTGTTTTCCCTGAAGCTGGTGCGGATGTTGCACCCTTACTCAACTTATAGTTTTGAGCGGCTAGCGCTCAGACTCTGAAACTGGCGATATTGTCTTATTTTATGGCAAAGTTTAGTGTTCCCGCATCGCTATATGAGCTACTTCAGGTTTGTCTAGGTGCGGTTTACGTGAGAATTTTGATTTTTTAGGACTGTCATTGTGTTCTTTGGATGTCTTTCAATTGTGTCAAACAATTTAAGTGCTCGGTTACGCATGTTATTTTCCACTACCTCAATTCTTAGTTCGTTGTTGATTTCTTAAGTACCAAACGATCATGAAGACCTTGTAAAGTGCATTGTTTTGATAAGAGCTGGACATGTCGGCACGTTGTAGAAAATAGGTTAGGTTAGGTTCAACTGGCTGGCACATGGCCACACATAGACCCATTTGGTCCGTAGCGATACCAGATAAATGGACCCGGAGAAAGTTCAGTCCAAACGGCCATCGAAGGCCCCGGACTTTTTTGCGAACTGAAGTATGTCCTTCAGCCTCTGCTCCGCCACATGTTATAGATCCACCAGCCAGGGCTCACCGAAGCAGCGTTGCCTGGTTTTCCCCAGTGCCGGGCAGTGGCACAGAAGGTGTTGGATTGTTTCAGAGACTCCCGGCTCTTGACACTTCCGACAGGTGTCGCTGGTTAGGAGCCCCATTTTTATGGCATGAGCTGCTACAAGACAGTGGCCAGTTATGACACCTACCAGCCGCCTGCAGTCAGTCCGCGTTAAATCGAGCAGGAACTTAGTCGCTGCGTGATTGTATGACCCCCACATGATTTTGGTTTGCTTGCAGGTCTGAGTTGCACGCCATCTGCACATCGCACCTTGCATCATATTGGAGTCGATAGAGTATTTGATCGTCTGGATTGGAGTTAAAATGTCAACCGATCCTGGCAGGGGAAGGCTAGCTCCGTGCTCCGCTAGCGCATCCGCCCTCTCGTTTCCTTCAATGCCCTTGTGACCAGGAACCCAGAAAATTCGGACTCTACTGTAGTTGCCCAGTCTGTTCAGGGCCTGAATACAGTCCAGTACACACTTCGATTTGTATGTGTAAGACATCAGAGCTTTGACCGCTGCTTGACTGTCTGTAAAGATGTTGATTTCCTCACAGATGTTGATTTCCTCTGGCGTGTGCTAGGTCTGCGGCTTTACGTATTGCAAAAACCTCTTCCTGAAAAATACTACAGTGGTTAGGAAGCCTGAAGGCTGCTTTAATAGTTGCATCTGCAGAACATGTTGCAGCACCCACTCCGGCAGCCGTTTTAGAGCCGTCAGTGTAGATGCTAAGCGCTGCTGCGCCCCTTTGCTGATTCCACTCCAGCCCATCCCCCACAATCGCTTGATATCCCCACTCGAAGCACAGAGTGGGGACCAAGTAGTCGGTGCTACCTGCGTACCCCCCCCCCCCCCCCCCAATACTGCTGTGACCGAAGGATCGTGACTCGAAGTGTCCCGATTCCCTAAGCCTGACAGCAGCTTTTGCAGCTGCGCCCTTAACGAAGAGGTCAAGCGGAGGCAGATGAAGCAGGACGTTCAGTGCAGACGAAGGAGTCGAGGCTAAGGCACCTGTAGTACAGAGAGCCGCCAACCGCTGGACTCTATTCGTCATGCTGGCAAAGGTAGTCTTATTTACAGCTGGCCACCAGACCAAGCATCCCCGTAGGCCAGTATAGGTCTGGCTCTCGCCATATAGATCCAATGCGTTAAAGCAGGGCTTAGACCCCACGTTTTACCCAGTACTCTCTTGCTGGCGTAAATCGCATTGCTTGCCCGCTTAACTCTCTCCTCTAAATTCGCCTTCCAGGTGAGCTTGCTGTCCAAAATAAGATCCAAGTACTTAGTTTGTGACTTGAGCCCTAACCTGGCGCCGCTCAACCTGATTGGGGCCAATTTAGGGATTTTGTACTTCCTAGTGAAAAGCACGAGATCAGTTTTATTGGAGTTGATGCCGAGGCCCACGGTGTTTGCCCATTCCTCAACCAGCCCCAGAGCATACTCGATGAGCTGGCCAAGGGAGTGCGGAAACTTGCCCGAGACTAAAATAGCAATGTCATCGGCAAAGGCCACAACCGTAAGTCCTTTGCGTTCCAATTTGTCCAAAATTGTATTTATAACCAGGTTCCACAAGAGAGGGGATAGAACTCCTCCCTGCGGTGTGCCTCTATGGACCTGCCTGGTGATTTGTGACCCCGCCCACTCAGCCGTTATGTGCCTTTGTTTGAGCATATTGCTTATCCAGCTGCGAACAGCGGGGTGGGTGTTGGTTGCGTGGAGGCTCTCCATAATGGCTGTTGTGTGCACATTATTGAAAGTGCCCTCAATGTCTAAAAAGGCTCCCAGAGCGTATTCTTTATAGTTGAGTGCCTTTTCTATTTCGAGGACTACTCTATGGAGAGCCGTTTCAACGGATTTCCCTTTCATGTACGCGTTTTGGGCTCTCGATAGAGTTTGAGATCCAAGTCTTTGTTTGATGTGGAGATCTAGTAATCTTTCGAGGACTTTAAGGAGGAAGAAAGCCAGGCTAATTGGCCTGTAGTCCTTGGGGTAAACATGATTGACTTTACCTGCCTTGGGTATAAATACAACCTTAGCGTTCCTCCAGGCTGCAGGCACGTGGCTTAGTGCTAGACAGCCTTTGTAAATTTGTATGAGCCAAGGAACGGTGAGCGCACCTGATTTTTGGAGCATGGCCGTAGAAAATGGGTGACAACGGAATTCCCTGAAATACTCCGGATGTTATGGAACGCGAAGAGGAGAGGTGATTGTCTTGACTGAATTTGAAATCTATTTTTGTAAAACGAATGTGATGAGCTACGTAAATGAGGATAGGATTTTAATGTCAATTAGTTTGATAAGTAATAAGCACATTATGCCAAACTGTGTCGAATGCCTTCGCTACATCAAACATAATAATCCCTACAGATTTCCTTTTGTTTATACCAGATCTTATGTGCTGCTTTCGACGAGTTAGTTGAAGCTCACAAGAGTGCTGTCATTCAATGTCAAATTGTTCTAGGAGCAAGCACTGCCCTACTAAGCGCAAAAGCGGTTTCTCAAAACAAATCGAAAAATTGATTTTTATAACATTAGAAAGCTTAAAACAATACGCATCTAATGCACTAAACCTTTTAATAGTATCTTATTCAAAATATATGGAAAACAACCTAAAAAAATGTTTTTTTAAATCTAAGTACCCGATGTATCCAAGAGCGGAAGACCGCTCACCGAGAAAAGTGGAGTGCAAAGAATCCTCCACCAACTCGAAACGAACCCAGTTCCTCGTCGCCTATATCAATTTTAGCTTAAATCACTTATTTAGGAATAAAAATAAAATATAAAAATTAGTATTATATATAAAATTAGTATTAGTAAAAATTAGAGGTATATCAATATTACTATTTTTACAAAACTTCAATTACTTATCTCGAGACTCGCTTTCATTGAGATACCGCTTTTGCGCTTAGTAGGGCAGAGCAGTTATTTAGATTAACTATTTCTTTCCGCCGAGGGAGAAATATGTGGTCTGCAAGTTTGACTATGGTTGGCTGATGGGTCGGCAGTTTTGCGGAAAAGTTAAATCTTTGCCAAGCTTGTTCTGTAGAAAATTCAGAAATTGGAGACTAGCTGTCCTTGGCGATTTCCTTTCGTTGAGATTTTTTTTTACCAGGAGTTTCACCTCCTTCAGACATGTTGGGGCTATCATACCCCCACTCTGTACTCTGCCGTGCATAATATCTGCTCAATACGATCTTCCTCTCTAAGAACATCATCGAAGCAGTTATTCTCCTGAAATTGATACCCTAAAGTATCGGCAAAGGTCTTGGTTTTGTCTGATTTACTATACTTTAGTTTAATAGCTGCATGAATGGGTGGTAGGGTTGGCTTGATTTTCATCTTGAAATATTTGGTCAGCTACATAATGATACAATTTCAAGGTTAAAATTGCGCATGAACTGTTTGCACTTGTCATTTTTGAATTGAGAGATCTAAACACAAATTATATTTGTGGCTTTATATATGTGGCTATATTTAAGGGCTTTTTTTCGGGCACTCTCCGTAGCTTGCGAGATTGTTACCTCCACAGTTAACGCACTTTGGCTTCTGCTCTGGTTTTTTTAGTGCAATATTTATGATTGTAGACACACATAGACTGTTCATTACAGTTATTAGAAAATTGGTCGCATTTTTGGCAACTGTGGCATTGCCTCCCTCTATGAACTTGTATCTTTTGTGCCAAACTAGGTGGTAGATAGCCTGGACATTATATATTTTTCTTATTTCTCTGCGATCGAGCACTTTGATGAATTTTTCTGGATCGGAGATTTTTAGTTTAGAGAAGGGAATTCTTCGCTTGCTAATGATTTGGTGTTTGAAGTAAGGATAGTCTCTCTTTTATTATTTGAGTGGATTGTCCGTATACGACTAATTGTGGGGGCTTCCGTATCCGGTTATTGGTTTTCCAATACCTCCGATGTCTCCGGAGCTCCCTTCCGAACTGAAGATTTCTACATATCCTGATGTACTGCCTTCTTTTTCAGAAGTAGAGGCTAAAAAAAGAGTTTTTTTTGCTGTCTAGCCTCATATTTTGCTTCTCTAATTGTAAACTTTTTTGGTGATGAATGTTATTGCATCCGAAAATTTCATTCAAAGCGCTCGATTTCATATCTATAGACAAACAGAAAAAACCCACGACTCGGAAATACTTACATGAAAAGATTAAACCTCCAAAGCGACATACTATTGGCAGGTACTCGCCTTCAAAAAAAAAAAAAATGCCACATGCCACCTGGCAAAACTCAAATCGTTCCCTGCTATTTCCTACAAACTCTTGATGTCAGGTTTTCATTCAAACGTCGAACAAAACTTTCTTGATAAGAATTCAACGAAACACAATGTTTGGAATATAAATAAATCTCCAGGTAGGCGACGATGCCGAGATGAAGAAAATAAAAGGCAGGTTTCCTTTTTTTATGGGCGTGCAATGCACTGACCATGTTATTTGCACCGTTCCATGTGTATTTTTTTCTGCTTTCCACTGGTGATCTGTAATCAAAAAATGTTCTGTTTTATTTTTGAAGAGAACACGTAAATTCCGACCTTAAATAGATTCAAAGATAACAAATGGGCTTTGTAAGACGCAACTGGGCTTTGTAATGTACTAAAAAAAAGTTATGATTGGAATAACTATGAGAATATTAAAGGCGACTTCCTGTGTATGTTTGATTGCATTGAAAAAATTTAATGATCATATTTCACGTGCAGTATTAACGCAAAATTGAATTATGCTGGAGTTACAATCAATGCAACACAACATTGTTGCGCAGCAAAACGAGTTTGAACACATGAGAACCTATGAGAGCAGTTACAATGATGCAACACAACTTTGTTGCGCAGCAAAATTTGCTCAAATCTCAAACTTGGCATGGCAACAAAATTTTTGAAAATATTCAATTCCACCTGTTCCTATGAGCGTCCGGGAAATGGAAAATGTCATTTGCAAATGAAAATCAGAATTTGTTTATTTTACTCTAAATTACTCTGCAGCTTTTAAAGGATAAAATACTCACTGATATCACTTTCCGAGACTTTAAAGGATCCATATTATCAAACAACAATTTCGGTAATATAGCCAGGGACAGATTACGGTAAATGTTGTGCTGCATTGATTGTAACTCCAGCGTTTCTAAATCAATTATTTCGCTACTTTTGTCAAAGTGACAGCACTCAATAAACGACCCAAGATCAAATGACTCATGCAATAAATGTTACTTTAATACACAGAACATTATTTTCATTGTATGTTTCATTAAAATGTTCTAGAAGTTCATAGTAACGAACTTTTTCTTTTATTAAATTACCCAATTTCGTACACCAAGAGCAACCAAGAAAGAACACTCATGAAATAATTCTCAAAATCCTCAGCAGAATCATGCAAAAGCCACAAACCAAATAAACAACTCAACATAATAACCGCCAAAATAGCGTTCTTCCTTATTTGCAAAAAGTCTTAAAATTTGTGATCCCACCCAAGATATCACAATTCAGCACAAACGAAACAGTTCATGTTCGTAAGTAATGACAATTAGAAAATCTTGTTCTTGTTTTTTCATATAACAGGCCAACCCGGCCTATCTGCAAACAATGATCTTGTCTCTCATTTGTCTCAATTAAAAATAACAAACGGTCGCTCAGTTACTAATTCTCGTTGGAGCATTACAAGAACGAACGATTTTTACTAATGTTCGAAGAACAATAGTATTAAACTCGTTTCGCCGAAAATTCATATTTCTTTATATATATATATATATATATATCAGCAAAATGATTTTCCGAGATAATCTCTGGAGTGGCCGATTCGATTGAGCTGAAACTTTTGGAGAACGTAGATGTATATAGTAGGTAGGTCCACGACTTTCTCAAATTCAGATATCCTAAACCTTTTGGCGGCGGCGAGCGTTTTAGTGAATTTTGAGGTACTCCTATATTTCCAAGCAGTGTAAATTTTCGTTGGAAAAAAGTATTGGGAATGAAAATTAATTATGTTCTTAGCTTGTTTATGATAAAGAATTGAAATTTTTGAGTCGTGTGTGGGTGCTAAGTGCCTAAAAGTAGGCAAGGATTTTTTTTCAAATTTTGATTTGTCATTACTTGTGATCAAAACATCGGATCATCGTGAAAATTGCAGAGCGTGTTGATGTTGACTAGGACTTAGCATATATGGGTTTTCAAGGTTGCACGGGTAACACTGTAGCTACGGCAGGCTCCTGAAAAAAAATCCTTCAAATCACTGACCCTCCTCAAAAATTTTTGATTTTTGGCAAAAATTTCAAATCATTGATAAATTTTGACCTTTGTCCATCATGTCAAATTGAAATTTTGAAAATTCCGGTTTGCACAAGAACGGCAACCCATCACCAAATTACCTCTATTTTCAGCACTCGAAAGTTCTGTTCACGAGAACTGACGATCGGATTATCCGATCATGATGAAATTCGCAGGACATGTTGGTATTAGCTAGGACCAGGTCTGATAGAAGTGATTTTGAAATCCGGGCAACCCTGTGGCAGTGGTACCATCTTGAAAAATCACTGAGAAAAAAAACAGCTTTTTGGCCTATAACTTCCGATTCAGCCATCAGATTTTAACAAAACTCACACAGTACTTGAATCGTACTCCATGTAACATTTGGTAAAAATTTGGTTGAAAAATTAGAATAGGGCTGCCAGCTATGGTGATTTTTGTCTCATAAATCTTGCAAATTTGCTCAGCAAAATAAAGCTTTTTTCCCTATAGCTTCCGGTTTAGTGCAGAAATCAAAACGAAGTTCATGCAGCAAATGGACCTTAATGTGAAGTAAATGTCGTAGGAATTTCGTACAAAAATCATGAAAGGGCTGCCAGCTATGACCATTTTTGTAATTTTGTGGAATTTCTTGACTGAGCGATTATGTCATTAGATTTGCAAATGGGAATGATCCTGCAATGAAAATTAACAACAAATATTAACGTTTTAAAAATTTGAAAAGTTTTGATGGTGGCAACCCTAAAATTCTTTTCACCCGTAAAGCTTCCAGCGCAGTGATTCAATCCAAACGAAATTTACTGGTTGGGTTTAACTTAACGTGAAGCAGATTTGGTATATATTTTGCTCTGCTGCTGACACAGGGTAACCAGTATTAGCCATTTTCATAAATATTGCACCAACAGATGCTTGAAATTACATTCTCATATGCAAAGCATTTGCGATAAAAATAAGAAACCAATTTTTAAATTTTCCGAGTTTTGAACATTTTTCGGATGGCAGCCTCAAACTACGTTTAACCGCTGAAGCTTTCGATGAAATCCTCCGATGAGAACGAAATTCAAAGAATAAGTTGATTTAAGTATGAGCTTGTTATGGTCAACTTATTGGTGCTTCGTTGGGAAAGTGTTGCCAGCACTGAACATTTTCATCATTTGTGTTATAGTTGAGTTTTGTTGCATGAGATAAGGAATGGTTGATATGATTCTACAAAAAAGTGTATTACGTCTTTCCAAATTTTTTGGTCACTCAAAGACAATTTCTTCGAAAATTAGTTTTCTAGCGGTTCAGGTGCGCTAGAGTTTTTTTTTCTTCGTTTGGTCTCGTTGAATTGACAAAGTTCGTACATACATATATATTTCACGAACGAGTGGTTAAATATGTATGTATATAATTTGACGTTGAAGAGTTGGTGAGTAATCATCGCATCATGTTACCGCAACGTTGCACTGAGGACTTGTTTCTTCGGAGACTTGACGACTTCAATGCAATACAATCTGCATAATGTGCTCTGCTAATGCTTAAGTGACACTGCGCTTAGAACGTTGTAAGTGTATATAACGTGGCCCGCAACAAATTGAAACAAATGATAGCCGACCCGCATATTGTTTGATTATAGCAGCATTTATTGATAGCTCCGCCAATATTGTGTTTGTACTGCGCGAGTGGTGTTTTTTTTATAGTTTATGTATGTCTTATTGAATAATAATTTGACCAACCTAAGGGGTTGGTCGCTGATATAGTGGCAGATCGTCCATGTCCTTGGATTGCTATGGAAATATTATTTTTTTGGATCTTTGCTAAAATAAGTAGATATTTTTGCTAAAATAGTGTAAATGTATATACCTTTACATAAGATGACGGGCTATTTTTTAGTCTTGACTCCGAAAAGGTGAACAATGTGAAGTATGTATGGTAGATTTTAATTTACCCTCATTACAGACAATTTTTTTAAAGTACGCCACTGCTCGGAATTTACATAATTTCACACACACGACACTGGTGTATGCAGCTTCTCCTACTTACATGTCCCATTTGCACTGAGTCCATTTGCTATGAAATTCGTGAGACCTGTCAAATTCCATATAATTGAATAAAAAATGGTTTTCGCACAAAACCAAATGGGAATATACCACAAAGTGACACTCTTCTACGTACATTTTTCCCTTGTCATTCACTTGCCAATTCAATAGCGTTAGCAATCGTACGTTAAAACGTCATATTGTCGCCGAAGAAAATTATTGCATTTACGAATCTAATTGACGCCAAGTGCATGGGATGATGATGATGATGACATACCAACCTATAAGAGTGTGCAGTATGATATGCACCGAAGCACAACGTTGATTGTACCCTTAGAGACATATTTATGTGTATACTTAATATATATGTAGATTTAGTTCAGTGTCTGCTGAAATATGCCTTCATATTTATTTGATGCTAATATTGCTAGTTTGAAAGGAATGAGTGACAGATGCGTGGTAGCGTGGCGCTTATGACTTTTTGCGAGATTACATTAATTTTGCAACGAAATCGATGACATCATTCAGCCATGCATATTATGAGCAAAATTTCATTACATATCGTTTAACAAAGTGCTTTTTCGCATACGGACGACCGATATTCATTAATGCAATTTTCGTAATGAAATAGTGGATGACCGTTGAGAACATTGACGTTTCCGTAATTCATTTGTTGAGAGCATTGACGTTTCCAAAAATCGTTCAATGCTGCATGTATTTTCAATTAACATACTGTAAGGCGTTTGACAGAGTTGACCATTCTACCTTGATTCTAAAGCTTCAGAAATTCGGTATTGCCGGGTCTTTACTCAGCTGGCTGACCTCCTACCTTCGCGATCGAACACAATGTGTAAAATTTCAAGGATTTTTATCGAAAAACGTTAGTTCTACCTCTGGTGTACCCCAAGGTAGCCATCTTGGCCCACTTCTTTTTAATATATTTATTTCCGACTTACCTGACGTCCTAGCAGGCATACCTCATTTACTCTATGCAGACGATCTCAAACTTTATCAGACTATTGAATCGAAATCGGATGCCCCCTTTCTCCAATCCAAGCTTAATTCACTTGATCAGTGGTGCAATATAAACAAGCTCTCTCTCAATATCAACAAATGCCAAGTTATTAGTTTTTCCAGGAAATGCACGGTCACACACAATACGTACTTCCTCGGCAATAATATGCTAACCCGAGTTGATAACATTGCTGACCTCGGTGTTATCTTAGATGAAAAACTCCGCTTCACCTTACACTTTGATAAAATGCTTTCTCGTGCGACCAAACAGCTAGGTTTCATCAAAAGACGTGCCAAAGAATTCCGTAGTCTGTGGGTCACAAGATCCTTATACACTTCACTTGTACGTCCTATTCTCGAATACGCTTGCATTAGCTGGAATCCCGCTTTTGAAACCCACAGTGACAGACTCGAGTCAATGCAAAAACAATTTTTACTTTTCGCTTTGAGAGAACTGTACAACCCTTATGATTTTAATAGCCTACCCCCTTATGAGTTTCGACTGGGTCATTTAAATCTATCAACATTAGCCTCCAGAAGAATAATGATATCGGCCTGCTTCACATTCGACGTCATTAGAGGCGCTATTAATGTAGAATTCCTGAATAGTAAAATTTCGATAAATATCCCTGTGAGGAACACCAGGTCCAATCGTTTCCTAAAAGAATATTCTCATTCCACGACATATGCAGCAAATGAGCCAATAAATAGATGCTGCAGAATATTCAACAGCATAAGTTATTTATATTCCCCTACGATTTCCCAATCATCCTTCAAATCCTCTCTTTTGCATGCCATCCATACCCCTAAACCTTAAGCCATAGCTTATATGTCAATGTTTTTATTTATTGATTGTTATTTATTAATCTATTTGTTACTTTTTTCATTTGTTTGTTACTTATTTAACTTGTTTGTTTTTACTTTTTACTTGACTTGACTTTTCCATTTTATTTTTAATTTGTTATTTTATATCTGATTTTGTACCTTGTTTGGTGAATAAATAAAATAAAATAAAATATATTGGTAAAAAATAATTTACTCTGTTTTTTTCAAATCCACGCTAAAATATTAAAGGAGCAATGCCTGTCTGACTAATTCAGCAGTGAATTTTTCCTTGTGACTAATTCAGCAATTGGATGTTCGCTATCAAAGTAATAAACTTTCAAACACGTTATTTGTACGATATCGTTTCCCTCAAAACATTCATACATTTGATCATAACAACTCTTTTCAAACATGTTCTGAATTTTAAAACCACCACAGTATCGAAATTAAAATAACGACGTTTCAACTCGAACGAGATCAACTGGAGATCGAGTACTAAAATTTTATGTCAAATGTTGCATCTCGTACATACGTGCAGACTGTTTTCCATTTACTTAACGTTGCAGAAAAAAGAATCGCATAAAGAACAACCAGTTTAGACTATGATTGTGCGTAAAGCATACTAATGACCTACCAGGAAATTCAGGCCAGTGCCGAAATACATCATGGCAAAATAAAATTCCCGAAATGTAGGAGCTGAATTGTAGTAGAATTCCCATAGCTAAACAAATACTCTCTTCAATTGTAGTTGAATTCTTAATTCTACCAAAAATCAAACTGTTTCTACCAAAAATCAAACCCCATTTTGTTGGGGCCCAAACCGTCTATCTAAAATGGAGTCTCTAAATTTGTCGACTTTAAACAAACATATCTTTTTAATACGTCTTCACATATCTTCTCAATAAGTCTTCCCATGTCTTCTTTTCATTTCATAACGACAGTTTCCGCTGGTTTTCCAGGGAAACGTAATGAATTAGTGAGTTTTAGTTCGATGCTCTCAAGTCGAATTGTCTGACCTTGAACGACAAGACAGACCAGGTCAGGCCAGGCCAAGTCGCTGGGAAGACTTAAATTGCTCTTGCGTGGAAGGAAAATGATTATAATGAACGTAGAAATGATACGATAAGACTACTAAATACATACATATGTACAGGGGAAATGGAGGGATTGCTGGAGACGAGTGACGACATCATGAGAACTTGCAATATGACAGAACTTGTAAACTAATACCGCCGGTGAGGAAATTTGTGTGTTTTAAACAATTGATGGTGAAATTCAATACATTTACTACTCGGAATCGATGCTAAGTGAATTTGAAATGCTTTTCAGAAGAATTGAATGTAAACAAAACATCCAGGAAGTTTATTAGAACACTATCCACCATGACTAGTTATTCAGCACATTTGAACAATTTTCAGCCATTGTTTAATTCGCAAGAATTTTTAACTCGAATGAACGATATGAAATACTTAACAGTCTAATGTCTGACTACATCATGATTATATCAGTTGTTGATTTTCTATTTGGTGCCTAATTTGACATTGCCCGTGTTTCATTATTACTATTTAGTTCTCGCAAGTATTTCTGGCTACTACCAACTACTCGCGCTCTTTTTTCCGAGTAGTTCATAAGTAGTTACGCCTTTTTGCTGTGAGGTGGCCATTTAGTTGTCAATGGGTGGATTTGGTTTTTTCAAGGTTATGTTGAATGCTTTGGTAGATAGAAAATCAGAAAAAACTATCATAATGTTTAGAAAGTTAAACGATGTAGTTTTTGTTAGTTACTTTTATATTTTCTATCGATTGTGGTAGTTTTTACCTGTTATTTTCTCACTTTATTTTTAACCGTTTTACATTTGAAAACTGCATACAATTTGACAGGTTAGAATCCGCTCGTATGAACGAAGATGGCGTTCCATTTGTGATCTACTGCCAAGTACTTGGAAGTACTAATAAGTAAAAATGGAACACGGCAATTGACATCATTTATATAGAAAACAGACAAACAACTTGACAAAAATTAAAATATTTAGGATTCTTATAGAGTTATATAAAATTATATAAAATTAACAACATGAATTAAGTTTGAATCGTGCAGGTCAGCTAAGGATTTATTAATTAGACACTGTGAAAATCACTTACAGAAACTAAAGACGTAATTATCAAAAATAACTGAAATTCCTGTCTTAATTTACCGTCTGCAATTCACTACTGTCTGAAACGCCATAAATAAGATAAATATAATATTTTTTTTTACTAAATGGAACCCTGGCTAGTGGCTAGTAAACAGGAAACCAAGACTCTCGACTACAAGAATCAACAAAAAATTGTTTTCACATCCACATATTGCCGTTTATTCATTTTTCAACTCATTAAATGCACACTTATGAATAAAAATGATATGGCTTCTGGACATTCATCACTATTATGAATACTAAATAGAATAAATATTTATTACAATTTACCTGCTCAAAGTTCGTTTGAAATGTTGTCGGAAAATAAGAGACTGGTGGGATTTATTATATTTCTTTTTGATGCCAGTGGTGGTATGTTTAAGTTCATCATTGTAATGATGAATGTACTTGGAAAATTATGTACGTGATATCTTTGACAAATGTATTAGAAGCCATCAGATCTGTTAGAATACTAATGAGGATGGAGTTTTTTGCGATGTGATTTAAATGACGACAATGATTACTTAAGCAGCTAAAATTTTTCGTTGAATGATTTTTGTTCTCTACAAGCTCTTACGAATTTATTCACAGTCATTCGCTCTAACGAAATTGACTATGACTTTAATTAGCACAGAACATGTTTCCAAATATTTTTTATCTCCTTTCCACCAAAATCTCACATTTTACACAATTAGAATCATCTGCTACAATATCCATTGTGGGTGCTAACAAAAAAAATTATTACACAACGAACGCATCTATGTAATATAAAACTCATCATATCCATTTGAAACAAATCAAAACGCCATAATAAATTTTACATTCCAATCACCCGCTTGCCATATTGAAGTGCTTGTTCACAACTTACAGCGATTACAACAAACAATAACAAAAAAAAAAATCAAAGCACAATTTCATCGAACGTTTGTTTAATTGTCCGCATTTGGAAATCGTCGGTTGAAATCGAAAGGTTCGCCTACGGTCATACAAAAATAAACAAATGCATTAGATTAGATTTAACGGAATTGAATGGAAAATCGAACAAATTACTATTACGCAATCCGTTCGAGCGTTCACGAACATCATCCCGTATGTTATAAATTTCGTTTCGATTAATTTACATATATAGATAAAATTAAAATTCGAATTTCGAGTGTTTCGATTGAAATTGATGATTTGATTGTAATGAATTGGAAATAAATTGATCGGCTGAATGAATATTTGATGCGGGAGGAATTTATGTGGAACGATTGCCAAGTAGGTCATTCGTTTGTTTTTTTATTTAATATTGAAATTTCATTTTATAGGCAGCCTGCTTAAAAAATTAGATATGTATAAAATGTTGAGTGCACAAAATTGATTCCAAATTTGGTTTGCATGGTTTGCAGACATTTGCCAGTTCAAAAATAAAATTTAAAATTTCGAAATAACTAATAACAAATGTCTAGAGAGAAAATCAGAATTAGGTTAATATCTTTTTAAAACATGATCGAAGAATATTTCGATTCATAAGCCCCGTTCACACCATGACAGTAACTGTCATGATAGTATTGCCATGGCAGTTCACTGCCTTTCACTGCCATGACATTTGACAGTAAATTTCAGCCCACCCTTCATACTGGCTTCCCGACATTAGCTACGTATACAACGTGACTTGAAAGTGGATTCAAACTGTATTGAGATTGCAACAGTGGAATCGAAACATTTGAACAACCCGTTTACTTTCGATTGTTTCAATCTCAATCCCTAATTCAGTCCACGTTGTATACGTAGCTAGTGTAGTACATAAATGTCGTTTAAAACAAGTAAAAACCAGCTTTGGTACTATGTTCTAGTGTTCCCAATCAGCGCTTACGGTCAGAGAGGTATTTTATTAACATCGCTATGAACAGTAAACTATTCTATAATAAACGGTGATTGAATTCGGATCAAATTGTTTTTATTGCTACGGTAATTTTCAGAAGTGGGATAATTTCAAATTCTTTAATATTGAAAAAAAAACCAGTTTCGAATTGAGTATTGTAAAAAATTGATAGTCCGCGAGTGATTTTCTATTGAGTTTATTAATTGGTTTTAAAAATTGATCATAGGAAATACTGAATTGATTGTTGAATTAGTGAAGTATTTAATGAAATGGAAGCGCACGTCGCGAGATTTTTAGAGAAGGCGACGGTACCTCAATTAAAAGAAAAATTAGAAGTATTCGGCCAAGAGACAACGGGACAGAAAACAACCTTGATAGTTCGATTGAGAGATTATCTGCATAACTTGCAAACTAGCGAAGTAAATTTACATTTTCCGAGGAATTTCCAGGAGTTTTTGGAGCCGTGCGTAGACGTTGGAGACAGTAGGTGCCGACAGACGAATACGTTTGAGGATGCAGAAGACGAAATTCTGGATACGGAATTAAGCATATTGAAAGCAAAATTGCAAAAGAGAATGGAAATTCAAGAACTAAAAAGAAAATTATCGGAGCTAACTGAATGCGAAGATACCGTTGGTTCAAAATCGTGCTACAGTTTTCGAGATGTTGAGGAGTCTCTTCCGAAGTTCAGCGGCGAGGATAGCTACAGTATTCAAAAGTGGCTACAAAATTTTAAGGAAACAACAGAACTATTCGGGTGGGATTCACAGACTCGTCTCATTTACGCAAAACGGTTAATGACGGGCACCGCAAAGCTATTCCTAAGAACAGTTAGTTTGCGATCATGGCACATGTTTAAAACAGCTCTAACTGATGAATTTTCTGAAAAAATCACCAACGCAGACATCCACAACAAATTAAGAGATAAAAAGAAGAGATATGATGAGACATTTCAAAGTTTCGTTCTGCATTTCGTTCTCACTAGGTGAAATCGAAGAAAGCGATCTTATTCATTGCATTATAAATAGGATCAGTGATTGTAATTTGAACAAGATGTTGCTTTATAATGCCAATACTCTGCGGGAATTGAAAGTTGCACTAAAGAAGTACGAAAAAATTAAGTCGGCGCAACAAGCATCTCCACAGTATACATCTCATCGACAGAGGAGCAGGAGTGATGGCACGGGACATCCCTTTTAGATGTTACCACTGCAGCGAATTCGGACACACTAGTCGAACATGCACGAAACCTCGTAGAGAAAAAGGTACATGTTTCAAATGCGGAAAAATTGGTCACCGAGTGGAACAGTGTAAAGCCTCAATTCAAGTGTTAACAGTAGAAAATCCATTGTTGGACGACGGTCGTGACGCACAGCAACTAGAAATGTATGTATGCTCAGATAATAATGATTTTGAGTGTCCGATTAAATTTATATTCATCAATGCATATCAGTGCTCTAAAACGCTGCTAACATTATTAGATACGGGCAGCGCAATTAGTTTTGTGCAAGAATGCTTCGTTTCACCTTCTCTTATTTCGAAGGTAAATCCCGAACAACACAATTTCGTGGGAATCAACAGCAGTAAACTTCAAGTCGTAGGTTTAACGTACTGTACCGTATTTTTGGAAAATGTAGCTATACACATGAACTTATTTATTGTTAAAGAAAACAGCATGAAATATCCTGTCATTTTAGGTCGAGACTTTCTCAAAAAACGAAATTTGAAACTTGTTTCTGTAAAAGATTGTCAGCTGGAAATGTCAGGCAGCGCTTCAGATGGCCGTAATAAACGCGATCGCGATGAATTTACCGAAGGAATCATGAATATAAACGTTTTCGATGAGGAGTGCAATAAAACTCTGAATATTAACGAAAATATCAGCCACAAGGTTCTAACTTTCGTTCCAGTAAAGATAAAGTTCTAGTGAAGATCAGAACGGCGATGTAAAACTAGTCCAGTTCGTTCTTTCTTTTACTAATAAGGATTACCTGTTCAGTCGAACTTCGGTTGCTCATATTAAAGGATTAAAGAAGGTGTGTGCCGTCTGCTGACTAAGGTAATGTCAAAAACCTCCGTCCGATTCCAGATGAAGTGCGATTGTGAAGAACAAGAACGTTAATGATATTATTTGCAAGAATAAAGACTAGTTTTTTCTCCAGACTGTCGAGTGCTATTAGCTTGTATCCATTGGTGTGTCATCCACAAATCCGATTTTTTTTCTTGGATCAATATTAAATCCTCCCCTATCTTGAGCAGGTGAAGAAGCAGAGTAGCGTTTTTTCTGTGGAATGGTCGAGGTTAATTTTAAATACCCTTACCATTATAAATCAGGGACAAATGGAGATCCTCTATTTTGACAGCCGTCGTAATCAGAAGCAGTCCCAACACTGATTCCATGAGTCGAAAAGGACTCCGCATCTGATTCTCGTTCAGATGCACATCCAGAGTGGTCGTCGAATTTCTTGCCAGATTACTGCTTTACTGTTAGTCGCTCTTGATACAGTTTTTGTTTGGCGGACTCAGGATCTTTTCATTAAAGATCCGTCGCTTTGTCAAACGCAGGGACAATTCGCCGACCCCGTACTTAATGATGCCCTTCCGGCATCTAAACGGTATCGCTTCTTCATTTAGAATGCAATGAACCTTCCGCTGATTTTCAACGGGGTCACCAATTTTTTCTCCAACCCTTCGTCAAGAGATCAGGGATGAAAAACCTAACGATCTGCCGAGTTTCTTCTGGACGAGAGTAGAAGCAGGGATCCCGTAGCTTATTTCTTGACCAACTGGGCGTTTGATCCTTTGACAGCACCTTCAGTTTATCGCCTGGCCAAAGTGCCCCCAATTTGGAGATTGTATGTTTGTAGAAGGTAGGTGAGTGGTAATTTTCACACGCCAGCAGCCTGACTCCTTTGAACCAACCCCGTCATTTACCATAGGTTTTTAACTAGTTTTTTGTAGAGGTGGATACATCCCTTTGTGCGGCAT
>OZ022263.1:162844291-162999291 GCA_963978885.1 Nemotelus pantherinus
TGTTTTCTACCCTTGTATGGAGTACAAGTCTTAATCAATTTCTCTGTATGATTGATTGTTAATATGATTTTAGTGTTGCCAAGTGCAAACACAAGATTTCATAGTTTATGCCAGTACAAGTTTTAAAGCTAGTGAAATATCGTAACCCTTCAAAAGATACTCGGGTCCACACTGAAAAAAATCCACATGGCGCCCAGAGCTATGTAACATAGCGCATCATTTATGGCCCCATACGCTATGTACATAGTACTCTGAGCCTCGCAATATGAGCTATATACTCTGAGCTGCGCATAATGTCAGAATATACATAGCGCGTGGTCCTATGTAACATGGCGCAGCATTTATGGTCCCACACGCTATGTACATAGTGGCCTGAGCTATGGAGTATGGCTCCCAGCGCCATAATTACATGGCGCAGAAATTATAGCCTCACTCGTTATATTAAACAGTGCCATGAGTCATGTAATATGGCTCATGGCACTCCAATTATAACTCGCAGCCATACTGTGTGAAGGGATGTATAAATGCCAGCAAGTGACTTTTGAGCTGTGTGGCCAGATTGCACTATTTCCCGCCAATCGGGCTATCTAAAATTTGAATTCGCGATACGTTTTTTCATTTCGCGGGTTGGCGGTTTCTGGGCTATCTATTATTATGAAAAACTATATTTGGGGTATACAGTAAGACCTACTAATCGGGACACTGTATGATCAAACCACCTGAACAATTGAGCTATAACATCACTGCAAATACTATTTCTTGAAGAAAATTCACTCTGTAATCGGACAACCTCTAGAATTGGACCGTGATGACGACGGAAATTGAATAACTTCGGAAAATTTTGAAGACACTGGGAGAAAGCGGTGGAAATTAAATTTGCCATACTACCAAACAGATAAATATTTGTATTCATGGTCTTCTAAGACACGCTCCAAAAATTTGCCAATATCCGGCCAGATACTTCACAGTAAAGCCCGTCAAATCACTACAAAATTAAAACTTTGTGATTTCAAGGCATCAAATAGAAAGCTAAGTCCGTTAAAAAGGACTACAATATTCACTACGGCACGCTGTGTGGTGCAGAAGCTGATGTTGATTTAGACACAGTTCAGAAATTTCAGTCACAACTAAGAATGTTATGTAATGTATGATGCTTCAAATATCTATAATCTTGATGAGACAGGAGTATTTTTTAGAGCAACACCTCAAAAACCACTACGTCTTAAATTGAAAAAATGTACATATGGAAAGCCTTGAAAGAAACGCGTGATAGTTGCTATAGAAGCTGCATAGGAGAAACCGAAAGACCAATATCGTTAGGAAGAATTGACATTAAGCGAAGTTTGGACACAACTTGGCGAGCTAACACAAAACCTTAGATGACGGGTGCTATTTGAAAAGAATGGATGCACACTTGATATTGAAATGCAATTACAAATATCACCGTCTTTTTTGATAAAGCTAGATGTGATAGCATTGATTATCTCTAAGACATCAAGCTACAATTTTTTCGACCTATTTGCACTTCTTATTTACAGCCCTTAGATCAGACCATTCTGCACTTACATGTTGTACCTCATATTATGAGCTCTGGAAAATACTGAGCGTTCTTCAGACCCAATAAAATTAGTTTCTATATTTGAAGCTCTCTGATAATTAGGATCTGCTTGGAATAGAGTGTCTCCACTTACAATTAAAAAAGTGTTTTTGGAAATGTGGGTTTCCTCGAAATCCGGGGTCGTTAGAAGTCAATTCAAAGTCATTAGAATTCAAATATTCGAGCAGACATTCAAAATTTGGCAGGATACGATCAATTTACGACCACAAATGAATCTCTCCCGGAAGATTGAGTAGTTGTCTTTTTTAAAGGATGATGATGACTTATTTAATTTTAAACCGAAGAAGCCATAGCAGTTTTTGTTAATTCCGATAGTGAATTCAAATTGCAGTCATTCAAAATTCAATGTTTAAAAATTATTCATTTTATATCAAAGCACACTTCATTTTTTTTCGCGAAACGTCGCTTGGAGACCTACAAGTGAAATTTTTTGACGTATATCTCCTTTTGAAAGTATTTAAACGTCTAATCATAATGTTAACAGCTGATCCTCTAATCGAATGTATGAAATCGGATAAATTTTAAATCAGCCTTTCTAGCCATTAATACTGTTTCTTATACTAATTGAACTTTTGTGCCATCCGAATTTGAAAGTTTATTTTCTGTGTGAACATTCTAGGAAAGTCCTTGAAAAATTAGTGGCTTCCTACACTTATTTTTTCAAGCACTTTTTTAAAATTTCCACACAGTTCCGGGGCAAGACATTCATTTGCTATTTCGCGGGCCAAGACAAACATTTATTTTTCGCAGGGGCAAAACATTCATTTGCTATTTCGCCGGGCAAAACATTTATTTTTCGCGGGGCAAGACATTCATTTGCTATTTCGCCGGGCAAGAAATTTATTTTTCGCGGGGCTAGACATTCATTTGCTATTTCGCCGGGCAAGACATTTATTTTTCGCAGGGGCAAAACATTCATTTGCTATTTCGCCGGGCAAAACATTTATTTTTCGCGGGGCAAGACATTCATTTGCTATTCCGCCGGGCAAGACATTAATTTTTCGCGGGGCAAGACATTCATTTGCTATTCCGCCGGGCAAGACATTAATTTTTCGCGGGGCAAGACATTCATTTGCTATTTCGCCGGGCAAGACATTTATTTTTCGCGGGGCAAGACATTCATTTGCTATTTCGCCGGGCAAGACATTTATTTTTCGCGGGGCAAGACATTCATTTGCTATTTCGCCGGGCAAGACATTAATTTTTCGCGGGGTAATTCATTCATTTGCTATTTCGCCGGGCAAGACATTAATTTTTCGCGGGGCAAGACATTCATTTACTATTTCGCCGGGCAAGACATTTATTTTTCGCGGGGCAAGACATTCATTTGCTATTTCGCCGGGCAAGACATTAATTTTTCGCGGGGCAAGACATTAATTTGCTATTTCGCCGGGCAAGACATTAATTTTTGGTTGATGGTTGATGAATGGTAGACATATACTTTTTTATGTTTGCAAGTGTTCCTCTGCTATTGCCTCTTCCATGAACCCATTCCACCCTAGAATGTTTATCTCTTTTTGGAACTTTCCATATAACCATAAGATATCTGAAGGGAGTGACATAATTTTTTCAGGTAGCCGATGAATATTGTCTATATTAAACATTTTAATTGTTACAAAGCTTGATTTAACGACTCTTGTTGGAAGGTTCCCAAGGGAGATTTCGTTGTACAAAATCAGCAGCAGTGCACTTCATTAGACAGGCTATTGGTTTCTCAGGACATACGGAGTCATAAGGAGTCACTATCTGTCTACCTCCCATTGCGTGAAAGGTTTCCAACCCGTCCAGTGAGCTCACATTAAAATTGGCGATATCAAAAGTAAACTGCAAAAACGATTGCTTCTTCAAAATGAGTTTGATCTGGTCGCATGATCGCCGAGGTTTCCAAAAGCGATCTATCATTGTAACTAGCTGAAACCCCGAGGCTTGACAACAACTCAACCGGTTGCTTTGACTTGCACTTGTGATAGAGTTAATACACCAATCCCATTCAGCATTGAAGAGACGAACGAGCGAGGCCTCACTGCTGAGACTATTGAATGCGCTGTATGAATCCAGCTACCCTCGTTTGTCTTGTGAAATTACTGTTTCCAAAAATAGTTTGCATCAAATTAAGTCAACGAATTTACATTCTGCAAAAAATCGTCGGATGTTGTAAATTGCTTTGTGTCGTACACTTGTGAACGTAAGTCCTTTCGGATGACTTCATCGGCTGCCTTCACTATACGTAATCTTTCTGCTTGAGGATCTGGGCTTCTACTCTCTCAAAACACTAGTACTAGTCAAGTACTGGTAAGAGTTTTGTGACCTGTATTTTTAAAACAACCAGTTATTTGTTCGGAGGATGTTTCAACGATCAGAATATCGCCTCCGTCCTTTTTTAACAAGCGACTTTTCACTGTTCGTAGTTGAGGTCGTTCTCCTTCTATTTGGTCCATGAGTTCATTCAGAGAGCACTGACACTCCTCAGAGCTCTCTTCCAGGAATGAATAAATTAATTCCTTGGCCTGATCATCCGTGACATGCTGACAATTTCCCCTGAACATTCCTCTTGGGGTGACTGCTAGAGCTTTATTTGGCAAAACCGATGATATTTGGCATTAAGGATTATCAAATCTGTGTCCTCAGATATACGCTGTTGTATTTTGATAGCCCATTCGTCACTACGTTTTTCAGCTGCTTTCAAGATTGTTAAATTGAGGGACATATTTCTCACAGTAATGACATTGTTCCTTTTTTCTGGCTTCTTCTTCCTTTAAGCAACAAGAAACTCTTCAGTTATTTTGCCTCCGTAGAGAAAGCAGTGTTCTCTAAAATTTAACAGCTGTCTTGATGGTGTCCCACTTCACTCTCCACGGCGAACAGCTACTTGGATCAACTTCTGGCTGTTATATTTCTTCTGACAAGCACTGTGCAGAGATAAACTCTTCAATAAACATTATTTTTTTTATTTTTAATAGAAACGCTGGGCACAAGAAGGGTTTTTAGACCCTATCCTTTACTAACTGCATTTCACCTTGACGTAGTCTCCTGACATACATATAAAACGCAAACTCGCACTGAGGCTGGGGTCAGATATTTTGTAGATTTTGAATTTAAACTGCAAGGGAGACACGCACAAATCATTTAATGAGACACCGGTCAGAAGAGAATTAGGTGAGGACTGAGAACTGAGAAGTTAGATGAAATGTGATGCGAAGAATCTGCCCTTGAGGTCTAGGGAACGGGAGAGGAGGGCAGTGGAGGGAGTTGTAGGGTGTGCTACGGATGGGTAATTGAATCGACAGCAGCTCTCGAACCTGCATTTTAGTTTCCCCTTACAAAAAACCCTTATATTCATGTAATCTTTTCTGGTATTTTATTATATTTTTGTTACTAAAATTATAATTTTATATTATTTTTCAAATTTGGAAAAAATCGATAAACTTTGAAAAGCTGTATATCTTGGAAATCATCGGGTCTACAAAGACGGTTCTGGTCTCAAATTGTAGCAAATTTAGTATAATTTAAAAATTCACTGAATAAACTTTATCATAAAACAAGTCCTTTATGGTATAAATTAGCAAAAACTAAAAAAGTCGAAAATTTCTCGATTTTTTTTTTTTGATTTTGACAAGGCTGCGTTTGACGCTCCATGCTGCAAACTTGGATTATTCATTGGGGCATCATAAACAAGTCAGTAAAAAATCAGAACTACCGGATTTAACGCATGGTCTGATGTATAAGGTTACTGAATTACATAGCTCGAAACCTAAACTTCGCTTCAATTCGTGTACCCGTAAAAGTCATCAAATTCTGAAACTACACACTTCAGAACCGAACCTGAAAATTAACCTCATTCTCAATCGAACTAAAAGCTCAACAATTTCAATGAAAATCGCTGAAAACGTCTTTGGGTGGCGACTTGGCTAGCAATTCAATTGTCCAATTAGTTTCTTTCAGCCACACATATTCGATTTACTGCAGCCATCGGTCCGCTCCGGTCCGTTCATCGTGTTGTGGCTAAACTTAGATACTATACATGCACAAAATTCCAAACAGTTCGACGACATTGTTATCACATCACGAGACAAAAACAGAACAACGGTAGAGCGAATATTTACCGCATCGCGCTACAGTACCCCCACATACGTACATACATACTCAGCAAAGCCCCACTTGATTGACCGTTCTGAACCACTCTGATCGACTGGTAAACGTGAAGTTAATTGGAACACTAAATCTATGTAAGGGCGCTCAAGATACAAAAGTCATAAGTATCTGGAAAAAGAGTAGATATTAAATGAAAAACATGCAATTAATATTAGTGTCTACAATTGGACGACATAAAAGGCAGCTCATAAACGACAACAGCGTTCGTTGTTGCTTCCAACATCGAAACGGACAAATACGGCAGACCAATCTTCAAACATCATTCGGACAATTTTTTGTTTAACCGATTGTCTAGACTAGACTTAACTAGATTAGTCAAGTAACGTTCAGCGAATACAGAAAAAACGGTTTTGTGAAGATCGAAGCTCGGAGACCGAAGATCACCATCATGCTGATGATTAAGATGAATTGGAGCACTGAGATTTTCCCATGAGAATGTGAAAAAGAAATATATGCGAAAGATTTGTAAACAATTTTATTGTTTTTGGAGAATTTCGAAATTCCGGAGCGAGCACAAAATGAGAGCGTATCGTGATTTATTGTTTTTAATTGATGACACGAGATTTGATGATATTTTGTTTGATAAGCTTGAAAAGGGACAAGAAATTGTTGTCATGTTTATCTGCAGGTATTTTGGAATCTACAATGTGGCGGATCAACGGGCTTGAATTAAATAGCTCCTAAAGTCAAGAGCTTATTACGTTGTTTGTAAGTTATTGTTCAAAAGCTGCTTTGATGGATACGTATATTTTGTTTGCATCCATAAACTATGTGACTTGTGAGAATTTAGCTGTTAGGGGCATAACTAAACAAATATTCAATTATAGTCAAGTTAATTTGTGGCACAGGCAAATTTTTACAAGTTTGTAATAGATCAGGACAATCAACCCAGCCAGCTGTCAGATTGAGTTGCCTCCTACTGTGAAATATGAGCCTCAAGCCTTTAATAGTTAGTTAAAGACCCTCTATTCAAAAGAAATCACCTCTAAGCCACCAATCAATTCTTTGAACAAAATTATTGCATCTCAAAGCGATCAATTCTTGATGCTGCCACTAAATTCATAGAGAGCTGACAGATCATGTAGTGAGATTCTCGAATCTTGATAGAAAGTCTGTTTTGGTACAATAACACATCGATCGTCTTGAATAATCGGCCAGGCCATATTTGAAATAACATCCAAGATTTAACCAGTGGGGCAGGTTTGCAAACGAAAGTGAACGAAAATATACGTATGGATGGAGTTCGAAACGTGTAGATATCAATGCTGCTAAAACTTTCCTTGCTAATTCGTCATAGTCACCAACAGAAAATTTCCCAATTGGTGTGATATCTTCTCAATGAAAATAATGGTTGAAAATTGAGTGTTCATAAAATTGATCAAGTCAATTAAAAGATTTCAATGCCTACATGAATATTGACTTTTGGATTTTGTCACAAAGCTAGTTATATTTGCAGAGTTAATTAGATATAGTGTCACGGTTTTGTTTCAACAGAGATGTGCAGCTGAATGAATGCGAAGGAAGCAAATTATTCGGACTATTTCATTCTTCGGTGACTTACTAATTACTTTTGGAAGTGCAACTGTTTTTACACATTTTTTCCTTTGTTTCCAGTAATTTTCAACAAAAAAAAATCCGTGGAATACTCAGTTCGGTGCGTTATTTTTAAAATTTTTATTTGAAACTATGGAGTCTATATTACATGTAGATCGGTTCCCTAAGTTTGCCTAGGTTTTGTCTGGGTTTATTTTGATTTGCCACTTGTGAAAGTAGTCCAGAATCGTATTGATCGAGAATTGTGGGCTTGACGTAACGGTGTCTACTAATCGGGATGTGTAGAAGATTGCAAGTGTCGTCTAGTTACCAACAGGACCAAATAAATAAATAAATAAGGTTGATCTTTACAGAACTCCAGCTTCTATGGCCATCTGTGAGGGAAAATGTGTCTCTTGTCATACACGAAAAGCTCTGCCCTTTAAGAATGATTCTATAAGTTGTATTAAAAGAAAAATTATATAGAATGCAGTCATATCAGTCCTGGATGCCAAACTTTGTCGGATGGTTTGGCTACGTCAAATATTACCAAGCCGATCGATTTTCTATAAATAAGCCCTGTGCGGATTTATTGGACCACCATTGTTTGCTGGAGCTCAGCGGAGAAGCCTAAAACCGAACTCTTCTTTCAGAAGAGTGTTGTTCTCGAGCTCTATTTCGTCTAAACGAGATAAAACTTCTAAAACCTTTTTCCTAACACAGCTAATCAAAACTTACCAAGCAACCGAGAAAATATGGACAAGTTTTTGACTATTATGTAAGAACAGTTACATTAAAAATGTCAGTAGGGATTTTATCAGACGCTATAATGCAGACAAAAGAGAACAGCACGATCAATATTCCGGTAAATGACGAACGAAATCTTAACAAACTCGCTAAGTCAATTAGGATATTTACACAGAAGAGGAATCAAATCCGGAGAATAGCTAGAGGCACAGGTGACCCTACACTGAAATGGCAAGCAAATCAGCTAACCAACACTATCTGCAGTCAGATAAATGAGTTCCGGAACGAAAAGTGAAAGAACCTGGTAGAGAGCACTAAAACAAATATATCAAGACAAAAAATAAACGAATAATTCCACCGATTCACAGGTACCAAGGTCTCAAATATGATTTGGCAGGTGAAGACGAATCTTTTGCCGCTTCTCTAGAGCTGCAGTTTCAGACAAATTTATCATCAGACGACGAGCTTGACGAGGAAGAGCATGAGAAGAAGGCGATCGAGCGTACTGCTAGGAAAATCACACTCTCTGAGTTTCGGGAGGCATCATCAACCAATCTACACGATGCCAAGAACCTGTTTGTTAGTCTGAACCAACCAACTAACTCTTCAAGTTAGCCAAAGTTGCTAATTCTAGAATACAAGTAAGCTCTTAGGTTCTATAAATCGGAAATAAGGAAAGCCAGATGGAGCTCTTGGAAAGAGCTGTACGGCAGAGTTGAAACCATCTCACAGAAGGCTAGATTCAGAAATCTGCTGGCTCAATTCCGTCACGCCTAGCCTGGTATGTAACCCGGATGAGGAGTGGACAAACAACAGCTCGAAAAGGCTGAAGATCATTGTAGATACTCACTTCCCGAGCTGTTTGGATAACACCACCCCTTTCATTAGTGAGCAGGCTTCCGTCCTGCAGGACATCGATGATATTTGCGAGTTGTCACCGAGCAGAGACTAGTTTGGGCAATTGACACCTTCAAGGCCTTCAAGTCCCCAGATCCGGATGGAATTCTTCCGGTCATACTTCAAAAGACAGGTATGCTTGCCGTTTCCTGGCTAATGCAAATTTACAATGATTTCCTAGTGCTAAGTCACGTACCTGCAGCCTGGAGGACCGCTAGGGTTGTATTTATGCCCAAGATGGGTAAAGTCAACCATCCGTATCCGAAGGACTACAGGCCAATTAGCCTGACGTCCTTCCTCCTCGAAGTTTTCGAAAGATTACTAGACCCGTATATCAAATGGGGGGTCGGTAGCTTAGCTCGCTAACGCGTCAGTCCGAAGCAGCGATCTACTGCTCGTGGGTTTAATCCCGCCGTGCACATGGATGTATTTGTTCGTCTTGTGTTGTCTTAAAAGCCGATGACTGGGCATAATACCAGCGCTCCATTAATTAAGTGTCACATTAAAGCTTTAGTGGCAACTAGGTATAACACTAGCGCTTCAGAAAATAAGAAAAAATGTGGCACTTAAAAGAATAATGGAATAAATGATATCGGCTTCTCCCTACCGCCATAGCTAAGCATTTGCTTCAAAGAGTAATACCCTGAGCTTTATAATAGAAAAAAAAACATTATCATATAAAAAAAACAAAGACTTGGAACTCAAGCTCTATCGAGAACCCAAAATGCGTATATGAAAGGGAAATCAGTTGAAATGACTCTACATGGGGCAGCCTTCGAAATAAAAAAGCAAGCCGTGCTCTAACGCACTGGATCTACTTGGCGATAGCTAGGCCGATCCTTGTTTACGGATGTTTGATCTGGTGGCCAGCAGTGAATAAAACTACTTTTACTAGCATGGCGACCAGAGTTCAGCGGTTGGCGGCTCTCTGCACTACAGATGTCTTAACCTCGACTCCTTCGTCTGCTCTGAGCGTCCTGCTTGATCTCCCTCCGCTTGATCTCTTTGTTAGAGGCACTGCCGCAAAAGCTGCTGAATCACGAAACTTCCGAGTTAAGATCCTTCGGCCACATCAGTATTGAGCGGGGATACGCAGGAAGCACCGACTACTTGGTTCCCACTCTGTGCTTCGCGCGGGGATATCGAGCGACTGTGGGAGATAGGTAGGAATGGAATGAGCAAATGTGCGAGGCAGCTCTTAGCATCTACACTGACGGCTCTAAAACAGCTGCAGGAGTGGGTACTACAGCATATTCTGCAGATGCAGCTATTGAAGCAGCTTCCAGGCCTCCTAATCACTGTAGTATTTTCCAGGCGGAGGTTTTTGCGATTCGCAAAGCCGTAGATCTTGTATATGCTAAAGATACTACAGGTGAGGAAATAAATATCTTTACGGACAGTCAAGCGGCGGTAAAAGCACTGATGTCTCACACATACAGATCGAAGTGTCTAATCGACTGCATTCAAGCCTTGAATAGACTGGGTAACAGGAGAAGAGTTAGAATCTTCTGGGCTCCCGGTCAGAAGGGCATTGACGGAAATGAAGGGGTGGATGCGTTAGCATGGGGCTATTCTTCCCCTGTCAGGATCGGTAGATATCCCAACTTCTATCCAAATGGTTAAGTACTCAATCGACTCCAAAATGATGCAAGGTGCAGATGGGGTGCAATTCAGACCTCTAGGGTAACCAAAATCATGTGGGGGTTATACAATCTTGCAGGGACTAAATAGCTTCTCGAATTAACGCGGACTAACTGCAAACGGCTGGTTGGCATCGTTACTGGCCATTGTCTTGTAGCAGCAAATGCTATGAAAATGGGACTCTTAACCAGCGACACTTGCAGGATGTGTCAAGAACCGAGAGTCTCAGAAACAATCCAGCATCTTTTGTGTCACTGCCTGGCACTGGGAAAAACCAGATTGTGCTGTTTTGGCGAGCCCTGGCTGGTGGATCTCTCGCACATGGCGGAGCGAAAGCTGAAGGACATCCTTCAGTTCGTGAAAAAGTTTTATAAAAGATAAAGATTTATTTGGTATCACTATGGACCAATAGGTCTATGTGTGGCATTGTACCAGCCAGTACAACCTAACCTATTCTAAGCTAGTCTGAACCAACGTAAATCGCCTGGAGCTGACCAAACCAGCGACTTCTGTCTTATCCACGCACCATACGACATACTATAGACTCATAGATACCATTAAGGCATCTTTCTGACTAAAGGCATATCCAGCAGCATGAAAACGAGCTCCCGTTATAATGCTGCCAAACCCTGACACTTCCTCAGAACTGGAGGCATATTGACCTATTCCCCTTAATCAAACACATTCTGATCTTGTTCGTTTGGGAGTTGACATGGGACTTGTAAGAAGGGTAATGGTGTTTGTGTTTGAACTTGTAACTTGTGCGAAAGACTTCCTCAGGGTTTTCAGGTTTCGTTGGCAGTCTGCATAGCTGGCAGCGTGCTCACCTCCACAGTTGACACATTTTGTCCGTTCTTTCCTCAACTTCTTGAAGTCTTGGAAGTGATGGAGCCCGTCGCATTTAACAAAGCCAACCTGGGCGCTTCAGTTTGCTGCAAATTATTGATAATTGTATAACTGTGCACTCCCATATGCGGTTTATGTTACTCGATTTGGCAGACAATGTGCCATATGGGCCTAACCTTGCATATTTCTTTGTCCGACTTTGGAAACCGCACATCCAATAGTTTCAACGTGCCTATTCTTGTTTTGGACTGCCGCTCGAGATGCTCTTTTATTTCTTCGGGGGAGATACCATGCAGTCCACGAATCACAATATTTAAGCTCTTGTCTTTAGAGAGGCAATATGTGTAGTATTGAATATTAAGATCTGTGAAAGACGTCTTTATCATTTTGTAGTTCTTCTAGTTAGTTTTTCAGCAATTTTATTAGTTGGTGCTTTATTTTTCCGTTTTCTGCTTTAATCTTAAGAATGCTTTAATCTTAAGAATAACAGCCTGCTTTAATCAGGCTGTAAACTGCTGCTTTAATCTTAAAAACTCTAGCGCACCTGAACCGCTAGAAAACTAATTTTCGAAGACATTGTCTTTGAGTGACAATGTGGAAAGACGTAATACACTTTTTTGTAGAATCATATCAACCATTCCTCGTTCAAAGCAACAGAACTCAACTATAACACAAATGATGAAAATTTTCAGTGCTGGCAACATTTTCCCAACGAAGCAGCAATAAGTTAACCTTCACAAGCTCATACTTAAATCAACTTATCCTTTGAATTTCGTTCTCATCGGAGGATTTCGTCGAAAGCTTTAGCGGTTAAACGTCGTTTCTTAGTTTTATTGCAAATGTTTTGCATATGTGTATGTAATTTGAAGCATCTGTTGATGCAATAGTTACGAAAATGGCTAAAGCTCGTTACCCTGTGTCAGCAGCAAAGCAAAATATATACCAAATCTGCTTCACGTTAAACTAAACCCAACCAATAAATTTCGTTTCGATTGAACCACTGCGCTAGAAGTTATACGGATGAAAAAATTTTTAGGGTTACCACCCTCAAAACTTTTCAAATTTTTAAAGCGTTAATATTTGTTGTTAATTTTCATTGCAGGATCGTTCCCATTTGCAAATTCAATGACATAATCGCGCAGTAAAGAAATTCCAAAAAATTACAAAAACGGTCATAGCTGGCAGCCCTTTCACGATTTTTGTACGAAATTCCTATGACATTTGGCTCACATCAAAATCTATTTACTGCATAAACTTCATTTTGATATCATGATTGCACCGGAAGTTATAGGGAAAAAAGCTTTATTTTGCTGAGCAAATTTGCAAGATTTAGGAGGCAAAAATCACCATAGCTGGCAACCCTTTTCTAAATTGTCAGCCAAATTTTCACCAAATGTTACCTTAAGTAAGATCCAAATATTGTGTGAATTTGGTTTAAATCTGATGGCTGAATCGGAAGTTAGAGGCCACAAAGCTGTTTTTTTTCTCAGTGATTTTTCAAGATGGCACCACTGCCACAGAGTTGCCTGCATTTCAAAATCATTTCTATCAGACCTGGTCCTAGTTAATACCAACATGTTCTGTGAATTTCATTATGATCGGATAATCCGGTCGTCAGTTCTCGTGAACAGAACTTTCGAGTGCTGAAAATAGAGGTAATTTAGTGATGGGTTGCCGTTCTTGTGCAAATCGGAATTTTAAAAATTTCAAATTGACATCATGCACAAACCTTAAAATTTATCAATGATTTGAATTGTTTGTCAAAAATCGAAAAAATTTTAGGAGTTTCAATGATTTGAAGGATTTTTTTTCAAGAGCCTGCCGCAGCTACAGGATTACCCGCAGTACATTGGAAATCCATGTGTATTAAACTTTAGTCAACATTAATACGCTCTGCAAATTTCACGATGATCCAATGTTTTTGTCAGAAGTAATGACAAATCAAAATTTGAAAAAAAATCCTTGCCTACTTTTAGGCACGCTGCACCCACACACGGCTCAAAATTTCCAATTCTTTACCATAAACAAGCTGAGAACATAATAAGTTTTCATTTTCAATACTTTTTTTGAACAAAAATTCACGCTGCTTTGAAATATAGGAGTACCTGAAAATTCACTAAATCGCTCGCCGCCGCCAAAAGGTTAAGGATATCTGAATTTTAGCAAGTTGTGGACCTACCTACTAAATACATCTACGTTCTCCGAAAGTTTCAGCTCAATCGAATTGGCCACTCCAGAGATTATCTCCCTTAATCATTTTGATGATATATATATATATATATATATATATATATATATATATATATATATATATATATATATATATATATATATATATATATATATATATATATATATATATATATATATATATATATATATATATATATATATATATAAAGAAATATGAATTTTCGGCGAAACGAGTTTAATACTACTTTTCTTCGAAAATTAGTAAAAACTCTAGCGCACCTGAACCGCTAGAAACACTAATGTTCGAAGAACAGTAGAAGAATCGTGCAGATTTTGAGTACATATTCTACCACACTAGCTGCTTATTACAGCCAAACTAATTCAAACGCCAGGTTTTACTTTGGTCTTATAACTCATATGGTGGAAAGGTTTCAGATATTACCAGTGGCATGAATTTCAAAGTTTATGAGAGCAACACTTGTTAATTATATTCGCTCTCAGTTGCTTATTTCACAAAAATTTCCAAAGCAGCATCTCATAAAACATCAATGAAGAAAATGCTCAGTGTCTGCAGCACTGTAACTGAGGTTGGTGTTTGGGGCTGCGATCCGAAAAATTTGCAGAACTTTGGGAATTGAAACATTGGTTATTTATTTTCATTGTAAATGTTTCCGGTATGAATACTAACTGTAAGCATTTATTGATACAAAAGTAGCACAACCGACTCGTGCTGGCAACCTTTTGCCAGTATCAAAGCCAATAATATATTACATCTGCTTCACGTTGTTATAGTACATTCGAAGTTATAGGAGCATAAAGAATTTTAGGGTTACCTACAGCAAGTTTTTTCAAATAATCGAAAACTTAATATTTGCTGTTTATTGTCACCACAATATCATTACCATTTGAAAATTCTACGATAAAACCGCTTAGTAAAGATATTGCAATTAAACGCAAAACCAACAATAGCTGGCAACCCTATCGTGGCTTTTCAACCAAATTTGGCCTGAATAATGTTTATGACAGGTTTCATTAATTGTATGAAATTCGTATTGATTTCATGACTGCACTGGAAGTTATAGGGCAAAAAGTTTTATTTTCTTGAGCGAATTTTCAAAACCAAAGACACAAAAATTACCATAGCTGGCAGCACCAATCGAATTTTTCAACCAAATTTCTATCAAACAGAGTTTAGAGTAAGGTTCAGCTATTGTGTCAATTTGATGAAAATCGGGTTACTTATTCACATTTCATAGGGCAAAAAGCAGTTTTTTTTTCCCTGTAATTTTTCAAGATGGCTCCACTGGCACAGAGTTGCCCACAATTCAAAATCGCTTCTATCAGACCTGGTCCTACTTAAGTCCAATGCATTCTGTAAATTTCAGTTGTATCTGATTATTGGTTCGTGAGTTCCCGTGAACAGCAGTTTTTGATGCTATAAATATAGGTTAACTGGGAAAGGGTTACCGTTCTTGTCCGACATGAAATTTCCAAAGTTTAACTTTGAACGTGTAGATAAAGCATAAGATTTGTATACAGATTGGTTTTATTGTAAGAAACGGACATTTTTTAGGATATTCGATGGTTTGAATGTTTTCACTTCCAAATTTTCATTTTTACTAATGTTCGAAGAACAATAGTATTAAACTCGTTTCGCCGAAAATTCATATTTCTTTATTTATATATATATATATATATATATATATATATATATATATATATATATATATATATATATATATATATATATATATATATATATATATATATATATATATATATATATATATATATATATATATATATATCAGCAAATCGGTTAATAGAAGTAATCTCTGGAGTGGCCGATCCGATTGAGCTGAAATTTTCGGAGAACGTAGATGTATATAGTAGGTAGGTCCACAACTTTCTCAAATTCAGATACTCTAAACCTTTTGGCGGCGGCGAGCGTTTTAGTGAATTTTGAGGTACTCCTATATATCCAAGCAGTGTAAATTTTCGTTAAAGAAAAGTATTGGGAATGAAAACTAATTATGTTCTAAGCTCGTCTATGATAAAGAATTGAAAATTTTGAGCCGTGTGTGGGTGCAGAGTGCCTAAAAGTAGGCAAGGATTTTTTTTCAAATTTTGATTTGTCATTACTTCTAAGAAAAGCAATGGATCGTCGTGAGATTTGCAGAGCGTATTAATGTTGACTAAAATTTAGCACACGTTGATTTTCAAGATAGTGCGGGTAACCCTGCAGCTACGGCAGGCTCTTGAAAAAAAAACCTTCAAATCATTGACCTTCCTGAAAAATTTTTGATTTTTGACAAAAAAATCAAATCACTGATAAATTTTTACCTTTGTCCATCATGTCAAATTGAAGTTTTCAAAATTCCGATTTGCACAAGAACGGCAACCCATCACCAAATTACCTCTATTTTCAGCACTCGAAAGTTCTGTTCACGAGAACTGACGACCGGATTATTCGATCATAGTGAAATTTACAGAACATGTTGGTATTAGCTAGGACCAGGTCTGATAGAAGTGATTTTGAAATGCGGGCAACCCTGTGCCAGTGGTACCATCTTGAAAAATCACTGAGAAAAAAAACCGGTTTTTGGCCTATAACTTCCGATTCAGCCATCAGATTTTGACAAGATTCATCCAGTACTTGGATCTTTCTCTATATAACATTTGATGAAAATTTGGCTGAAAAATTATAATAGAGTTGCCAGCTATGGTGATTTTTGTCTCCTAAATTTTGCAAATTTGCTCAGCAAAATAAAGCTTTTTTCCCTATAACTTCCGCTCCAGTGTAGAAATCAGAACGAAGCTCACGCAGTAAATGGACTTTAATGTGAACCAAATATTGTAGAAATTTCATACCAAAATCATGAAAAGGCTGCCAGCTATGACAATTTTTGTAATTTTGTTTAATTTCTTTACTGAGCGATTATGTCATTAGATTTCCAAATGGAAATGATCCTGCAATGAAAATTAACAAGAAATATTAACGCTTTAAAAATTTGAAAAGTTTTGAGGGTGGTAACCCTAAAATTCTTTTCACCCGTATAACTTCCAACGCAGTGATTCAATCGAAACGAAATTTACTGGTTGGGTTTAACTTAACGTGAAGCAGATTTGGTATGTATTAGAGCGTCCGCACACGGGTCGACATTCAATCGGCTCGACTGCGACTCGACTGCGACTCGAACTCGAACTCCTTGCGATTTCCAATGTAAATGAATGGAGACCCGCACACGGGTCGACTTGTGCTCGACTCGGACTCGGTGCGACTGCGACTCGACTGCGACTCGTCTCGCTCGAAGTGTTTGGAACGGGAAAAGTCGAGCAAGACGCGTGATATTTTTTTCGAAATATATGAAATTGATTTTTTTTTATAATGTATGCATTATTAATTATTTTATTTTATGTATTATTATGATTGATTCTTTGAAAAATATTAATGTTTCTGATAACGTATCACGCATGTATTTTTTTATATGTTTGCATAATGTAATGTTACATATTGTAATGTTCTATACATGAAATTTTCCTATATTTATTTTAATTATGTTGGCCACAAAATAGTTGCACCTATATGCTCATAAAGGTTATTGATATGTGATCATGGTTCCCTTCTTGTCTATAAATCAGCATAGATAAAGCAGAGCATAATTGATACGGGAAACTCGATCGTTTTGCGGAATAAGCTGCCGAAAGCAGAATCAAAGTGGAATTGTTTTTGCGGGATGATTAAAACTGAAAATTTTATAGAAAATGTTTTTTGTACAAAATGGTTTCGAACGTATGCACTGATTCTCATCAGACTCCAGCTTACAGTGCTTACTTGACTGATGTGACCACTTGCAGTTGGAAATCAGTAATTTTTATTTACGTTAGTTGTGACAAATTTTAACATCTCCGCAAAACGCAAAACAATCCAGTTTGTGTGAGCTGGTGTCTGATGAGAATCAGTGTATACTTTCGAAACCACTTTGTCAAAAAAAAAAGTTCAATAAAATTTTCAATTTTAATCATCCCGCAAAAACAATTCTACTTTAGCATCTATATATTTATTCAAGCAACAGCGAAGTGTTTATAATGTAGTTTCCTAACAAAGAAACAAGCTTGCAATTTTTCAGGATGAAGTTCCACTTACTGGAGAAGCTTTTTTTGAACACTAGTTGTTGCTGCCAATGGCTAATGATTCGATTGGTATTGACCTTCTTAGATGATATAGCAGTGCCATCTGCGAGGATAGGAATTTTGGAATTAGAGTGTGGAAGAGAGGCGTACTGCCGTACTAAGCGCAAAAGCGGTATCTCAATGAAAGCGAGTTTCGAGATAATTGAAGTTTTGTAGAAGTAGTAATATTGATATATCTCTAATTCCTTTAGTGATTTAAGGTAAAATTGAGATAGGCGATGAGGAACTGGATTCGTTTTGAGCTGGTGGAGGATTCTCTTTACTCCACTTTTCACGGTGAGCGGTCTTCCGCTCTTGGATACATCGGGTACTTAAATTTAAAAAACTTTCTTAAGGTGATTTCCATATGTTCTAAATAAGATACCATTAAAAGGATTAGTTCATTAGATGCGTATTGTTTTAAGCTTTCTAATGTTATAAAAATCACAGTTTCGATTTTTTTTGAGATACCGCTTTTGCGCTTAGTAGGGCAGCGTATAGCTATTGAATTTAGTTGGACCCTGGGACATGCTTGTCAGAATATTAATGGAAGTGCTTCATATCGGATTCAATAAAGGTCGGATCGTTATTACTTGTAGTAATCCATAGTGGGTGAATATAAGTTACACGTGACAAAGCGACATATACTAATAACATACAAGTATATAATATTATTGAAGATCTCTCTAGTAAAATTACTTTCAATAACCGACCAAGACGCACCAGATATGCAAATCTGCCCAATGAATTCATTCATCACACTACTTATCATAAAATGAGCCCATTAATAGGTGCTGTGGAATACTCAATTCTATAAGCAGCCACTTCTCTTCGGGGATTACCAAATCAAACTTCAAAAATAACTGGTCCAAAGCCCATTCCACATCCGAACCCGCTTAACTTCCATCGTTATTAGCCTAAATTTAATTAAAACAATGTAGAGTAAATGCTACAAAATTTGTGATGTATTGAAATATTTTTTACGGACAATTTTTATTTTATATTTATAATGATTAATTGTATTTTAGATTTATATTATGGTTTCTTGTTGTGTATGTTGCCGTGTTTCGTAAAATAAATATCTAAATAAATAATATATACTATTGTTTGTTTGTCAAAACTTCGCGTAGAAAACGACCCGTTTCGAGTTCGAGTCGCAGTCGAGTCGATTGCATGTCGACCCGTGTGCGGATGCAATTGTCTACTTCGAGTGTGACGCATATGACGCTTCGAGTTCGAGTCGCAGTCGAGTCGATTGAATGTCGACCCGTGTGCGGAGGCACTTATGCTTTGCTGTTGACACAGGCTAACCAGCATTAGCCATTTCCGTAAATATTGCACCAACAGATGCTTCAAACAACGTTCTCATATGCGAAGCATTTGCAATAAAAATAAGGAATTCTTTTTTAAATTTTTCGAGTTTTGAACATTTTTTGGATGGCAGCCTCAAACAACGTTTAACCGCTGAAACTTTCGATGAAATCCTGCGAAGAGAACGAAATTCAAAGGATACGTTGATTTGAGTATGAGCTTGTTATGGTAGACTTATTGCTGCTTCGTTCGGAAAGTGTGGCCAGCACTGAATTATATGTGTTATAGTTGAGTTTTGTTGCTTTGGATAAGGAATGGTTGATATGATTCTAAAAAACAGTGTATTACGTCTTTCCACACTTTTTTGTCACTCAAAGACAATTTCTTCGAAAATTAGTTTTCTAGCGGTTTTTCAAATTTAAGACACCAAAATTATCATAGCTGGCAGCTCCAGCCGAATTTTTCAACCAAATTTCTACCAAATGTGGTTTGAAGTAAGGTCCAGCTATTGTGTGAATTTTGTCAAAATCGAACGATTGAATCAGAATTTATAGGGCTAAAAGCAGTTATCTTTTTTAGTGATTTTTCAAGATGGCACCACTGGCACAGAATCGCCCGCATTTCAAAATCACTTCTATCAGACCTGGTCCTATTTAAGACCAATACATTCTGTAATTTTCAATTAATTTTGCTCATCGGATCGTGAGTTTCCGTGAACAGAAGTTTTTGATGCTAAAAATATAGGTAAATTGGGCAAGGGTTACCAGGCGTGCCCGTTATACCATATCTTTTTTTTTTTTGGTTACATAAATAAAGCACAAGACTTACATATGAGTGGCTTTATTTTGAAGAAACGGCATTTTTTCAAGAGAGACGATGATTTGGAGGTTTTCACTTTCAGTGCCTGCCCTAGCTACAGGGCTGCCAGCACGCTCATTAAAAGCTACACAAATCTACAACTAAATAATACCAATATGTATCGAAAATTTCGTAATGATTGAATAGCTCTGTCAAAAGTTATTGCAATTTAAAAATTTTCAAATTTTCCCGTTCTCTTTTTAGGCACCCAGCGCACACATAGGGTTAAAAAATTCCAAAACATTATCCGATTCACATGTAAAACACGTTCGAAATTTATTTCGTTAACTTTATTTATGCGAAAATTATTTGTGTACGGAATAATAGGTATATTAAAAATATCACTTAAATGGCCGCCGGCGCCAAAAGGTTAACAATAACTGACATTTAGTGAGACGTGGACCTATTCTGCATACACATCAATGTATCCTGAAAGTTTCAGCTCAATCGGATGGCGCGTTCCCGAGATTATCTCACTGAAATTTTTTGATGATATATATATATATATATATATATATATATATATATATATATATATATATATATATATATATATATACGGAAATATGAATTTTTGGCCGAATCGATTTTAATACTAATGTTCTTCGAACATTAGTAATAACAGCCTGTTCTTTCTCTCACGATATGAGACTCACTATGAAAAATAGCTAATGTTGCAGTATGTAAAAGACTCATAATCTGGAAATTCCCATTTTCATAAAGAATTTTTCACTCAATTTTTTCAATTTTTTCGTTTTCCTTTAACTGTATCTGTAAAAAAATATATGCTTCCACGACCTGAATTTTCACAAAAAATTTACAGTTAATTTAATGATTTCTATCTTTCATCTACGAAAGAAAATTCCAACAGGATATTTTATATGACTGAAAAGCAAAATACCACCCATGCTAAAGGTTTATTGCATTACAGTCCGCTTTATACAGTTTCTGATAGGATTTTAATGGAATTATCGAACCAGGTCAAACCATGTCCGTCATCATCATCGCTATGATGAATGGAGGCCAATTTAACTAAATTTAGATTCAATTTTGTTGATCTATTGTAAAAGGTTTGTTCGTAGATTGAAAGTCAGCTGCATTTCAATTACGATCGAATTATATTATATTGACGACGACAAACGGGTGCCATGTTGTGTCTTTTGATATGACAAGCATATCGAGGTCAATGAGTTTAAGATGAATACTACATGATATGTATCTGTTGATTACTTTGTGATGGAATGTAAAATAAGTGTCGATAAAAAAATATGCTTTTAAAGGATAAAAAGATACTTTTAAAAAATGAATTTATTTTCTCTTGTTCAGCTTTCAACAATTTTTCCCGAGTTTTTTTATAGCTCGTTGTAGTCAAATTCATATGGTATATCCAGACAAACTCTCTTTATTCTATATGATTGAATCCTGCAGTCTATTCAAGAGCAAGGATTCTAGTAGCATAATCGTCGATTTCATTAAATAGTGCTGCTGTCAAAAACAGTCTAATTTAACTTTTGTTGTTTAAATTCTTTATATACGGTAAAACATTCTTGAAAATAATACTCAACATACATAAATACGTGCCGTAACTGTTCATCGCTGTACTATACGTCGAGCAAACACCGCCATCTTTTAAAAAATCATGAAAATTCAAATCAGATGATTGTATTTCTAATTGCTGATGGGATTACCTTCGAGTTGAGTGGCCGCCTTGACTTCTTACCTCTGGGTACGGGGTTGAGACTTTTTATTTTTATCGGGACTCCCGAGATTTCGGGATTGATGAAATTCAACCCATTTTGGGAATAAGAAAGCAGAACTTAATACTAAAAGAAATATTGTTTTATGAAAAGTTGTAATAATGAATTACAACTGGCGTATGATTACATGCTTAATATCCCACCAAAAAGTGTACCCGAAATATATTTTTCAGCACCTGGATATATGTGCAGCAAAATCAAGTCTAGTTTAAATTTTGATACTCTTGACGAATTATGTTTATTAAGAGCATACTTTCAAAATGAATCAGCAGTTTGAACCAATCGATATTATTACTTATCACGTGTTTCATTGAAAAGCAATATTATTTTGTAACTAATATGTAAACAACTAAAAAGAATAATGTATTTTTATTATATTATCGTAACATCTGTTATGCTGATTAAATTTCAATTCGTTTTTAACTAATTTTATAACTAACTATCTAAAGAGCTTTATTGGACAAGAAGATAAGAAGAAATTAGATCATAAGATTAATTTAGATGCAATTATAGATTAACGTCTTACTTGCTAGTACCCATGTACATATGTGCATAAATTTAACATTATAATGAACTTAGCTTCCAGTTTTATGTATATATAATTGAAATAAAATTTTAATTGAGTACGAATAAGCCAATATATCTGTTTAAATTCCCTTAATATAGTTTTTTTTTCTAAAATCCCGAAATTCCGGGACTATCTCGGGATCCCGAAAATTCTAATCCCGAATTTCGGGATCACCATTTCAATCTCGGGATTAATGCCCTAATTGCATAAAGCGTTTTTCGCATGCTTTAAAAGCATTTTTCTCGAAACTTTGTTTTCGAAGTCGGTGATCACTTTCATTTAAAAATGGCTTTATCGATCAGCATGAAATTTTTCTCACTTATTTGATATGTAATCATCCTCCGGATGAACGAATGATTTTTGGATTGGACGATATTTTTTTTCAATAGCCGAAAATGTGAGTGAAATTTTGGTCGAAAATACAATTTTGAATTTCAACAACCGCCATTTTTCGAAAAATCAAAATCTGCCAAAGTCCTTCTTTCATCTGGAGCACTATGTCATTAACTAATAATCCCCGTTTTCTTTTGTTTCGGATGATCCAGTGACAAGCTACAGTGATCACGGCAAAACAATTTTTTTTTTCGATCCCTCGAAAATTTACTCTATTTCGACTAATTTTCAATCTTTTGCCTTAAAAAAATTACAATAGCTTCTACAAATGTATTTCTTTCTTTAATTATTTTAATGTGTGTCTAAAAAAAAATCCAGAAAAAGACCTTTTTTTGGACGTCCCAAGTGTACCTAACCCCTTAAAACCTCTGCTTGTATAGGAAACTGTGGGCTGCTAACAACCAGGTTTGCGGCTGCCGATGGCTTCCAGAAACCACGACTCTGTATTCTTATTAACAATACCATTAATATCCTTGTTCTTCACAATTTCTGTGTCAAAAATAAGATGGTTTTTGCAGCTGAAAACGATAAAAAATCATACTGGTTTGTTGCTACGTGGCACACGATCATGGCACTAGTTCTCCCCTGCGACGTTGTCAAGGATGTTGTGGCTGAAATAACAAGAACTAGTGTGCCTCTTATTCTGGGAAACTAAGAGATTCTAAAATCGGCCTTATACTTTTGTAGCAGCCAATTATCAAGCATCTTTAAAAAAAAACTCATGAGAGAGTTGTTAAGGAATACTTTTTACTAATGTTCGAAGAACATTAGTATTAAAATCGATTTGGCTAAAAATTCAACGGCAGGCGCTGAAAGTGAAAACCTTCAAACCATCGACTCTCCTAAAATATTTTCGTTTTTTTAGAAACAAAGCAGCTCATATACAAATCTTATGTTTTGTCTAAACAGTCAAAGTAACACTTTGGAAATTCCATGTCGGACAAGAACGATAACCCTTCCCCAATTTACCTATATTTTTAGTATCAAAAACTTTTGTTCACGGGAACTCACGACCCGATAATCAGATACAGTTGAAATTTACAGAATGTATTGGTCTTAAGCAGGACCAGATCTGATAGAAACGTATTTGAAATTTGGACAATTCTGTGCCAGTGGTTCGTTCTTGAAAAATCACTATGAAAAATAGCTGTTTTCGGCCCTATAAACTCTGATTCAGTCACCAAATTTTGACGAAATTCACACAGTGATTGAATCTTACTCTAGGGCACGTTTGATAGAAATTTGGTTGGAAAATTATGTTGAAGCTACCAACTATAGTAATTTTTGGGTCTTAAATTTTGAAAATTCGCTCAGGAAAATAAGGCTCTTTGCCCTATAGCTTCCAGTGCAGTCATGGAATCATAATGAAATTCACATGGCAAATTCAACTTATTGTACTCAGCAGAAATCTAGTTGGAAAAACAATGATAGGGCTGTCAGCTATGGTTGTTTTTTTTTGCATATTATTATAACATTTTTAAATCATAGAGATCTTGTAGTGAAAATAAACAACAAAAATTACGATCTAGAAAATTTGAAAACTTTTGCGGCTGGTAACCCTAAATTTCTTTGTATCCCTATAACTTCCAATGCAGTTATCGGATCAATACGAAATTCGCAGAATAGGTTGACTTCGAAGTGAGGCATGTGTGACCTATTTTTGGCTTTGGTGCTAGCAAAGGGCTGCCAGCATTAGGCGTTTTTGTTATTTTCGTACCAATAAATGCTTACATTAAGTATTTACATCGCGAACATTTGCAATGAAAATAAGTAAAGAATGTTTAAATTTTCTAAGGTCTGGACATTTGTCGGATGGCGGCTCCAAACCCAAACACTAATGTTTCTAGCGGTTCTGATGCGCCAGGGGTTTTTTCCTATTGTTATTTCAATAACCTTTTATTAGTTCAATAATGCAGTTACTTGGGTTTTGCTGTTCTTTACAAAAATTAAGGGTTGTCTTATAATTTTGAAGAAGAATGTACCAAATTGTCTCTAAAAGTAAATTTCCCGAGCAAAAGTAAACTGTGTAGCTTTTCTCTACGAATGGAATCTACTTTGACACACTTTGAATCAAATTGTTTCCTTAAATTATTTTATTTTATTAATTATCTAACGAAGCATAGCTCCTTGTAGCGATCGGCAGTCTATAGAACTTGGCTTTGATCCAATACAAAAGTATTTGGTGCGTGTCATGCTCCATCATTCATCCAAAATGCCTCCCTTCCACCCGACTAGAAATCAACCTATAGTAGTACTCAAACTGCAGCTGCAATAAATCTTTCATGCAAATGCGCATCTTGCATCAATCTGATCTAAATTTAGCACCTACTTATTTCCTGTTAATTTTCATCCAGAATTTCTCCAGTTCTTTCCGAATCCGGTTTTCCATTCTTCCAAGACATGCTAGCTTGTCAAGTTAGTCAAGCAAAGATATAGATACCATCGTTGTCAGCTAGTCTGTCACTCCATTCATTAAGCATTGATTGAACTTCCGCTTTTGCGGGCGTTTCTCTTCTTTCTCTTTCATTTATTGTTTGACAACTCGAATATTTCTTACGACATTATGCCTATAGATCAATTACCAAGAGACCGAAATTTATTGCTTTTGAACGTTGACGAAGACTTGCTGCTGCTACCTCGCATAGCAGGCGAAAGAAGGGAGAAAAGAGGGGCCCAATTTCTTTTTATTTTCGAGGCGGCATCCGAAAGTACAATTTATTTTCAGATACTCACCATGCATGTAACGCTTCTTTATGTGATACGGGGTTTTTTTTATGAGGATGTATGAGCTATATTTAGATATAGTGGTGTTGTTAAGTATTTAGCCAATGAATTGGGTCAGAAGTGTAAAGTACTAATGATTTTGGTGTGTTGCTCATTGACATGATTGTGATTTTCTCCTTCAATTCCGGCATCAAATTTCCTGTCATTTTACTTTCAAATAAATGCGTGAAGTGGTTTTGTTTGACTATAGAAGAATATATGCAAAAACAAATATGAAAACTAACATTTTAAATGAGAATTATAAATTAATACAAAAATACAATATTTTTTACGTCAATGATACAACCATTCAGCATTCCATGATGCAGCCGTTTCGCATTCCACAATATCCAGTCTGTACAGTGACTTCTTAGCTATATTTTAGTATTCAGATTCTCCACATCATTACGGGAATAAGTTGAATTTCTTCGAAAAACCCGAAAGCCAAAAGAATCAATCATAACTACATAAATATATTAAATGCCAAATAAAGTATCCACTTGTGAAAGCTCCAATCATTTTCTTCTTTCCACTCAAAGTTAAGAACATCATATCGGAAACAGTTCCGTCATGATGACACGACGACGCGTCTCGTTACCAGATTACATTCTAATCATTTACAAATAGCACTGATACACGAAACTAATGTGCCAGTTCAATAGATAAGAGGCGCAAACGCAATGATTTCTTTTTTATCGCAATAAAAAAAACAGAAATCGTTCCCTTATCATCATTGTCATTGCATCACAGCGATATATTTATTTTTGGCGAAAGTTTTTGACTCTGGGGAATTGAGAACGGCCAACCGAATAGATAACCGTCGTTTGTTAAGTGTGCGGTGCGTGCAATACAGATGAGATAAAAATCGAAAAAATTCAGTTGCAAACGCATGTGTCAATGTGTTCAGCTTAAGCTTAACGACAGATAAGTATAATTTGCGTAAAATAAATGCATGTTTATGTGCGATAAACTGTTTAACCGTCAAACAAACTCAAAGATACTTTCGATCAGTTTAAATGTTTTAAAGTAATTAGAGTTCAAATCACGTTTTCATTTGCCCATAAAAATTATCGGGCCGAACTTTACTAATTGTGTATAATTTCGACAGCATAACCACCGACCGCAATATAATAGTATTTAAGTTTCGACATTGCCAACTCCAGCATTCTTCACCGGTTAACGAATCTTTTCTTGACACGGGCACTTGGGTTTTTTTTCTATTGATCTTTTACATGAGTTGTTAAGCATGATTAATGTGATTTTATGAATTCCATGGAAGTTGGTGTGTAGGTGCACGAAAATATGCCAATTGTAAAAATGGGTTCAATGAGATTGGGTGTTGTAATTGATGTGGAACGAACTATTTAACCTTTGAATGGTGTAGGAGATCTCGGGGGCAATGATAGTTTTTTCGGGTAATGCTATTTCACTTTTTAATGTATGAAATGGATTTAGTTGAAGTATTCTCGTATTTGTTAGATTAGTTATTATGGTGTCAATTTGACAGGTTTATACTTTTGGTGTAATTGGTAGATGGCGGGGTGCTTGTGACACTGGCAAAGTGTGAAGACATCGTTAAATTCGGCGATGCAATCCAAACAGCTGTGGGGGAGTGGTTAAAAGGCTCGTCTCCAAAGCCAAAGTCGACATACTCGACTTCGACAGTTTTACCACAGAGGAAGAAGTGTTTCGAGAGGAGGGGATTCAGAACGTAAAAATTAACTTATTTCCCCCAAATGCAAGGGAACAGATGAAAGCCGTCGTAGAACTGGATGAAGCAAAAGCTTTGAACTAGTTGATACTGGACGAATTAGAATTAGCTGGGTTAACGTTAGGGTAAGGAAGCAGCCTGAAGTTGTGCGCTGTTTTAAGTGCATTGGGTACAGCCTACTAAAAAAAGACTGCAAAGGATCAGACCGTAGCACTAACTGCTGAAAGTGCGGACAAGTTGGACACGTTGCAAAGGTATGCTCGGTGGAGCCATTCTGCTTGCTGTGCAACGATAAAGCAAAACAAACAAAAGCTAACCATGTTCTGGGATCAGGAACATGTCTAGCTTGCCGAGAAGCGATAGATGCGCAGAAGAAATTACTGCGTAGATCAGTGTTTTCCGGGGGAATCTGCAAAGATGTCGCACTACGGGTGACTTAAGGTAAAAATACACTGCTGTCACGTCACGTGAGCTCACGTGCCGTCACATCAGCTGACCTCACGTGCTATAGATTTGCAATACCATTTTGTATGCTTAGAAGCACACTGGTGGCACGTTGAATCGCAGTGATCGGCGAACCATATCGAAGGCGAAATTCAGAGATATGGTATTCAGACACTTCGGGTTATGCAGCCTTATGAGTTGCAGACACTCAGAAAGTTCGGGTTGATCGGCGAGGCTCGGGGGATGGATATATTTTGATTGAAAGTCGAGGCATCCGCTCTGTCTGCTGCTATTTTTCACCGAATGTACCAGTATGGGAATTTCGTAAGAAGATGAAAGCATCGGAAGATGTTCTTCGAGATTTTGCTGGCAAACTGGCAGCAGCTCGTGACTTCAATATGAGAGCTTTGGAGTGGGGATACCGACTCAAAACAGAAGGGGGAGGTTAATTATGGAAATGGTGTCCAGGCAGAGAATGGTCGTGGTGAACAGAGACTCAACACTAACCTACCGAAGACTAGGCTTCGATGAGTCCATTCCCGATATAACTTTTATTTGAAATGAAAAGGGACTTGAGAGTGATGCAGGAGTACACTGGAAGTGACCACAGAAGATACTCGGGGGAGTACTTTGAAGTTGAATAAGAGAGAGATGTTGGAATCACTTGATGACAGCTTTGCTGATGAGGTCACCACATGCCAAGCAGGGGCAGCAATGGGCCCCGGGAAAATAGGTACGATGGTAAATTTCACCATGGGCAAAGTTCGGCGACCGTGCAATGCGTCGATGCCACTTTCAAAGTCACTACCGGGCCAACAGCAGGCTAATTGGTGGACTGAGGAGATAGTGAAGCTAAGTATTGATTTACTCCATTCCGAAACAAAGAAACAAATTCCAATTACAGCAAATGAACAAAATAACAATATTTTGAATAAGAGTAAGAAATAATAAATCTACAAAATTAAGAGACGTAATTGGAAGTTAATGACAATAAATTTTCAGTGAAATATGCTTCAAAACGTTTTTAAACTGAAGAAACAAGTGCGACAGAGGGCCGAGCTTAAGGGCATTGTGCTTCCTGTGAAGATGTAGCAAACAAGAGTAAAGGTAGGCCTCCGTTCGCGCGAAATCTCTGATGAGCTACTTGGCTTACTTGAATCACGAATGGTTATTTGAAAGGTAATATCTGACCAAAAAATCCGTGTAAGAGTTTAATGAGAAAACACTCATCGAGGAACACTTTGTAGGCATCCGAAAAGGGGATATGAAGAATGCAAATATAAGAAGAATAAGTACAACAGGAGAGGATGTTGAGTTTGAAAATTAGTGAGCAAGTAAACCTACGCTAAAGCGGCGAGAAAACGAGGGGACCGGATTTGACACGCATATTCAAGAATGCTACGTACTATAAGTACTAAAACCAAATGACTACAAGAGAAAATGTCGGTAAACCAGTAAGAGGAACTTAAAACAAAGCCAGCAACTATGCAGCATGCATGACATGAAAGTTAAATTTCAGTTGGGTTTCAAAAATCACCCCAAAGGTATCTAAATTGAAGTACAACAGACAAGGTAATACTAAACAAAGAATAGGAAATTACTTGGAGGTATTTACTCATGTCAATGATATTTGGTGGCACTTCGAAATTTATATAAGAAGAAGATTGGATTGGCACCAGTGACGAAGAGCAACCAAATCAGTTTCAAGCTGATGATAGTCGTCTACAGATTTGATTCTTCTGTATAATTTTAGGTGATCCACATAAAGGAGAGAAGATAAATTGATAGCAGGAGAAAGATAATTATTGAAAATAGGATAAAAAATAAAAGAGCAAAGATAGAACCTTGGGGAACTCAAGATGTGGGAAAGAAAGGAGAAGAAAAAGAGAGGTTAAGGGTGACGCTACAGAGACGACTAAAAACATAGCAAGAGAACGAAAAGAGAAAAAGAAAGAAGAGTAACGAAAATTACGAAACCTTCAAATTTTTTCAAGAGCAGGCTGTTGTTCACCGAGTCAATAGCCTTCGAAAAGTGCGTATATATTACAGTTTACAGTTTAGAGCAAAGAACAGAAATAGGCCGATATTCTGAATATGTGGACGGATCACATCATTTGAAAATATTACCATCTTCCCTCGATAAAGGAATTACACCAGAGTTAAGGCTAATCTAATAAGGAGTTAAGTCGAGCGCAATTGTTGAGGCACTCTCGGTGCTATATGTGGATGCACGGCTGATTGTTTTTATCGTGCAGCTTCTCAAGAATAGAGTGGTAGTCTCTTCCCTGGGGAATGCAAGCGTAAGACAAGGCGTCAGTACAGGCACACCTCAGGGTGGAGTCCTCTCTTCACTGCTGTGGAACATCACGGTGAATACTCTCCTAATGAGGCTGGACCGTGATTGCTTATGTGGACGACATAGCTGTAGCAGTGCCGGGAAAGTATTTATCTACGCTATCGGAGAGGCTAATCAATCTCTTGACATACTTTCACGTTGGATTCGGGAGTGCGGCTTAAATGTGGAATACTAGGAAAACGGAGCTAGTGCTTTTTACAAAGAAGTACAAAGTTCCTTGTTTTGAGCTACCCAAATTAAACGGGATGTCCATTAACCTGAGCCAGAGGGTCAAGAACTTAGGGCTCATCCTCGACTCAAAATTACTATGGACCTACAATACAACAGAAAGAGTATAAATTATTGTGAGTCATAAATTATTGTAGCATCACAACGGTCCTCTCTTGTGCCTATGTGTGCCAGTCGTGAGTCCTTTGTAGATCGGCGGACACTTCCACCTACCTATCTAAGGCTAATCTTAAAGATGATAGATAGTGGAACACAGGTGGAAGACAAAACTGAAATGCCGCCAGGACTGGAACTAACATTTGAATCTAAGTTCCGCATTAGATATTCAACTGCCAACGGACTAGTACTAATCAAGGACAAGGTAGGTAGATTAAAAGAGAAATATGTAGGAAACGAATTTGTTGATGCATTTTTTAAGCCGGAAGAGAAAAAGGTGTGAAATAGATCGCAAATAGACTGTGGAGTGATCGCAATTGTAACATCAAGAGTAGAAAAACTAAATTTCAAGGAACAGACCTAGGACCAAAAGGGTCTTTGTTGATAAGTTTCGATGCTCAAAAAGTAATTCCGAATCGCCTCCCGGATTACTGCTTTAGCCTTAGATCATAAAACACGAAATTTTTGATATTCCGTTTGTGAGCCCGTCTTTTTTAATGCTATTCGAATTTTTTCCCCTCTGCTTTAGGAGCATTTAAAACTTTCAATGTGAACCAAGGCGGAGCTTTAGATTTAAGAGGATGGTGAATAGGAGATTAGACAAGAAGACATAAAACTTAAAAAAAATGCGTAGTCCACATTCAAATCTATAAAAAATAGCAAAACGAGTTGAGAAGATTAATCTCCAATATGACGCGTTCTGAAAATCAGTTTTATAGAAGTTGTATGGATGTTGTATAAAAGAGCGTTCATTATTTAACTCGAGCTTAAAATCAACATTAACAAGAAATGGAGATCGAAGAGGATGAGTTTCCACGTACGGAAAAGGAGCTACAGAAATAGAGAGGAAATCTAAAAGAACACTTGAAAGAACTAAGTCTAAAATTCTATGATTGGCAAAGAACAATGAGAGAGTGTCACGGTTTAACGATAACTTAGACGTAACGACTAGCTATTGGCACATCTTAAAAGGACACACCAATGTAGCAGGGTAATGTTACACGAAACTAGAACATAAAACCAGATATAGGCAAATCGCAGTGTTGGAGGTTGTATAGGTTATAAAATGTAATGTGCTCGCACAAGGAAATGAAGGGAAAAGAAAAACATACATCACACCTGATTGAGAAGATGCTGAAGTTTCCTCCGTATTCCGTCGGTTCCTGTCGAAGGAGTCCCATCAAACATTCGGGTAACAGAGCGTGTCCCAGCGTCACACATTGCAGTGAATCCTGCTTGGTGGGGAAGGCACACACACATATAACGTAGATATTATCGCGAGGAGCGCACAAATCACGCCAGACGGTTGTAGCACGGGAACGGGAAAATACACGCGATAATTAAATAATCGACGAATTCATCGGGAATCGCCGACAGACATCTGACTTTTGTCAACACGGCACGCGTCTGACAGGTTGAAATGTCAACCAGCGCTGGAATCAAACTCGCAGAACGACGGGAAATGGGCCAATTCCAGATTGTCGCATGGCATTGCCATACCCCAAGACTCGCGAGAGCGAGTCCAACGCACAGTGTAGTGCAACGACCGAAAAGCTTTCGACTTGCATGGATTTAGTTATCCAATAAACGAATTCCTCGAAATCCCGTCAAAGCGGGATCCTCAAGCGAGGTCCGAGGTTTCCTGCAAGATGGTCACGGACGGATCGGGGCTCTTGATTGACGAACAGGGTAAGAACGAGTTGGCGAATTAGCTGTTGAAGGTGAATAAGTAAAAATCAAAATCTATCTAATTTGCATGTACGGGAGCGAACGAAGAAGAAAAGCGAAAAAGATCGAAGATCGGCAGCCGTGGAATGGTCTTTTAAAGGTAGAAGGCGTGAAGGAGTTTTGACGGAAGATTACTTCGAAAATCTGACCCAGGCAAGGAAAATTTCGACAAATCGGCGAAGGTGTGTGTCACGATATTGACGGAAGTGATAATTGGATATGCGAATTATTCGAATGAGCAGACCGGCGAGCTACAAGCAGTTAATGTGCTGAGTAAGTTAATACATTAGGTATGTTCCCGTACTTCAGCAAACTGCAGCAGTAACAGAATTTGGCAGCTGGCTTCTTTTTACTGCAAAATTTGGCTTGCATTTGGCTTGCAGCAAAAGTACGAAAACGACTTGCTGCGAATCTTGGTTTTAATATATTATAATAGATTCAAGTACGGGAACAGACCTATTACTATTGTAAATGTAGCTAAGTTAAGTAAGATACGGGCTAGTATAGAAAATAAGAAAGCTTAATTGTGAAAAATCGCGGCGCCGTTTCGTTGTTTTTGGAAGTTTTTTAGATACGCGAATAGTTTTGTTGCACGGTTTATATCTAGCAGTAGAAATAAAAGGATTATTATTAATTGTGAACACTGTTGTGTCTAATAGTGGTATATTTTTTTTACCAGTGCGCGAAGCCGTCGCGTTTCTTTTCACTTTAGGGCGACGGTCAAGAGTTGGTTTCGGGGTTGGAAGTGAGTGGCGCCCACCCACCTCATCTCCGGTGAGTTCAGGCCCCCGAAACTAACCCCCCTTATAATTTTTCTGATAAAAGGGGTGTGTAGACGCGTTTTGGAATAAAAACGGTAACAAGAGGAAGAAAAAAGTCAAAACAGAGAGATGGTTGCTAGAGAGACTACAGAGGAAAAGCCTAGATGAATTTTAAAATATCATCTGATGTTCCACCATAAGTCACAAAGCGTAAAACTAAGCTTTTCTGGAGCTAATGAAGAGCGAGGCTTTTCAACAGTACGCATAATTATGTTAGAATCATGCATAAAAATTACCCAAAGAGCCTTATGCCGTTTACGGTAATTTTTAGGTTGGCGCTGAACATTCGATGGCTGAATCGGAAGAATATTCTCCTTAGAGACTGTTTCCATGGGTTGGTGAACAGGTTGAGCTGCATCATGTGAAAAATATTGTTCTCCAAACGGACATGAATACACACACCTTTTGCTTATGTAGAATTAGAGGCAAGGAAAATGTATGCATGAGATAAAATTAACAAAGTTTTACATAATTCTGATTAAAAACGAAGTATCGAAAAACTATTCAACACTTTTCATGATACAAATAACTTCAAATTAACCATACTATTTGAATCATACGAAAAAAAAACGATTTATTAGATTTAGTCGCAAACCTATGAAACAACCCAAAATAATTTCCATGTACTTGATAAGGTCAAGTTCATCACTTACACTGTGCACATACACAAGTTCAGTTCGTTAAAATCCACTTGACCAATTCACTTCGTTAAGCATTGATTTACTGAAGTATTTTCGGTAACAAGCTCCTCAAACATGTATTGGGCTTTTCTTACCATTCATGAAAATGCCTCGTCAGTTAGATCGATAAGGATAACAAATGAGCATTATATCTACGCTACAAATCTATGTATATAAGCCAACAAACATTTGCGTAGGCATTTCGAAAATCATTTTTCACTTTGATGTAGTACCTGAAAGTCTCCTGCGAGCCATTAATTTTTGCATAAACGTGCATGTGATATGGATTGGCAAGTGATATGGCTAGAGACGTATGTAGTCCTCGTGTTTGGTGAATCATTCACTTCCGAGCAGCATGAAAACTCATACCACAGCCGTTGAAAGACGACACCACACCAATCGATATATCGATTTCACACACACACCCCACACCCTACGTAACTTTAGTCTCATTTATTTTTTGTTGACGATGGTAGCAGGAGCAATAAATCCTTGCATACAGATTCAGGATAGTGTTACCTATGCTTCTGGGACCTAGTTTCAAAGCAATTTCTACCACTCGACCCCTCTAAATATTTTCCGATTCGTAGACAACACTGCTGGACGAAAGATTGGCTGCATCGAAGCATCCTTTTCTCTGTTGGAGCCCTCTTTTTTCGCATGAATTAAGACGGAACGTCCCTATCTGTAAATCCCAAGAATTTATTCGTAATATTTCTTTTATAGGCTGTCTGCTTGCTTTCATCCCGAGCACGTTCCTCTGTCGTCATCATCCCCTTGAATAATGCTACGTCTGCGTTCAGTGATTTATGCACAAATCGCTCAGTCCGTTCAGTGGGGTTGGATCGAAAAATCGCTCAAAAAAAAAGAAACCGTCCGGGGAAGGCGAATAGAGTCAATCCACCGTCGTCGACTCTTTTCGCTTGTATCACAAAATCATCCTAACAAGAGGATGTATTCGTTGCCATAGTAACTGCATTTCAAGCGAAAGTCACATAGCAACCAAAGCCAAAATTAACTTGCAAGCCCATGCTTTATTTTTAAAGTCCATCGGATGATAGTAGAGCTAGCTAACAGGACCAAAGCAAATTCTCCATGTCGTTTTTCCTTTGCATCTGCAAAGATGCTGATAGGTTGAATAGCAGGATCCCGAAAGGATGGATGGATAGTATGTTGAAGATGAAAGTAGATAGAACAGGACATTCAATGGAAGGCTACGAAAATGGATTCGGAAAGCCGGACACTAAAAATAGAGCGAAATGATGATGACTATGATTGTTGGATTGATGTATCAATGTCTCCGTATTACGTCCATCAAAGTTATACAATGAAGTCATGTAATCAAAGTCCTGGACGACACAAAGGAATGCAATTAGGTTACAGCTCTTAATAATGAGCTTGCAATAGAAAGCAGCTGACACATGCATTTGTAGGAAATATAAGAAGTGTGTGACACGCTCTTAAAATCGCCGAGAAGTATTGAGAGAGAAAGGAACATTTAAAGTGAACGAAAGTGTCACGAAAATAATAAATGTATTTACATTTAGTAATAGAAATAATCATCGAAATAAATTTACGCACACAATATGCCTAAAAATTCTAAGAATGTTAATCACATGCTGTGACAGTTCAAATTAATGCAAAATTATTTATCAATTTTTTTCCCAAAAATGAACATAAAAAACTATCAATTTTATTTAGGCAAAACAAAAATTCAAATTAAATTTCGTACAACAATAGAATCTGCCAATTACAAAAAAAATCTCAACCGGATAGCGAAGGTTAACAACAACCATTTGAGTCCGCGTATATACTTATCGAAAACCAAGTATTAGAATCTACCGATATCAGACGAAATTCTTTGCAGCAGTGAATCTCTGCTACAACTGACTACCTAGATTTAACGTTCCGAACGCACACACGGCACAGTCTCCAACCGAATATTGTAAAACTTGGGAAAAATTAGCAAAACATTGTAATTGCAGCATTGTACTTCGCGAAACATAATTAAGATAATGATAGCATGGGTATGTTGTTCTTGCGATTTGAAGAGGTTTGAATAGTTAAACGAATCTAGCCTGCTGATGATGATGGTGGTGTGGTGATGATGATGTAATCAAAAATGAAATGAATCATTGTTTGGATTTATTTAGCATAGGCATGATGCGTCATTATGTTTTTTGTATGATGCGGGGATACGATTTCAAGAATTAATTCATGAATAATGAACTTTTTGAATTTGATGTTGAGATTAAATATTTTTAAAAATATTAGTCCGCTTTGACAATGGTAGCGTTTATACCGCACATTTAGTCCGCGGACTAAACACCAAATTCCACCTAAATTTTTTAGTCCACGTGGTTTAAACACTGACGGACCGACCTAAATTTAGGTCGGTCCACGATTTCAAGCGACCTGACCTAAATATAGGTCGTGGACTATAATCGTTGTAAACGCACGCGACCTAAACATTGATTCTTGCGCGACTATTAATAATGTATGTATGTTGAATATAAGCTCATAACATTCCCTTTTGACACAAAATCATTGAAATAAACATGTTTGAGAGACAAATGAAACGATAAATACAGTGCATGAAGGAAAAAAATGACAAAAACTAAATGACAGCTGTCATACACGAACGAGGACTAAATTCCGCCTAAGCAAATTTTAGGTCAGATTGGTGTAAACACCTGAGGACTAAGTTCATTTAGTCCGCGCTTTAGGTCAAGTCACTTTTGGTCCGACCGCTGTAAACCTGCACAATTGCCGTGTTCCATTTTTACTAATTAGTACTTGCAAGTACTTGGGAGTAAAGCACAAAAAGAACGCCATCTTCGTTCATACGAGCAGATTCTAAGCTGTCAAATTATATGCAGTTTTCAAATGTAAAACAGTTGAAAATGAAGGGAGAAAATAACGAGTATAAACTATCACAATCGATAAATAATATAAAAGCAACTAGCAGAAAATTACCTCTTTTAACTTTCTACACATTATGAAGGATATTTCTAATTTCCTAACTACCAAAACATTCAACATAACCATGAAAAAGCCAAAACCACCTATTGACAACTAAATAGCCACCTCACGGCAAAAAAAGGCGTAACTACTCATGAACAACTCGGGAACGAGAGCGCGAGTAGTTGGAAGTAGACAGAAGTACTTGCAAGTACTAAATAGTAATAATGGAACACGGGCAATACTATTTATTTTAAAGATCGTTTGATATAAGGTCTGTTCCCGTACTACGATTACTAAAACGGACTAAAAAACTCTGTTTTAGTACGCTTCATTGCAATTAATGGCAATTAATCGTAGTACGGGAACAGACCTATATGCTTGTGAATTTTAAACTGGTAATGCTCCCGTAGTACTAATGTCAATTGACAGCCAACTCTGTCAACATACTGCTAGGTTTGTACCTTAGCTAAACAGCCAACCAACATGTTTACATTGCAAACCAGGTTTTTACACCTGTTTTGTGCAACATTCAGTAGTGGCCGCCTCAAAATGCGTATAAATACTATTTTCTAATGCCAAACTACTTTTTTCCGGAAAGAAGAAAAATCTGTTAAATGCCAATTGCTCAAAACTTTCTGACGCCAACTCAAACTTTTATTATGAGTATAAAATCATTAAATTCAGCAATCTTTCTTCGTTTAAAACTAGACATCATTTCCCATTTACCTCATTTTTTAATCACACATGCTTTCTGTAAATCCACTCAATACTACTACTTTTTAGCAACTCCTGCAAAAGGTTAAAGATCTTTCGAAGCCATATCAACCGAATAATACATTTTTTTGTTTGTTTGATAAATTCATTCTAGCGGTGAGCGCATCTTAACGACAGTACTGACATAAACCGGATTGCGTAGCCGACAGCAACGTTACTTTTGATAATTTTCTTTTCAACCGTACATCGACAACAAGCCTACAGCGATGAAATTTTATGATTGTGTCGTGTAATATTCTCAAAGAGGTCAGATGACATACATATCATGGAAGTAAGCAATCATTACTGCTGGCCGTTTAGCCGGTTACCAGCGACATGATCAGCATGCTAAAAACATGCTCAACTAAGAGACTAACGTCATGTACCTAGAAGACAAAAAAAAACTATTCCAACAACTATTATATAACCTAGAAACATTTAAACGTTAGCTCGGTTCGAGACGTTACAATTTTCATTTATTTAAGCCGTTAGTAACCAGTTCGGGATTACTATAACGCTGGCTGTGGTAACACTCACTGAGCAATGACGATGATGTCGACAAGCCAGTCTTGTTTTCTGCTTGCACAAATCACAATTTGAAATAACATCTATTGCTATTGCTGTAACCCGTTGACTAGATCCAGTTTGTTCTTTTTCAGATGCATGTAGCTTCTGTACGTTGTCATCATAATAAGCCAAGCCCAAGCAGGTGTCATTTTGACACGAACGTGTAAATGGATATTAATTTCATATTCCATTTACTTGAATTCGGGGTGAAAGTTTCAACTGTCATCGAGGAAGAGAGACATTAAGAACTTTTATTTGGGTCAACTCAATATACTTTTCTGTCATCGAATATTTTTCTCTAGCATATAAGATCATTTTTCGATGAAAAGATATATCAGCACAAAATCAAAGATAGAAAAACACATCGTTCTACTTAAATTCTAGAACCACTCTCAGACCACTGGTCTCCAGACAACAATCATTCGGAAATTTATTCCATCGCTAATGGAAATGTTTAGTAATCATCATTATTGTCGTGAGTGAGGTGTGATTTGACAAACGTGGAAATTACAGAATCATATTTTTCCGTTAAAATGCAAACGATCGTAGACGGAAATATAGGTGGATGGAGTATCTTTATTTTTCGCAGCCTTGCGAGAAAATGGAGAAATCGAATGGCAAGTTTTCGAAATATATTCACTTAGAGCTGTGTATTGTATAGGCTGTGAATAAATAGAATATATTGCGAAGAGGTTGTTGAAAGTAAACGTAAACGTTTAGTAGTAAGAAGAAGCAGAAGAATTGGAAAGTTGCTTGTAATGCAAATGACCTCGAGAGATGATGTGTGTTGTTTGTTGGGATATTCGATGATCACGGATAAACAGTAGTTGTTTGACTAGAATTATAGTGAAATATGCATATGAGTTTACACATGGGAAAGATTTTGAAAAATCGGCATTTAAGGTTAAAAATTAAGCACCATTTTTGTCTATGCGCCACCCCCTGAAGTTTTAATATTGATCTACAATTCTTTTTATCTAAATAACATTACGAAACGAACAAAATTTAATGTTCTGAACTAACCGAATTTGGACTGAATATTGAGCACTCTTAAAAATGACGCAGTGGTCTGCTCTTCCGTGCGTAAACAAAGCTAATAACTCCCTTTTTGTCTTTCGATCCGGTTTCTGCGGGAAGATATATCATGTAGTATGTGCAGCGCTATCTGGAGAGATGGGAGAAACATCTCAATTTGGCATGTGTACACACATTGACTCACTCATTTGGATGACTTAATCAATGTAAGTCAATCAATCGTGTCATTCGGTTTTTGATTGTAGCATTATGCCTTATGAAACAGGGCTTTATTTGAGGTATCTATTTGAAGAAAATAATGAGTAAAGGGAGATAATATAAACAAATATTGATGAACATAAATACAGCTTTATCGTACAAGCTCAAAACATTATCAGGTTTCACTTCTTTTCCAGATAAATATGGATGGGCCTGAAAATTCTCTAAATCACCCGCTACCACCAGCGTTTTAAAGAAATATTTAATTTTAACTAAACTCATACCCACTCCTTATATTTATCAACATTTCCTGAAAATTTCCAATTAATCGAACAATGTGATCATGAATTGTATTAATTGAATTTTTTTGAGCATACCTATACATACGTAATCCATTCAATTGTACCAATTATTTATAATTATGTAACCACTATGTTACACTCAATTTACACTTAAGTGTCAAAGCCACAGGAACTTGGTCAACTACCAATAACTCCGGCCACCAAATATTTAAAAAAAAAACTTAGCGCATCAGAACCGCTAGAAAACCGATTTTCGAAGAAACTTATCTTTGAGTGACTTAAAAATGTAGAAAAAAGTAATACAGTTCTTTGTAGTAACATATCGACCATTTCTTACTCGAAGTAACAAAAATCATTTCCTGATAGCACCTCCTATAACACAAATGTTCAAATGAAAATGTGCAGTACTGGCAACATTTTTCCAAAGCAGCAGCAATAAAGCACTGGGCACACAAAACGCGATCGGACGTCATGGACGTCACGGGCTGTGATGTGATACACAGTCGTTCGGTCATTTGGCTATTTGGCTAATTTTCATGCAAGAATACTAGGTCTGTTCCCGTACTTTCAGTAACTGAATTTCACTGAATTTTCCTGAATCATGTGGTGGGGAATTTCATGAAAAGTACGGGAACGCTATCATTGTATTTCCTGAAAATTGACAACCGAAAATGTCAGTTTTCGATTTTTGGGAGAACAATAGTGATTATAAAGTCATCCTAAGAGGTAATAAATTATCGCCACAAAAATATTCGACCTTCATAGCAACATTACGCAAAAAATATGTTGCTTGCCGCGCACATTTGAAAATATTTACTCCGTTTGACACTTTTCAGTATTTTTCAGTAGCTCAGACCCTACTGAAATTTACTGAAAGAGGGGAAATTTTCAGTTTTCAGTAAAACGGAGTACGGGAACAGCTTCATTGCAATTAATCGCGATTAATCGCAATTAATCGTAGTACGGGAACAGACCTACTGTGTCTATTAGCCGCCCAGTTTTCTCACATATTCGACTAACGACGACGTTCTCAACGCCCGACCGATTTCGTAATTTTATGCAATTCAATTCAATTTCGTAATTTTATGCAATACGGTGATTGATATACCATTGACTTAATTGTTTTACTTTCGCTCTTTGTCATTTCGAGATGATAAGTGGATGGATGGATTGATAAGAAGATGTATATTACACGCTTGCAACGATGGTTTTTTTATTTTCATATTATAATTATAATAATTAATATTTGAAAACATCGTCGTGATCAATTTTAAAACATTACTAATTCTCATTCCTCAATTTTCCCCCATTTTTTTCTTCCTTCCAAACAAATAAATTGGTAGCAGACAAAATTCTATATATTTATCCATATGACTATATATACCTTCATATAAAATTGTGTGTGTCTAGATATTCGTATGCATTCTAATTTTTTCGTAATAGTCCTGCACGTAAGGATGCAAAAAAAATATTATCCACATCATCATATAATAAAATAATCATCCACAAAACATATATTTTAATGATCATCAACGAATCATCCACACATGCCACTTAGCGAAAGAAATCATTATAAAATCTATTGTATATGAATCAGCATACTCCACCTCCTTCGCTTTAGACCCGCCTGTATAAATAAAATCAAATTGACTCGTGTAAGCAAAACACGCTAGATCGCATGGAACCGTGGACGCATGGACGCTTGTCTGAATGGCCCTTAAGTCGTCGATGCATCGCATATTCTTTGTGGCCGACCAATACCATTCCATGTATTACAGATTCACGGTGCTCAAAATTTGATGTACGCCACGCCGAAACGCTTTCTGTGTGCCCAGCGCTTAAGTCTACGATAACAAGCTCGTGCTAAAATCAACCTATCCTTTGAATTTCGTTTAAATCCAGAGATATTATCGAAAGTTGCAGCGATTAAACCATGTCTGGGTTTACCATCCGAAAATTTAGGAAACTAGGAAAATTTTAAAATTGGCTGCTTATTTTATTGTAATTGCTTTGCATATGAACACAAAATGGAAGGCATCTCTTGGTGCAATATCTACGAAAATTTCTGGTGCTGCAATCATGTCCAAATCTACTTCAAGTTAAGTTAAACCCACTCTGTGAATTTAATTTCAATTGGTTGACTACGCTGACAGTTAAACAGGTAAAAATATTTTTAAGATTACCACCCTCAAAACTTTTCAAATATTTGAAACGTTAAGATTTGTTGTTAATTGTTATTGCAGGATCTTTCCAATTTGAAAATTCAATGACAACATCGCTTAGTAAAGAAATGCCAAAAAAATTCAAAAATTATCATAGCTGGCAGCCCTTTCATGATGTTTCTGCTTAATTTCTACGACAGCTGGTTTACAATAAGGTCCATTTACTGCATGAATTTCGTTTTGATTTCATGAATGGATTGAAAGTTATAGGAAAAAGGCTTTGTTTTGCTGAGCAAATTTACAAGATTTAGGAGACAAAAATCATCATAGCTGGCAACTCTATTCAAATTTTTCAACTAAGTTTCTACCAAATGTCCGCTAGAGTAAGGTCCAAATACTGGGTGCATGTTGTTAAAATATGATGGCTGAATCGGAAGTTATGGGCCGAAAAGCAGTTTTATCTCGTTAATTTTTCAAAATGGCACCACTACCACAGGGTTGCTTGTATTTCAATATAACTTCTACCGAAGCTGGTCTTAGTCAATGTTAACATGCCCTGTAAATTTCATAATGATCGGATTCTCCGGTCGTCAGTTCTCCAGAACAGAAGTTTCGAGTGCTGAAAATAGAGGTAATTCGGCGATGGGTTGCCGCACTTGTGCAACTCGGAATTTTGAAAATTTCCAATTGGCACGGTGGACAAAGGCTAACATTTTTCAATGACATATTTTTTTTTGTCAAAAAGCAAAAAAAGTTCAGGAGGGTCGACGATTTGAAGAATTTTTTTTCAAGAGCCTGCCGTTCCAAGAGGATTGTCCTCACAGTCTCCATATTTATATAGCCTTAGCCAACATCAATACACTCTGAAAATTTTACCACGACCCAATGTTTCTGTTAGAAGTTAGTACAAGTCAAAATTTGAAAAAAAGTCCTTGCCTACTTTTAGGCACTCATCACCAACACGGCTCAAAATTTCCAATTCATTTTCATAGACAAGCATTAAACATAATAAGCTTTCATTCACAATACTTTTTTTTTAACAATAATGTACTCTGCATAGAAATATAGGAGTACCTGAAAATTCACTAAAGGTATTTTAATTTTAGCAAGCCATGGACCCACGCACTATAACCATCTATGTCCTCTGAAAATTTTAGCTCAATCGAATCGGCCACTCCAAAGATTATCTCTCTTAATCATTTTGCTGATATATATATATATATATATATATATATATATATATATATATATATATATATATATATATATATATATATATATATATATATATATATACGAGGGTGGGGTGAAAAGTGTCCGGCCTGACCAAGAGATGGCGCCACTAGGTCTACTTTTGCAGCGGCGTCCTACAGTACCATTCCTTTCAAGCTTGTATATGCACAGTTTCTGCCCAATCGCTACGTTAGTTTGCGTTTGAGAGCACAGTGCGCGAGACGCTTCCGTTGATTTCGTGAAAATGGAAAAATTGGAAAAACGTGCTGTTATCAAAAACTTCTATTTGAAAGGTTTTACACCAAAACAAATAAAAGAAGAGATGGATGCAACACAGAGGACTCCTCCCCATCATATTCAACTACTAAGCAGTGGGTTTCTGAATTTAAATTGGGTCGTGTGAGCACCTCTGACGAACCTCGCTCAGGACGGCCCGTTGAGGTCACAACTTCAGAAATGATTGAGAAAATCCATAAAATATTGTTAGAAGTCTGCAGGTTGAAAGTGCACGAGATAGCTGAGACCTTTGGGATGCTAACTGAACGTGTGCAAAATATATTGCACAACCATTTGAGTATGGAAAAACTGTGTGCAAGGTGGCTGCCGCGTTTGCTAACGCTCGACCAAAAACTGATTCGAAAAAAAATTTCTACCGACAATTTGTCGCTGATAGGCATAATCCAAACGAATTTTTGCGTCGATTCGTAGCTGCTGATGAGACTTAGGTCCACTACTACACTCCTCAAAATAAAGAACAGTGAAAACAGTGGGTTGGAAAAGGGGAACCAACTCCAAAGAAGGCAAAAACGGAAGCGTCTTGCGCACTGTGCTCTCAAACGCAAACTAACGTAGCGATTGATAACGCACGATTCTATTACTAATTTTGCAAGCAATTCACGTGAAAATCCGACTCAACTCGGTGCTAGAGTATAATGATCGACTCCGATTCGGAACTTTCCGCGCAAATATTACTGATGTACAGTGATTGACTCGTTCCTGTGCGTACACAAAAGTGTCGCCCAAAGCAAATAAGCTTGTAATCACATCAACTGATTGCCTCATTTTGATTGCCTCGCTCAAGTGCTACCAATTTCTACTGTGATTACACAAACATGTCGTCCACAGGGAGCATAAATGATCACAACAAGTAAAGAAGTGTTTGTGAGGTGTTTTCCCTTCATACTAGGAAACAACCAATACTGTACCGATACGAAAGATGAGTAACATTGAAAACTTCTTCAACTATCATCCCACATTTTTGCTTTTCTATTATCCTTAACTGTTCGGAAAAATTGTGCACGATCAAGTCTATCCTGGTGTGTATGGTAAGATTTTAAATGTACAACACGGTTTTATTAAGGGCTATTCCACTTCCACTAATTTAGTCGAATTTGTCGCTTTTGTGCCCTCTGTTCTTGGCAATGGGCAGCAAGTTAATTTAATACATACTGATTTATTTATAAGCTTTCGACAAGTCCCACCATTTTATCTTGCTTGGTAGACTTACTTTATTTGACATATCCGACTCCTTCCTGGTTTTCATCTTACGTCTTCAACCGCACCTACAAAGTTGTGCTAAATAGTAGTTGTTCCCCTTCTTTTCATTCCTCTTCTGGTGCTCCATAAGGCTCCATTCTTGGACCACTATTATTTGTGCTTTTCATAAATAACTTTCTTTGTGTGTTTTGGTTTAAGTACCTGCTTTATGCTGACGTGTTTAAGCTGTTCCGAGAAATCTCGTCTGTCAATGTCCGGTTTTTATTACAGTCAGATCTCACAGCCTTATGGACATGATGCACATTGAACTCACTCCTTTTTATTGTATCCAAATGTCTAATAATGTCCTTTTCTATTAAACTAAATGTTTTGCCCTTTGAACATTCCCCGTCATGTGTATCCGCATAAAGATCATTATGTTGTGCTCAACGCAAGTTGAAATTTGATCTACATATATTTTATATTACCTCTGGGGCATCAAAAGTTACTGGTTTCGTTCTTCGCTGTTCACGTTTCTCTTTGAATATCTACGCGTGTCTTCGTTTGTTTGCCTCCTCAGTTCGTTGCAACTTTGAGTACTGCTCGCAAGTGTAGGCACCTCGTTTCGTGTACTTGTCGGATACCATTGAATCTGGTCCAACGCAAGTTTACTCGTTGTCTTTTGTATATGTTCAGTATTCTCTATTGTCCCTATGAAAAGTGTCTGACCTTCCTGAATCTGCCTCTTTCCTACGTATCCGTAGATTGTACCTTGACCAAAGTTTTTTATGCAAACTGTTTAACCACCCTTTTTTCCTCCAGTATCTCAGTTTGTTCTAGTTATCTCTCGTTTTCGGTAATGAAGCACATTCTTCTAGACACCGAGCTGATTTCACGGTCCCTTTTGCTCGTACAGAAGTGTATTTTTCTTCCCCATTTTTCCCTTCTTTTAAGACATATCTTGGATACATTACGTTCAAATCAAATTCTTTTTTCATTAGTCACTAGTTTAAAAAGGGATTTAATTTATTTAATTTATTTATTAATTTAAACTAATCTTGATTCAACTTTTGTGGATCTTTTGTATGCATAATTGGTCTAATGTAAATAAAAAATAAAGAATATCATTACTACAGCAAATACATCGACCACAGCCTAGATTTGAAAACCACTGATACAAACAAATCTGTAACATGTCTTAAAAATAGAATATATATTGGTCTTGATTAAATGAGTTTATTGTATTATTTGCCCGTATCAAAAGTTATAAACTGATAGCTATCATATCGAAATTTATTATGATTGACACAAGTCTGATTCATTCATCCATAATTGATGTGCTCCGACTACACGCACAAACAATTTCTTTTATCATTCAAATAAATAAATAACAAAACACTTCATACTAAAAACGAAACACGTTATAGTATGGCAATCCTTTTGCGCTAACGATTAACTTCACAACCTAACTATTAGAACGTAATTACACCACTCCAAGTATAGAAAAACCAAACGTATTGGGTCGAGGTTCGAATTCAATTTCATTCAATCGGTTACATCACTGTAGATTTAATTTATCTAATTGTATGAATTTGCCAATTGACACATGCTGTTCAGAGCGATCGATTCGATAATAAGAATATACCAATTACGGATGCCTAAATGTGTACGTACTTGACATTAATTTCCTTGCGATTCGCCACGGATTTGTACATCTGTAACGAAAAACTTGGTGATTTGCTGATTTATGTCAATTTTCAGCGTATCCGGTGTCTGCAATAAATTGCGAAGGGGAAAACTGAGACATTGGAATTCCAGTAAAAATAATCTAGTACAATTTTACTAATTATTCAATTCGGAATTCAAACTTCCGATATGTCAATGCACTTTGTTGTAAGAGGTTGTAAGTACATAGTACAGAAATATGACTTTACCGAATATTCTAGCATTTATCTTATTTTCCCTCTTGTACATTTTTAAGGGTATAAATATTGATAATATTACTTGTAAATGAGAAAAACTACCGAAAAATAACGAAGCCACATTCGAATCTGTTTAGATTAGAGACTCTTTCGAGTTTTTAATCTAGAATGCCGAGGGGATGAAAATCATCGAGGTCAGTCATCTCCGTAGCTGCGGAAGGTGATTGATCAAATTCATCGACAATCACTCTATACGTCTGCAAAACATATTATACTGTCAGTATGATTGGTACTGAAACGCAAGGGTTTTACGTCAAGTCTAGAAAATGTGTTGTTTTCGAATTTCATAGAATAGGTTTGTAGTCAAAATTAACGTGTGGTTAGTAGTTTCACACTTGATTTTCCACTAGTCTAGTTAATATAACCTCAAAGTTCATCCAAACAGATGAAAATTTCAATCTCTACACTCAGAAAAATGTCACTTTTTTTAGAATCACTTTAAATCAAAAGTTGATATCACTTTGAAATAAAAAGCGAATCTTGTACGAATTCCACTTTATTATAAAAATTTTCTTTTCAAATCAAAATTTTTCATCATTGAATTAAAAAGAAAACGTATATGGCGCCAAATCATATTTGAAAATTTTTGAATCAAAAATGTTCAAATATGATTTGGCGCCATATACGTTTTCTTTTTAATTCAATGATGAAAAATTTTGATTTGAAAAGAAAATTTTTATAATAAAGTGGAATTCGTACAAGGTTCGCTTTTTATTTCAAAGTGATATCAACTTTTGATTTAAAGTGATTCTAAAAAAAGTGACATTTTTCTGAGTGTATGCACACAATTATTAATGAACGTTACCATGACATTATCGGCTAACGGTAATTATCAAAAACACATTAAACTATTGACAGATTTCATGCAAATCATTGTTCGAATCGAGAAAACGATCAGAAATAGACATTAAGCGCGTAAATTAATCAAGCACTCCGTGCACAGCGCGCCAAAATAAGAAAATCAATAGCTGTGAACAATCAGTTCTACACCCTTTCGTGCATTAAATTATCATCATCGCATACTCGATTCATAATGAAAAAACGAACATGCGATTCCATATGACTGTCCATACTGTACTTGCTCGAGCAGCTACTGTTATTGTATTCTGAACGCATCCGATATAGCTGCACCACAAGCAATTGTGCTACTAATTTTGCCACCAATCATTTATAAGAAATGGCTTTGGAATCGAGTGTGAAAAAAGGCAAGGAGCTTTGACCTGGACGCGGTAATCGCGCGGTAAACAATTCTACATTATAGCCATAATTATAGACTATCGTCTTTTATTTTACTACAGTGCTTGCCAGTAAAGTATCATGCGAGTAATGAAGTGTAAACTCCACCTAAACGCGACTGAGATAACTGCATCTCTGTACCGTCTATGGAATTTATGAACGGAGGTTATAATTTTATGAAGAAAACTAGCAGTTTCGATTGTACAAATACACATGAAGTAGGTGGCAGCAAATTAGTTGGAGTATGATGTATAATTTGAATGGAAAATTATCTACTGTATTGCGTTATAATTTATGGAACAGCCTTTGATTTGAAAGTATACATTGCAATAAGTTGATTTGCATGTATTTTTTTCTGCTTGCACGTAGTGTCATTATTGCGGCATATTCTAATAAGGACTGTGCTAATAACAAGTACTTACATCCACATCTGATTCTCCCTCAGTTGTTGCCCTCAGACAGGTGATGTCGAATGGTTTCTCTGCTGTTTGTACATACCACTTACTTTGGACTAAGTTTGACAGCCTCAAAATCTTTCGAACCAGAGCTCGTCGGTAGATCCACAGGGCTAATTTCTCGTCCCCGTAATTGATAATATTTTTTTGGCCATCCAAGACCGGCAATGTCTTTTCATTTATGATGAAGGAGGCCTCCTTTCGATTATCAACAGGCTACAACCCTGCAATCCTCCTTGGGAAGATCTGGTGTGCAGAATCGTATGATGTCCAGGATTTTCACTGGATCCGAATGGAAACAGGGAAATCCATTCCCTGTATCTAGGTCGCCTTTAAATTGGCGCTTGACGAAAGTTTCCCCAGCTCGGAGATTGCTTGTTCATAGAAATTGGCCGAGCGTTGGACTTCGCATGCCTCAACTGAACCTACATCGCCAACCTAATGGCGACCTGACTCAAAATGCACTCTGGGGCATGCCAAGGTTTCAGCAGGACAAAAACAGCCGTATTAACCCGGATACGTTCATGAAGTGGACTTCACTCCATCACTACTGCGCCTGTAGCGCAAGCGTAACAGAAAAAATCGTAAGTCTGAAGAAGTTCGAATACTGAAGCAATCCTGGAAGAAAGATCTAGATGCACCACAAGGAGGCAATCTAATGTACATCCAAAAACAACTAAAAGCTTAATACAAGCAACCCATCTGCTATTACTACAAAGATAATTTGATCACCTAAATCAAAGACAAACCTACAAAAAAAAAAATAATTTATGCTTCTGCGATTCAATTCGTAAAATTTTACTTTCACCGTTATTGACAGTTCAATCAATATTTAGGTTTCCAGAGCATGAATAAATTAATCAGTATTACATTAGCAAATTTACAACAAACTGTACTATGTGTAAGTTTGAGATACAAGATCATGTATTATAATAAAACCATTCGAAATTCAAATCATCTAATCGAAATTCGATCATCGAAAACTAGAGTACACTTTAAAAGCCTTCTTTACATATCAAATCAGATTACTAATCGGTAAAACAAAAAGTCGGTTGTATCCGATTATTTTTTTATTGTATCCGATTAGACGTCACACATTACTACCAACCCACACGAAATCTTTCCACATAAAACTCTTTAACGAATCCACTCTTTTTTTCCGCATACTTATCAAAAATTCTAGCAATTTTTGATGCTGAATTTTCAAAGCTATAGTTAGTCAGTCACATCCTTGAGATTTTCCATTCATTTATATATGAAGCATTGTTTGGGTCCGAGTGTCAAAGAAATCAAGAAGAAGAAACAACGGTAGGTAGTAAGTGCTATTTGAATATACAACGGTTTGGCTAAGGTCGCTTGAAGATTAGAAATACAAAAAATTTACATTTTTAAGAGATAAATATTGAGTGTCTTGGGGTATTAGGTTTTTGTTTATCATTTTTTTCGGATACTAATGAGATGGTATGTGTTTTTTTCAAAAGCTTAATCATCGAGCAGGTGATTTAATGGATGGATTGAAATGTTTTAGTTTTTTCTCCACCTCCAGTATTGCCTAAAGATAAATGATTTTCAAATTCATTCATTAAATTAAAAAAAAATTATTCAATTTGCTTTGATGAAAATTATGTATCCTGGAAAATGTTGTTCAATTTGTTTTGATACAAATTAAGAGAAAAATACTTGTATACATTCATCCACAAACTGCAACCAAATTGTTGCGACGCTTTTTGTTGCGAAGAAAAATGCATTCGACTATACATAAGAATCCTGCAACTTCCTTTACGAAGTTGCAGGATTCTTATGTATAATCGAATGCATTTTTCTTCGCAACAAAAAGCGTCGCAACAATTTGGTTGCAGTTTGTGGATGAATGTATACAAGTATTTTTCTCTCAAAGGGGAAATAGTAGCTAGTAGACCAGTATAGCACGCCATTAGTATAATTCAAATTAGAACCAATAACAGAAGCATTTCTATATTGCGAGAATATTGAGATAGGAGCTGTGTAAAAATAATGCGAAAAAAAATTCCAAAGACACATTTTTTCTTTTGGATTCGAAAGGTACACACGAAGGATTTTGACACGATATTATTGCTTTGTGGACCGTAAGAGCGAAACATCAGATGTGCTCGGTCATGTCTGAAGCTGTTGACTCGAGTTTTTAAATCCTAAAACTCGAATTTATTTACTTTTAAAAACACATACATTTGTATATCATTAAGTTTTTGTATGTAATATTGTGGTTGTGTACAGTTGCAAATAAAAAGCAATTAACAAACATATTTTTTTTCGCGAAATTTGATGATTTCCGCAGTCAACTTGTGCTTTACTAGTCCAACCAACCACATTCTGAAAAAATATCTCAATTGTAAAAAACAACTGTTCCTGAAAATGTATGATTGCTCTCGAAAGTTGGTGTAAACAAACTTCAAACATTGAAACAAATATCAGCAACAAACTCGAAGGCTGACGCAGAATTACATTCGAAACAAATCATTCCAACTGCATGTGATGCTCAAATCACGAGAAGAAAGATATGTTCTTACAAGTTACACACATATGCCATACTGTGCTCTTCATGAAAGTCTCTTCGTATTTACCTTAGCAACATTTACGATAATTATTTCGAAGCATTTCGAATAATACATATATGCAAGCGATTCGAGTGCGAGTAGACAATAACATATATGTAACATCATAATTATGTATAATTAGGTAGACAGGTGGTAAAATGTTTTGTCGCTACAATATACAATGAATGATAACGATATCTGCTTGCACATTACAGCAGTCATAAACTTTGCAGCACATAATCGCTACAGTATTATCGGTTTGTAGCCTTGAAATCATTTAGTATCATTGTTGGGATGCTACTGCTTCGGAATCTCATTTTCAATCTGTTTTGTTTTTTTTCTTAGGCAATGATTTGACTGCGGTTTGTTGTAGCGTAAAGAAGATATTCCATTGTGCTTTTTGAAGGTTGACAGATATTTGCATATTGAATGTCAGTGTAAAAATAGATTCTAAATTTAATTTAAAGACAGATTATTGATCATAAGTCAGTATTTTCTGACTTAAGGTCGGTAGTAAACCTGTTCGCAAAAGACTTATAGTTATAATTCATCTCGTCTGCAGTTTTAGAGGTACTTTGCTACATGCCACTGCAGTGAATCTATATAGAGTGAAAAAAAAATGTTGTAGAGAAATAATAGATATGTTGCCTTACGCCTCGAGTAAAAACTTTTTAGGTCAAAGTTCACGGCTGCTGTTGCCCTCGCGTCATAGCTGGTCTTAGTTGTGTCAGCGTATAATACAACGTGCACTATTACAAGAAAAAAACTACTGGAAGAGGAATCAAGATCCCACTGGACATAGCACAAAAGGTTTGGCACCCAACTTATTCCCTATAAATTAGTAACAAGAAAAATGCAAAAAAAAGGTTTAAATTTTGAAAATAAAAATAAAACGTAACGTAATATCGATGTGTAAATAACATAATAAAATTTAATGAAAATCTTAAATGATAAATAAAGGCACTTACCGGATCCGGACGGCCAAATTGATAATGAAAGGTTGATTGTATTAAAAAATTTACACCAAAAAGTACGAATCTGTCTGACTTGATGGTGAAAGTGTCGAAAAGTCTTGATTGATTCTACCATTGAGCTACAAATACTCTTGTTTATTGACATCTCGAACACTACAGAGGCTCTGTTTCTGTTAAGGAGACAGAACTCCGATCTGAAAGTTTCAGGCTGGAGATTATTCCAAGCGGTCAAACTCAGCGTGATTTAACTGGTGCAGCAAAATTGGAAATTGATCGGGAGTCTACAGATCCAGCACGGGCCAACATTCCCTGAAGAGGTTCACCATGAAGGTTGGAGCAGGGAAAGCGACTGAATGAAGCCGAAATGCGGGTGGTCCAAGTAGAGCGGCGACGGCCAATCTGCTTTGGTACTTTAGTCGGGGGCACGCCGACATCGCGCTGATACAGAAACCGCTTCTGTATAAGAATGCGGTTTGTGGATTCGGCACGAGTCTCAGTGTGTTCCAACTAACAGAGAAGAACAAGACAAGGGCTTGTATTGTCGCCAAAAAAGAGGTGAAAGCAATCTTGATTCCGCAGCTTTGTAATGGGGATACAACCACAGTGTGTTTGGAGAGGAGGATCGCTGGTAGCGGCACGCAGCGGTGCCTGGTGTAGGCGGTCTGTCTACCATTCGACAAGGATCCCATCACAGCTGGACTAAGAAGAGTGGCTGAAGCGGCTATGACAACTGATGCTATCATCGGCTGTGACGCAAATGCTCACTACAAAATATGGGGAAGAGGCAAAGGCAGGTGTTTGCTAGAATTTCTAACATCAACCAACCTCAATATCCTTAATATAGGTATAAACAGGTCTGAGGCAATTGATATTACCCTGGCAACTCCAAGTATAATAGACTGTGTCCATTGCTGGCAGGTGTCTAACCTTCGTCGCTCTCGGACCACCAGTGGTTATGCTGGAATATCAGTAATTCTGGTATTTTACCTAAAAAACTCAGAAACCCGAAAACAGAACAATCGGAAGTTTACTCAATGAAAACAAAAACACACCTCAGGGAACTAGACGACCTGGATCTGACGAGTCCAGGACGACTAAACGAGGAGGTGAACCGATTAACACTAATTTTAGTGTCAGATTTCAAAGACGTGTGCCCTGAAAAGCCCGCAAATAAAAACACTACCTTATGGAGAAATGGCGAATTTACAGAGGCTAGAGGACGCATACGAAGGGCGTTTAACAACGCTAGGTGGTCTGGAAACGTTGAAGACTGGAATCGATACAAACAAGAGTTGTTCAAAACGAAGATAAGACAAGCCAAGCGCGTCTCATGGACGGAATTCTGTGAGAACATTGAAGGAAGTACGGAGGCTGCTAGAATCAGGAAGATCCTAAGCGTAATCGTCGGCGTACCTTCGTTTCTGCGAAGGGGAAACGAGGATCGGGTGAAGGACTCGAAAAAATGTCTGGACATTCTACAAGAAACTCACTTCCCGGAATCGGCTTACACAGCACCGCGAGGTGACCAATTTCGATTGACCCACCGGCCGCCCGAGTAGCTGATCCAGGAAGTAGTAGATAAGGTCAAGATTGATTGATTGTCTTTTAAAGCTTCAGGGATTCAGATATCGCCTATCATGCTTCAAAAAGCAGACAAGACCATCATCTCCACTCTCCAGTGTATTTTTACCGTATGCCTTCGCCTCGGAGTAGTATTCGAGCAATTGGCCAAAGCTAGGGTAGTCTTCATTTCGAAACCTGGCTGGGTGGATCACCATTACGTGAAGGACTTTAGACCAATTAGCTTAACATCATTTCTACTGAAAACACTAAAGAGTCTTGTTGACCTGTATATCAAGAGCTCGATTGATGTCGCGAGACTCTGTGTTGATCAACACGCGTATCTAGCGGGTAGATCAGCAGAGACGGCATTACACAAAGTTGTCGGTGCAATAGAAAAATATTTAAAGCAAAAGAAATTCATGCCTTCTTAGACATTAAGGGGTCCTTCAACAATGTCACTGTCGCGAGTATCATGGATGCCTTGGTTCGATGTGGAGTGGATAAAACACTGGCGACCTGGGCATCAGACTTGCTCAAACACTGGCAAATTGAAAGCCACCTTTTTAGAGACCAAAGCGGAGAGAATAGTCGGACCCGGAAAATGACACTCAACGAAATACTGGAGAATTAAAGGGCCAGTGGCTTTGAGGTGGCGGCGTATGCCGATGACATTGTGGTACTTGTGAAGGGTGCGTTCCCACAAACTTTGTCGGACCTCATACAATTTGCGCTGGACCATATTCAAACCTGGGCTAGAAAAGCCGGGCTTAGGGCGAACCCTAAAAAAATCGAACTTGTAGTTTTCACAAGAAAACACAGGGTGCCACGTCTAGCCTCAACGGAACAACATTGGAACTTGTTGATAGTGTCAAATATTTGGGCCTTACACTAGACAGGAAACTGAACGATGGGGCTGTGGTGTAGACTGTCGGACCATGCTATCGTCTTTCAGTCTGAAGTATATGCTATACGCGTGGCAGTTGAAAAACCAATGACGATTTGCGTCGCCAGATGTTCTTCAGAAACTGTTAACGCTTGCAGAGTGGTTCTCAATGAAAAGGCAAGGCAAATTCCTGTCCAGATTTTGTGGGTGCTAGGACATAATGGGATCATACGTAACGAAAAAGCCGATGAATTGGTGAAGAAATGTTCAGCAGCTATTAATAGCCTCTGCATCACTGTACCATGATCAATTGCTGACACCACAAGCAAACTAGATGCTGCTATATGGGCCAAACTAAAGTCCGAATGGGAAAACAGGATAGACTGCATGGTAGCCAGAACATTATAACCATCACCCGATTTAAGCGAAAACAGGAAACTGATCAAACTCAGCAGGAACTGCTTAAAAATGACAGTCGGCTTGCTCACAGGGCACTGCTTTACCGTATCTCATACGAACAAAATGGAACTGACATCCAGCAATATACGTAAGAGGCACCCTGCTCTCTGCGATTGCCCGGCCCTAAATAATAAACGCCTCTAGATTTTTGGCTCTCACCACTTTCAAGAGCTAGCAGAGATGTCGAAGCGGTCACTTGGCAGCTCCAAGAAGCCAGCATAGGGTGGGAAATGAAGCCGTCAATCCTCTTTACAACTTAACCTAACCTATTGACATGAAGAACAATATCAAATTTCGATCAACTATCTTTTTTCTCGTTTTCAACTCCAGGCTTCAACTCAACAGCCAGGTGACTCGGCCACGAAGACGATTTTCAAAAACAAAGAAAAAACAACAAAATTAATCGTCTTGGTGGACGATTGGCTTTTGACTACCGTTGTTGACGGCTGAAATTCAACTGCCAGCAATTCATGAATATAACATTACCCGCTGATGATCCACTTGCTACTGGAGCAGATGAAAATTCGTTGCTCTTTAGGATAACGGCGGGTTACGACAATTGTTGTGTACGATTATTGACAACATGTCAAACTGAAAAATGTCAACAATCGTTTCCACTTGTCGACAACAGCGACAGCCCCCTCTAAGCGGACAAAACGCAAAACTTAATATAATAATTTTTATTTTTCAAAAACCAATCCACACACTGATAAATTCAACGATATTGTATGATATATATATATGAGAAGAAGATATCAATAAAGCAGTCTGTCTCGGTAAGCCAAATCAGTCGGCGACCAAGTAGACGTTGTAAATTGAAATAAAAGTAATCGTCTTTATTTCATTTTCCCACAAGTACATCTCAGCTGATGCTAATAGGGGCGGTTAAATTCGCCACGCAAAAGCTAAGACTACTTGTGTTCGAAAGGTTAAATTTTGTTTTATCTTGTCTTCCCTTTTTCCTGAACTGCTTTGAGACGAGCTACAAAAGGCAATAGCTATATCATCTCATCGTCTTTGTTTTTTTCGAGCATTACAAAGAACAAACAGCACATCGCGTACCATTTCACAATCCATGTTTCAAAAATGCAGCTCGAATGCATTCATATGTGCAATTACAACACTCAATTATTGCTGTTGCACTCGAGCCGGTGGCGGCGGCGGCGGTAACACAATGGCGGGAGAAAATTAGTTGGCATTTTCGTCAATTATGGACTAAAGCATTGCATCCTGAGTCCAATAAAATGAATTAATACGACAGCACAACCATCAATATTCTTTGAGGCAAACCAGTAGATTCCGTCTCTCTAAAATTGATTCGCATCGGTCAAAAACTCCAAAGTTGATGTATCTTTCCATTTATGTTTTTGAAATTATTGAAGATCGCTCTAAAACCACAATTTCCTAATTGAATTAATAATATCGAAAATCCAGAATAATCTCAACTCCCGTAAAACCCCATATACATTTAATAGCCTATACTAACTAACTGAACCGCACAATAATACGCTTTCAATGAAAATCTATCATTTTCCCTTCACTCATATATTGACTTGAAGAAGAATAATGTTAGTTTCACTATCCATTCCTCGAGCCATATGTGTACTTAACATACTTGTCGATGTCGGCTTCGGTCAACGGAAGCGATCATTTCTTGATCTCGCCCAGATCCCGTAATAAGGCATTAACCGCATGCAAGATGCAGAACCAACGTACGAGCATATAACACGTACAAAAGCCTTATGTACATATATAGACACATTTACAGATAAACTCTCAACTTGAACATTTCAATCAACTCGAGGGAATATGACACAGTACCATATAGTACCTCTAGTGTGACCAAATTTGATGACTGCCCAAAAATTACACGTGATGACCAATTATTCGAATCATTTGAACTTGGCTGACCGTGCATATTTTAATCAATATTTTATTTTGGCTCTGATAAATATTTTATTTTATCATTCAGAGCTGAATACGTTCGATAAAACTCAATTTTATTGTTTGCAAAATCGATAAAATGGTAGATCACACCGCCTCCGCTTGTTATTCAAACGAAGTAAACACGTAACAAACAAACCGACAAGTCTAACAACTTTTTGCTAAAGGTCAGAAAATCGAGAAAAAAAAGTTCATTGTCTAGGCAAAAAAATGAATAAAACCTTAAAAACCCGATGCAGCATTCAATGCCGCCTAAGTTTGAAAACTGTATCAGATGAACTCGAATGCCAATTTCATCGAAATAATCCACTTTAACTGCTTTTACATACGCTGCTTATTTTGATCACTATGTGGTCCACGCCTCGGCTCAAGCTGGAGTGTCTGCAATTTTCACTCTATGTGGCGGCTTTGCTCCGCTTGCAGAGTCTCCTCTCCGCTTACCCTTACAGAATCCGATTATAACAACGTGTGTGGATGATGATGATCGAAAATCCGAAAATTGATGAAATTTTGATCGAAACATTTAATTTCACATATAAGGTCAATGCAGCCCAGCCCAGCTCGGCTACGTCGCGGCACCAGATGTGTGGATTTTTTTTGCTACCGCTGTGAGGCCGACTGTGCAGCGGGAAACTGACGATCATTACAAAATCTCAAATCTGCTGAATCGCGTTCGGTTGCTATAGCTCTATCAGCGAAACGATTTAATTTCATTAATTTAGAATAAATCGTTTTCGGGAGTAGGAAAGTGTTAGGTAATAAGAGGCGAATGAATGTTTAGACCCAGTTGTAATGAAAAAATGAAGGATGGTGAGAGGGGGCGGTCATGAGAATTAGAAATAGTTTTAGCACTGCCCCTCCCTCTCCAGTGCGGATGCATGGTCGTTTCGTTAGGATGATCAGTACTTGTAAATAGAAAATGTGCACTGAAAGCATATTAACTTATTACATTTTTCAAGAACGGATACATTTTCGCCGAAAATTGTACTAAATTGTACCTTAAAAATCTTTTTGTCAGGCGGCCACACAACAACTCAAATGGACTTAAAAACCCTAGCGCATCAGAACCGCTAGAAACACTAATGTTCGAAGAACAGTAGAGGATTTGTGCAGATTTTGAGAGTGTATTCTACCAGTAGCAGCTTTTCGTACTTAAACTAATATACCCCTAGTCATAATAGACCCTAAGCCAATTTAATTTCGATGACTTCATCGAAAATTACAGCGATAGAAAGGTGTTTGGGACTGCCATCCGAAAAATGTGCAGATCTTAGAAAATTTAAACATTGTTTACTTATTTTCATTGCAAATGTTTGCGAATAAAATACTTAATGAAAGCATTTATTGGAACGAAAATAATAAAAAGGCCTAGTGCTGGCAGCCCTGTGATAGCACCGAAGCAAAAAGCATGCCGCATCTGCTTCACGTTGAAGCCAACCTGCTCTGCGAATTTCGTATTGATCCGATGACTGCATTGGAAGCTTTTAGGATGCAAAGAAATTTGGCGTTACCATTCGCGAAAGTTTCCAAATTTTCTAGATCTTAATATTTGGTGTTTATTTTCACTATAAGATCACTACGATTTGAAAATTCTATGCTAAAATCGCTTACTAAAGATATGCCAAAAATATACAAAAATAGCCATAGCTGGCAACCCTATCATTGTTTTGAAATTAAATTTCTATTGAATATTGCCTATAATAAGTTTAATTTGCCATGTGAATTTCGTTTTGATTCCATGACTGTACTGGAAGCTATAGGGCAAAGAGCTTTATTTTCCTCAGGAATTTTCAAAATTTAAGACACCAAAATTACCATAGCTGGCAGCTCGAACCGAATTTTTAAACCAAATTTCTATCAAACGTGGTTTAGCTACTGTGTGAATTTCGTTAAAATCGAATGACTGAACCGGCATTTATAGGGCCAAAAACAGTTATTTTTCTTAGTGATTTTTCAAAATGGCACCTCTGGCACAAAATTGCCCGCATTTCAAAATCACTTCTATCAGACCTGGTCCTACTTAAGACCAATATATTCCGGAAATTTCAACTAATTCTGATTATCGGATCGTGAGTTTCCGTGAATAGAAGTTTTTGATGCTAAAAATATAGGTAAATTGGGAAAGGGTTACCAGGCGTGACCATTGTAAAATTTCAAATTTTTTGCTTTGGCTATGTAGACAAAGCATAGGATTTATATACGAGTGGCTTCTTCTCCAAGAAGCAACATTTTTTCAGGAGAGTCGATGATTTGAAGGTTTTCACTTTCAGAGCCTGCCCTAGCTACATAGTTGCCAATGTACTCATTAAAAACTACACAAGTTTACGCTAATACAAATACGTTCTGAAAGTTTCATAATGATTTAATAGCTCTGTCAAAAGTTATCGCAATTTAAAAATTTTCAAATTTTCCCGTTCTCTTTTTAGGCACCTAGCGCACACATGGGGTTAAAAAATTCCAAAACGTTATCCGATTCACATTTAAAACACGTTCGAAATTTATTTTGTTACCTTAGTTTTTGCAAAAAATTTTTGTGGACGGAATAATAGGTATATTAAAAATATCACTAAAATGGCACTAAAAACGGCGCCAAAGGGTTAAAGATAATTAACATGGACAATTAAACCTGGACCTATTCTGCATATACACCAATGGCCTTGTTTATTCCGTAGCTAAAATAGCGTTGCCAAACTGGCGCTGCTATAGTAGTAGCGTTTACACCGTACAGCTTATTACCCAAAGCAAAAATGGCGTAATATACTAAGAACAAAAACACCCTTGCACCAAGGCTTCCAGATTGCGAATGTCACTCGAAACTAGAAATCCTATTTATGACTGTTATAGTGTCTATACCACTGCTACCTTCACACTTATAACCGCGCTAAATTTTAGCAGCGCTAAAGTAGCGTAGCCAAAATAGCAGGCTCGGCTAATTTAAAAGTGGTTTATACCGCTGCTAAATAAGCAGAGCTCACTAATTTGGCTACGGCATAAACGCACTCAATGTATCCTGAAAGTTTCAGCTAAATCGGATGGCGCGTTCTCGAGAAATAGTCACTGAATTTTTTTGATGATATATATATATATATATATACATATATATATATATATATATATATATATATATATATATATATATATATATATATATATATATATATATATATATATATATATATTAATTTTTTTTTTTTTGGCCAAATCAATTTTAATACTAATGTTCTTCGAACATTAGCAAAAATTCAATCACGTCTTCCACAGTAATTTTTGTGGTAGCATACACTAAACACACGTAAAAACACAGGCCTGGTTTTCACATTTTTGTATATTATTTCATTCATCTTTCCTCTAAAATTTCCATGCCAGAGTATCAGCTTAGCAAAATTTATGTGGATAACCTGAAAATGATCAAAATTCGTTGAACGTGACCTTCACACAGACGATGTTAAATCGATTATTAAAATGAGGACTATATATGATGATGATAAGTTCCAAAAGGCATGAGAATTCATATTTTTGATTTGGGAGATTTATGATGTGAATAGTCATCGGCTCAAATGCAGGGAAAATTTAATAAATTTCAGAGTTGTGAAAAAAGTTGTTTTGCTTGAAAACATAAAATATTTGGTGGAAAATGAGGTTTGAAATAAATTTCAAGCATAGATAATGTGTTGGTTGATGTTATAGTGCCTTGAAATTGACATTTTTGAATATAGTCCGAATGGCATTTTGCGAAATAAGAGGGAAAAATGCTGAAATTATAGATAAAACTCTGTTTCTGTTCCAGCTGTGATTGATCAGTCGATACCCACTGATGGGCTGAGGCTCTCACTTCCTACTATTTTGACTACATCGTATCTGGCAGTTAACTCTCTTCATCTAGTACGTTATTTGCTCCGGCTAATCTTCCGCCGTTATCGTTTGTGAGGGCTGCTCTACAGATATTTTTATCTCGGATTTCTTACGATACGTCATCGGATACTTTAAAGTCATATGTAGTGGTGAAACTGCGTGACATTCCTCCGCTATTTTCGTGCAAGAAACTTTCGAAAGATAATCTAGACAAACAAATCATCGCATCGTTTCGTCTCCCCATTTCTCTTGGAAGGATAAGTTTCTGCCTTGTCTACCAAAAGAGCATATCAACTATATCAGCTACATATAAGCTAGTACAAATAGTGGAAGGAGATCGCACTATGTACCTGCATGAGCATAGAAGGAGCCTTTGACAATGCAAAACATGACTCGCTGTACCACACTCTCCAGAGGAGAGATGCACCTCCAGAAGTGGTAAAGTGAGCGAGTAAAATACTAAGGTATCGAGGTGTGTTATCGCAGCTGGGGGACGATGCTAAGGGCTGATACTAGGAGGGGATGTTGCGCTAACTGCACTCAGCTGCGCGGACGAATCACGGTAATAATAAGAGGATCACACATGAATACCTTGAGATTCAGAATAAAAAACCCATGAAAGAAACAACCCAATGGTACGAAGAAGAGGGTTTATCCATTAATCCTCAGAAAACTAGAATAGTAACACAGAAAACTGAAAATCTAAATAGGAGCCCTCAATATTAGGGGCACAGTCGCTTGTCTGCAGGAAGAGGTAAAATATTTAGGAATACACCTAGATAGGAAACCCACCTGGGACGATCATCTAAACAAAACGACACTCAAGGACACTAAGGTGCTCTGGGCGAAAAAACAAATGTTTGGAAGCAATTGGGGGCTATCTCCAAGGCAGAAAATATGGGCATACAAACAAATGCAGAGACCCATCATCCTATAGAGCTGCAATGTGGTGGAAGAAAACCACATAAAAAACTGCTGATAATAGGCTCAACAAGCTTCAAAAGATGGCCTGCCTGCTGATGATAGGTGCAATGAGCTCTACTATAACGGCAGAAATGGAGGCCCTTCTAAACCTAGAACCGCTACAACTCAAAATTCAGGAGAAAGCAGCGAAACAGACTATTAGTCTACAACAAGCCTACAGGTACAAATCAAGAGACCTTTAAGGCTACCTCCGAATCCTGGAGAACATCAGGTCTATAATGGGAATGCTGAGCTTCAGCGATCAAATGAAGACCAAAACAGCATTCGAGAAGAGGTTCAAGGTCACAATTCCATCGAGGGATAAATAGGATGATGGCCCCACCTACTTCGTTCAAAGGAGCGCAAATGTGGTATACGGATGGTTCAAAGATGGAATGTGGAGTAGAAGCAGGGGTCGTAGGTCCTAAAAATCCCAAAATAGGCCACCATCTATCACGCAAAACTATCTGCCATACGTGAAACCTCACAAATAACAAAGATAGGGAATACTAAAAGTGTCAGAATTAAGATCCTATCGAACAGTCAAGCGGCTCTCAAGGCTATCAATCGCGATCGAATAAATTCAGCTATCGTCTTAGAGGTGATAGACACCCTAAATTAAATACGGCCACAGAACAGCCTCGAGTTGATATGGATTCCTTGCCATGAAGGTCACCAAGGAAACGAGGAAGCTGACACCAAAGCCAAAGAAGTAGCAAAAATGCCTTCACAGGTTTTTCTCCGTATCGGGGCTTTACACAGGCAGATACGGCAAGGAAATTAAAACATGGAGTAAGAAAAAAATCGAAAGCTACTGGCTTAATATTGAGGGATTAAAACACTAAAAAAAATACCTTGGCTTCGACAACAAAAGAGCCAAAGTAGTGGTGGTCCTTTGCAAAAGTGGCATAAGAGCCCTATGTGGAGCACTAACAGGCCACCTTCCCTGCAAAATTTATCGCCACAGAATAGGTAAGGTGCGGGACGACTGCTGCAGAGACTGTGAGGAAACGACAGATTGTGTAGAATATCTTCTCACATTCATTCCAGCGCTAGCTCTGCTCTTCTCTCCATTTCTCTGTCTCTTCTTCCAGCTTTGGCTTCGCTCTTCTCTCCATTAGGGACATAACAAATGTCAAGAAACATATCCAGGCTCATAAGAAGCCTGGGCATCCTATAGGACATAACGCAGCGTAGGCACAATAGACCCAGGAGGTCGCAATGCTAGGGACCTTCTGGACTCACTCCAGGCTATTAATTAATAAGATGTTTCTGAAAAATTTCTGGCCACCTGGCGCCTTAGAGAAGGAGTTTACTTCAAGACCTCGGGGGAACTTTTACTCCTAACTAACTCCTTAATCGTTTCCTTTTACATTGCCTAGTCATGTTTGGGATACCTTCATTTCTTCGATCTTTTGATCAATACTGTTTCCTTAATAGCTTCTACCTAATTGTCAGTATATTCCCTTTCTCAGCTCAACCTTATTCCCAGCTGTAAATATAAATATTAAATTCTGTCCATTCGAACATCCCCTTCCATAATATCACATTACAAGCAGCCTCCATGTCTTATGTTCCTACTGACATGCACCATCCTCCGCTTTCCATCACGAGATCGATCGTCTTTTCTTTCACTAAAATTTTCCTTAGACCCTTACATTTGAATTATAATAAAGCTGACTTTATAAGGATAGCTAATGTAATCAAAGTGATGAATTGGGGCTCTTTTTTCATCGAGATTATTCTTGATGAATGCACTGTTTAATTTTATAACTTTTTTTTCATCTTAATTTCACGATTAATTCCTACCAGTCGACACTGTTAACAGTATGATACTCCTTGGCTTCGGTTTGATGTGGCGTTTGGCCTTAAGGATAAAGGTGCAGCTCATGTCAAGTATAGATCATCGGGTTCTTATAATGACTTTATAGAATTCTAAAGATTACGCCACGGAGCAAAAGCTATCGCTGGACAAGCCATGCATGATTGTTGGAACCTTCCATTTTGTTTCATCCATCGTGAACGCTTCTGGTCTTATATCCGATTCCTTGATTCAATGAACCTTAATGATTCCACTGCCGCCAAACCCTCATGAAATTTGTGAACTTTCTGCTAAATATTTTCCTCATTTTTTCCCCAGCAATTTTCATTCTCATCATTTGCTTCCTCACTGCCTAATTTTTCAACTTTGTCTTCCATTCAAACTGATCCTTCAGAAATTGCTTTCATATTTAATTGACTATGCAGAAATATCAGTAGCGGTCCTGTTGGAAATAAATTTGCTAGTGAAATCACTATTATCGTCGTTATGTATTCCTATGACCATTATTTGCAACTTTAGTTTTCCCTTTGGTTCCTTCCCATCCCAATTGAAGTTTGCTCATATCTTACCGACTTATAAACCTGATGATCCAGGCCGCATTTCTAACTATAGGTCAATTTTCTTTCCTGTTTTGATAATTAACTTATCCCTGTCCTTCATCCTTTTGGTGTTTCTGAGCAAAGTGGATTCATCAAGGGAAGCCTTATAGCCTTAGCCTTATAACCTTCTCCAACTCGGTTGGTTCTGCTTTGGATCAACGGAAATAGGTCAATGTTGTTTGCACTGATTTTTCAAAAGCATTTGATTCTGTTGATCACAAACCTCTTCTCTCACTCTCTCACACACACACTCTCTCTTTCTCTCTCTCTCTCTCTCTCTCTCTCTCTCGAAGTTACAATGTTTTCCCATTACTGATTCTCCCTATCTTGTTGTTCATCCCAATTTTCTGGTCGTGTACTTGTTCATTCTGTCCTCGTTCCGGTGTTCCGCAGGGTTCAATTTTTAGTACTCTCTTGTTCCTTCTTTTTATTAATAACCTTCCTTCTATCATTCATTTATCCTGCCCTCAGAACATAGAGATTAAAGGAAATTAAACAAGCGTATATGAAATTTAGTGAAGCAATTTCACTACAAAGATAAAATCTACAAATAGAACAAATCGAGAGAATTACTACCTCAGATATTCCCTTTGGTTTCTCCGCTGCTTAAGTTCAACGAGCTTTTGGTCGCAACTTGTCAAATTCGCGTACACACGGCCTATCTCTCCGATCGATCTCGATGTTTGCGTTCACGGAGGCGAAGATTGTCAAATTTGCCCATAGTGTGCATAGTTTTCCTCCACTACAACTAACGCTCAGATTCAAGCAAATTGCTTCACTTCTCACTGCTGTTTTCATTTTCCTATTCTCTCTCTTCTGAGATCCTGCCTTCTGTATTGATGATTTCATCAATATATACTGATTTCAGTGTTCGGAATAATTGAATCTCTCAACGATTGCCTGGATGATTGGTGCTTGAGAATGTCAATTGCGTTGAACATTTCAAATTATCCTCTTATGTCTTATACATGAAAAAAGCTTGCTTTGATGTTCTCCTACTCTCTTTCTGTTTTCCTTCTTACTTTTGTTGATAACTTTAAAAACGTTAGTGTGATGTTTGATTCTAAACTTGTGAAATCTACATATATAAGTTCAGATTAATTTAATTGATCATTATCTCTATATTTATTGTTATGCCCATATGTATATAATAAACCAGTCGCTAAATCTATTATTGTAAACTATTGTAAATTCTGAAATTGCATAAATATTGCACTCCAAAAATAGCTTCACCCAGTGCTGTCGTTTTACTGCAATTTTTTTTCGCTACTTGTTTAATCTAACTAGCATATTTAGTAAGTTAGTTTCGCTCTGTTTAGTTGCATATGCAACTGCTAGCCATTTTGAACAAAGAATGAATAGGACTTTCCCCAATTCTTAATCCTGGAGATATAACTGTATGTTGCAATTTATTTTCTTTAATATGGAAAAACTGAAACTAACAATAGTATGTATTTTTCACCAAACGACTAAACTCGAATCTAATATCTTTAAAAAAAAATTATATATCTTTTGTTGAATATGGTTTGTTATTGCTATTTCAAATAGTAATAGTTGTATTTTAAATGCATGTAAGAAGACTTATATGTGTACACATATACCTAAAGAAAAAAATCCTACTGCAACTTCGGAGTTTTATTTCATTCCACCCATTTACCCTATCTATCATCCACATTACGCAACTGACTACAAAATGCCTAGTCAGTGCACATAGTCGATCATGCAGTTTTACAGCAGCGAATATTCCAACACTTTGTGGACATCGCATCTGGTTGATACCTTTGATATTTCATGGTCTTGACTAAATCTTGGCTGTTGTCATTGATGTGGAACAGCATCCAGTCTACGGAGTTATTTTTTGTTGGATGGTAGTTGAAAAAGCTTTATCTAGGGAAATGTAAAATAATTCGTTTCACAGGTGTAATTATGCCCAATTTTTATGCCGATGCATATTTTTAAATGTTGCAAAAATGTTTTATATGTACATTCATTGAGTTTACAAGATTTTGATTTCTTTCCATGATAATTTATACATAATATTATCGACATTATGCTTAGAGGAAAATTTGACTTATTAAGAAGAAAATATTTCTATTTTCAAGTACTGAATTTTTATGAAAATAAATATTATTTTGATTTGTCTAATTTATCAACTTTGATTTTTATGTTTACAGAAGTCGAAGGTCTCTCACAACTAAAAAATCGAAATCTTCCATGGAGCCCGTTATATTGTGTACTGCAACAGGACGAGCAAGCATTTACAGCTTATTGCAGCGAAGAAATATCCGTAAGTATCTGAGCATATTAACTAGCTTTTAAAGAAACGTGTGGATTTTGATGAAATTTCAGAATAAAATTTAAATAGATATACGAAAATAATTTAAAAATAACTAACATATTTCGATTAATTCTATTGTACTAACAAAAACTTGTTTTTCTCATTTTCTTCTTCTGTTGCATGCTCGAATCTGCTTTGATAACTACAACTAACCAAATATATAAAAAAATAAATGAAACGTACAGATATTTCCTGCAACTCCAAATAAAGAGGTAAATGGATGTTTGTAGTTTGTGAAAAATGGCATTGTTTGATGCCTCATTTTAGATTTAATTTGTTTGGAAATTCAATGGAATTTCGGTTTATTTACTGTATGTTTACTGAAAGTATGAATTAATTTTGCTGCACTTCATAGAATCATGAAATTCACAAGATTTGTTTTGTTTGTATGATCAACATTTTTGTTGTTATTTTGGTTCTAAGCCTTATTTTATTGGAGTTGATATCTGTTCATAGTGCTTTCAATTATTTTCTTCGATTATTGTTTACTAGAAAAGTTATATTTATTGAAAAGTAACGATTTTATTGATTTTTAATTTTGTACAGCTTACCGACATCCTATTCACCGAGTTTCCACGAGTTCGGCTTGATCGGGCACGAAGACCGATCAAGCCACTCTGGGACGCTCCACCAACAGTCACTGAAGAACCTGAAGACTCCGATGGATACCAAATGGATATTGCTGTGAACACAACGCTCAACAGTGATTTAGGTGAGTCAGAATGATTTTTTCTCTCTATTTTAACAAATTTCATTTAACATTCAATCTGAGACCAAGTAATATTTGCATTCAAGCAAATCTAATCTAAATCTATTATAAAGTATTGAGTGATTGCCAACTTATTTTGATCAGTCCGAAAATCTATGGGAAGAAAATCACTGATTTGGTTGTGTAATTAGGTCTAACGGCAAAAAAAATTAATAACGGAAAAAAGACATACAAAATGCCATTCATTTGCTGCTCATATGTTTTGAGCGTGTTTTTTTTTGGGGCTGCCGTATTGATAGAAAAAATAAATATTTTTTTGAAAATCTTTTGCAATTGAATGCCTAAAAAATTGGCCAAAAAACATTCTTGTACATCCGAACTATTTTGTCCTCGGCGGTGGGATTGATTCTGAATCGAATGCCAGATTAGCCGTTAATCATCGATAACTATTGCGTAAAATTAATTATATTTATTTTAAAATGTTATTCGGGTTAAAACTTTATTTTCTAAGCTATTAAGCATAGGCTTAAGACACTTTTTAGTGAAATAACTAAGAATGTTCAAAAAATATTATCTAATATCAACTGTTGTAGCTTTTATGATGGCAGGACTTAATTGTGCTGTGAATTCTGGTAACTATCTTTTAAGTTCCTTCCTATATTTTTTTTTGTTGCGTTGAACTCGACTTAAAACCACATTTCGTTTGCCATTTAATTTGCCCATTAAGTGACTAGACATGTCACTTCCCTGTTAAAATTGCTAACAACTTATTCCATTATTTTATTCCAGTTAATCCCACTATTTTTGCTCCAGCTTAATACTAATAATATTGTAAAACGCTTAAGTCCTTCCAGTTCATAATACACTTAAATCTACATTTTTACTTCTCCTAGTAAATTTTAAATAATAGGCTGGAACACATTGAAGGCAAAATTTCGAATTGTCAAAAAATTCCAATGCACTAGTCGCTATGGAAATGCCCGTATTGCCGGCATATTTCGCTGGCAATGTGAATTTTTTAATTGCGAATTTTTTGGCCCAATGCAATATTTCGTGTTCAATGTGTTTTACACAAATATTTACTTTATTTTCACTGGGAAAAGTTCTCAACCTTAATTATCAAGCTCAATTAGCAAATCGTCTGCATCAGATGCAATATGTGCATTGACTTTCTCCTATCATGTGCCAAATAGATATTGGCCGAGCCCATGCGAGCCGAGTGTGTGGACGGTCCAGACAAGCGACTTTGACAGGTGTCAGAGGCGCTCGTCCGCTTTCCAATCGGAATGGGTTTTGGGCACGAGCCAAGGCGATTCGTGGCGAGCTGTCAAATGCCGTCCACATGTTGGCGGCCTCGTCTGACTTCGGCTCGCCTGGCCTCGGCCAATATCTATTTGCTACATCACAAACTTAAACCTTTACCCCTGATCTTCGAAGCTTGCAGCGTATTGGGGTCCCGCCATTTCATTGACAGTTGTCGGGCGAATCGAGTGTGATTTTCCGCGTTTCAAGTTTTGCGAGTGAAAATCCGTGAAAATAAAACGATCCCGTTAGTCAATTATGTGTTAAATCGTTAACAGCTATCTTAGCTACGAAATGCGATTTAAATATACTACCTAGATTCGCATTTCGACGGTCGAAATCGTCGCGATTGTCAGCGGAAAATTTTCCAAGTCGTTTGAATTTTTATTAGCCTTCTTACGTGTGTTTGAGTTCCAAGTTCCGTGAGTGTGAAAGTAGCTGGTAAATCTGCAGAAATGCATTGGTGCCGTAATCGAGTAAGTGTTTATTGTTAATATTCAAGCACTTAAATCCTAGTTATCTGTCGAACGTTAAAGTCCTTTCAGTTCCATACATAATACACTTCAATCTACATTTTTACTTCTGGTAGATTTTAAATAATATTTGCCTTTGTTTTTGTCCAAATCATTTTCGCTAAAAAAAAGTTCTCATTCTTGATTATCATGTCCAATTAGCAAATCCTCTGCATCAAATGTAATATGTGTATTAACTTTCTCCGAGTGTGATAGAATTGTTATATGAAAAAGTAATTGCATTAAAACTAAATTTAATAAATAGCCCAGGCGGGCTATTTGCACTTGTTTTCAACATTTACGATTTAGAGCTAAGCTGTGAATCTAACGCCAGACGAAATGACAATACCGGTAAGAGGTAATCATGCTTGGCCAAGTTTTTTTTCGCAAATGTTCGTTCCATAGAGCTGACAGGTTATAATACTCTTCACTAAATAATGCTGATTAGTTTTTATGAATGCTTATTATGATTGTGGTGGTTACGATTAATAAACACTAGTAACATTCTCAGTTCTACTATCGACGAAATAAAGTGCAAAAATGATAGAAGTCGAATAAAAACTCTATTCGAACTCTAAATCGCCCAGAAATAAATTTGCATACTAGAAAGACCCGCAATGGGTACTATTGGGTTTGACCCATCAATTGGAAATTATTACACAAGTCCCAAATTGAAAAACAATTTTTTCCAAAAAAAAACCCAAACAGATAAAACTCTGAAATTCACCACGAAATTTCTTGCATCTGAAATTGTTTACAAACTCCACAAAAGTTGCTTAAAAACCAAAACAGAGAGCATATCTCGCAATTCCCGCTCCTCAACAAAATGCACTCATAATTTGATGGCTTTTCTTTCTCAAAATGTTGCTTCGTGAATGTTTACAAGGGAGCAAGATTAGCGTCAACTTTTTCGCATATAATCGGCTTGTCTAGCCACATGGTTGTTGTCTGAACTTTGAACATATGATTCTGTTCGCAAGATGTGAGGTGAAAAACTCTCACTCTCTAACCAACACTGTGTGGAGCTGTGGAACGTATGGAAAACTTGAAGAAGACCTATCGCACTGCGAATATGCCAATCTTCCACATTGTGGGGGGTTTACGGAGCGATTGTTTTTCTAGATGGAGGAGCTCTAGCGTCGTCTCGTCACATCGGCGGCGGAACAACGCATTTCAGTCGAATCCCGACCGTCGGTGAAGTTGTGAATGTGACTAATTGGGCGACGTGTACATGGTGACGATAAGTTCTGGGCTTGCTCGTAACTGTTTTTCAACGTTTTTCGTCTGGTTCGAACGGGTCGTGATCATAGTTCGTGTTAAATTGGCGCTTATTACAAAGATGCTCCCGCTAAAATTAATGATGAGTTCTAATCCGTCGGGAAACCAATGTGCCAATGGAATTGAAAAACAAAACGCATTAGGCGACACCCATATGTGAAGTGAGTGCGTTACGCATTAGATTCCTTCCGTTCATGTTTTAATCCATCATATCGGGAACGATTTGCGGCGTCGTCGTGGTCGACTGCGGTTCCGCGCTCTTGATCTGCCGAGTGAAGACAAGAACCAAAAAAGGAACGAGCAAGCATCAAGAATAGTGCAATGCGTTGTTGCTATTGTTGCACGTGCGTGGGTACGATCCGGTCAATTCAAGTGCACATGATGTGGTGTGGATTAGAAATTTCAAGTACCTACACTCTAATGAATTTAAAGTATGCGATCATTCGAGTATTGTAGAAACGCTACGCAACTTGTAGGTATATCTATGGCAGACTGAATCGGAAAAGCTATTCAAGTAGAATCGAAATACAATTTTGGATTGATTGACGACGAACCAGAACGAAAGTGGGAATACAACTTAAATGGGGAGCTTCTTATTTGGATGGTGTATTGTTTCATCTACTCTCTGGGTGTAGTATTTTTGTGGAGAATGTTTTTTTTTTCATAAAAACAACATCGCTGTATTGAGTACTGATCATCATCCAATGATGGTAGAGATTGGAATAAATCAAAAATACTAAAAATATGTGAGTGCACACATATGGCCAAGATGCATATACATCATCGAGATGAAGATGATTTAGGTGTTTTGTTCGATGGGATAGTAGTCATAGCGTTAATTTATTTCAATTGAAAGTAGTTTAGTCCAAGTTTAAAATTAACAGAGTAAGCATGGATGTAATAGTTGCCAAAATGAACGAATTGTCAATGTTTCCATCTGTTTTTTTCATTTCTAATATGTAATCTGATAGCTTTTCGCAAAAAAAGCCTTAAAAAATTAAATTTTACATCAAGTTAATTATGGTAATTCTTGTCAGACAACGATAAATCTTATTTGAATCATATCTAGTATGGAATACTAACAATCTATTTTCCTATTCTTATTATTTTCGATATCATTTCTGTCTTTCGTTCTGCATCTATGACTTTTGAAGCAGCGTAAACATTTCAAACAGATACTCGTCTAATCATCATATCACAACAAGCATCTGAAGAAAAAGAGAAATTTCCACAATTTGTACTGTACAGAAGACGACTATCTCTATGGACATAATTTAATGTGTGTGTGTGTGTGTGTGTATGTGTTTATGCAGAAAATGTGCAATTCACTGAAATAATGATGTTTGCATGCAGTTGGGAATGTAATTAGGCTGGTTGCTTGACTTAATGATGCGTAATGGATTCTTTCTTTCTTACTAAATGTTTGAATTATGATTGGTGTTCATATCAGGCACTTTGATCTTTATTTAGAAACAACGTTCAAATGAGTATTTTTGATAATTAGTGGTTTTTGAATTTGCCAAAATTCTAATGGTGTTCGTTAGAACTATGGAAATCTGGAGGCAGAGATAAAATTAAAAAAAAACCAACTACAATCATTAAAATTTTGCTGAAATTATTTGACAGGAGGATGCATTATCTGATGAGGAATTAGACAGATGGACACATTGTTATTTTAATTGATTTAAATGGCCATTCACCTGATTATTTATTGCTTCCTGACAATCAACAGATTGAAAAAGTTTAAAGTAATCTATTCTTCCTCTTAACTACCGCGAAAATATGTTTGCTATGTTGTGTATTTTGACCGGAAACTATAAAAGTACCGTTGATACTTTGCAAGTTAGTTTTGCAAATCATTTACATTTTGATTCAATAAAAATACTGTGTCTATGAACGCAAAATTTGCATAAAATTAGTAATTTTATTGTTTATTTTATGATAGTTATCTATGTTAGCTCAATAGCTCATTCCAGATTATTAAAAATTTGAAAAAATATCCCAGCATTAGAATCAGAATCTTCAATCTTTCTTTAACTTCCTGAAATTCATCGATCGTCGAAATTTCTGAATATTTTTCTCTGCTAGCCGATGTGTTTGGCTCACGATTTCAGTTTTATTCAAAGATTTCTTTAATTTCACTTCGTTCTCTTTCTTTTTTTCTACTTTCAACAAAAACACAAACAGCACTACCACGCCGGAAACATTTTGCGGCAAGTTTTTCTTTGTCACAAAATTTTACATTCTGATCACTTCGATTAAATACTTTTTTGTGTAACAAGCAACATTTAATTGCTGCACAGACGGAGAAATTCAATATCTTTGTGGGTTCTGTCTGTTCTAAAAGTGTTCGTCCACCGATTCTCACAATGACCCGATTAAAAGTCAAAGTGCCATATAACCTGGATGTTGCGGTTTGCCTGCACGAAATGAATGAATTTGTTGCTGGCTGGATTGACTGGCTGCTGTCATAATGCTAATCTGGTATCGTTTTTGTTGTAATTGTTGCTGTGCGGTTTGTGTATTTGGGGATTTAGTTCGTTATTCGAATTGTCGAAATAAAATAGTAGCTTCCGGGTTGAATATGTACGAAAAAAAAATGGAATTAGAAAAGAGAATTTATAACGTATAAAGTAGAATTTTGCATGAAAAAGACAACAGAAAAGAGCTAAATAGCTTTCGTTTTGAAAAAACAACAACCGTATTTTGCATTATTTTATAAATTACAACTGTATTTCATTTAGATCTTCCCTAAACAGATTTCCTTTTTCCATAAACAAACCTCAATCTCAAACATATCGATTCTATATTATTGGATTATTGCCAAAATTATGACGCCCAACGGTATATTGTTTACTTTTATGCCAGGAAACCAAATACAAGTAAAAACTAACAACTATTCACAGAAATTATGAAAAAAAAAATTAAAACTTTCAATGTAAATCGCATCATCTAACGAAAACGAACAGACAAAAGATGAAAACAGTCAAAATATTTACATGTAGAATTTTCTATCTGAAAAACTTTCGATCTACAGATCACTGATAATTGAATGCACGTGGAATGAAATGTGTTTTGATATTGAATGCAAACAGATCAACATTTCTTGGAAAAAGTGTTAAAAAGTGCAAATACCTATTTTAAATAATCTAACTAGCCACTTTGTGTAGCTATCAGCACGCTCGAGTTGTGCGATTTTCATGATAAATGTGCGATAAAATCCTTATTTATGGCTTAGGATCGTGGGTGTACTAATACTGCTGTTCACCATGTACTTCATACGAACATTCATCAATGGTGCTAAGATCATTAATTCTGAGACGCATTTATTTTCTCGTAAAAATGTTTCATGTTTAGATTTAGAGTGGCGAAGCTAATGAGATTGCTGACATATTTGTCTTAGATGAGCCGTGGAGCTTAGAAGACTAGAAAGAAGAAATGGAATTTTCACAGTTAAGCTTGGGCTAAGAAGAAAAACGCATGGGAGTATTGATGTTGGCTTTAAGAGTTAAAACTATATTTTCTGAATTTTTTTCGAAATATTGATAGGTTACTTACAATAACTTTCTTTCTTTGTTATCTCAAAAATGATTTCGGCTTAAAGTCGACTTATTATATTTTAGTGATTGATTTACTCAACACTGAAAAAATTAATGTTTTTTTAATTTACTCATCGATAAATTTTTGGATGCAAACATTTCCTTCAGGCATAATTTCATATTTGCAACATCTGCCGGTCATAATGATGATCGACACATCGCACATGTGTGAGATGAGACATTAAATTTTCCACTCATGAATTTGAAAACTTCCGTTTCATACTTGCGGTGTCGGAGAATATTATAATAATTAATCCATATGCGGTTGTCAGATCAACATGATCTGAATTAATTAGCTCATCAAAGGTGTTAAATGATATTGCGCGTAAATACGACAGCCCGTACTGGTTCGTGGTGATTGTGCGGTCGGTATTGGCAGGCGATATTGAGAGAGGCAGCAACTTTAAGACATTTCATAAAATTTTATTGTGCGTAATATTCCTTGCCAAAGCTGTATAATTTGATAAAAAAGTAAAATTTCAAACGCTTTAATGCAACTGTCAAAGAATATATTCGGTATTTGTATCTAGCAACATTTTCATCCAGCAATAACCGAAGGGGAAGTAAATGTTGATAATAGGCATCCTTACACATCATATTGCTGCACGCTCTTCAAATTATTTGTTACCAATTTTTTTTGACAACTATATAACACTTCACGTAAAATCGACAGCGAAATTCAGCAGGTATTTCAAAGTGGCCATAGTGGTTTTTCTCCTATAAAAGAGAATATAAAGTCCGTCACGCTAAATTTCGCACCTTTTTTTCCCTAGTCTTGACGCTGCTCACGTTTTATCTATTGACCCTAAATTAACATAGATTATGTAATCTATATTATCTAAATTGATTATGTACTTTCTAATCGAATAAGTATAGGGTGACAGAATTTAATGATCAAGGCTAGAAATGTATAAGCGAATCTTGTGAATTTTAAAGGAAAATCTTCACGCGAGTTATAAGTCTATCGCCCGCGAAACCGAAACTGGCAGTGATGCGTATTTTAAAAAATATTTGCGGAAAGGCGAGGTTTTATAGGACGAAAACAAATCAGGTGCTCCTACTTGAAACTGTTTTGTGTTTTGGGAATAATGCCAATTGCACTTTGACTCTTCCTGACTAGCTTCCTTTCTCTGGTGTGATTTGTCTATTTGTCGCTTTCTCGTAATTCTGCTACTTTAGGATCCTAATGCTCGTAGATTCGGATAAATATTATTTTCGCTCTGTTGCATATATTTTAAGATGGTAAGAGTGCTGTTATCATTATCAAACAGTTTTAGAGACTTGTCACTTACATACACATATATGCTTGTCTATGGTTTCAATTCGTAGGTGTTTTTGTGTGTCAGAGTTTTGTTGATGTAACAGGGTATCCTTCTGATTTTGTCCAAGACAGGATTTTGTCAATTTTATAGCTGTTGTTTGTTTGTTTTGTGCGTTTGGTAAAAGATAGTGTTCCTTAGGTTATAGTTGGTCTGGTTATCTGCTTATAGATAAGGGCTAAGAACAGATATTTAGCTCTTTTGGTCTAAGTAGTGGGTACATACTAAAATCACCTGCAATGAAGACTGTTTCAGCATTCCACTGAGTTATTCGATTGTTTTTGATGTGCGTATTTGAATATAGTCTGTTGCTGTTGTTTTCCATTCTATGGGTTCGTCGTCTACTGTCAACTGGCTTGGATTTTGTCTTCGTCGTCTCGTCACAAAGATTGCTTGCGTTTTTGGTAGAATATACGCATTAGCACGGAATAAAAATGCAAGCAATCTTTGTGACGAGAGTATCTATGCATTTTTTTTTTAGATTAAAGTAAGGTCCTATACGAGACTTAGATTAAAGTAAGGTCCTTTACGAGATTTGGATTAAAGTAAGGTCCTTTATTTTTGCTTGTATGCTTCTAATTTTGAAGATTGGAGGTTATAGATTCTTCCGGTCGAGATGTATAGTAGATGCAAGTGTCATCTGCCAAAAAGGAGATTTTTCGTGGCCATCATCGGGATGTCTGCAGTGTATAGTGTATACAACAGTGGAGAGAGTGGAGAACCTTGCAACACTCTGGCTTCTATTGGCCGTGAACAGAAGATGTGTAGTTCTTCGCGTGGGAAAAAATCTGAAATCTAATCATTTGTATTAGAGGTGTGAAAATATGAAAGCCATTCATTTTTACGAAAAAGGGCTGCATGCCAAACTATATCGAGTGCCTTAGCAACGTCAAACATGATAAGGCTCATCAACTTTTTTTTCCGGTTTTGAATCCGGTTATAATGAAAACCCTATGTAGCTAGCTGCAGTTTAGCGGAGTAATGGGCTTCGAAGACGGATGGTTCTTCTGCGATGATGAATTTGTTGGTGACTACTTCCTCAAGTCGTCAAAGAACTATCAGTTTGACCAGTTTTCCGATTGAGAGTAGGAGGCTGATAGGTCTCCAATTTCGAGGAAACGTGAGAAGCTTGTATTGTTTTGAAACCACAATAATAATCGGGTTTGGGTAAACTTTTTGTACGGAAGATCACATTGGCAACTTTCTGGATTTTATTGTCTGGCTAGAGTAAGAAGCAGGTATTTGTTATAGTGTCAATTCCTGGTGATTTACGTTTATGGAACTGTCCTCCCAGCTGTTTGATCCCCCCTATTTCCGTAGGGCGAACCTACTCATCTCTTTGAGTCGTAGTTATAAAATGCATGACTCTTTCCCCAATCTCTTCCTCCTTATCGTAATCTGCTGTCATTATTAGATTTTCTTTGAATTGCAGCTCTAATGTGTAATATAGCTTCGGCTTTTCCCCGCGTTGTCGTATTTGAAGCCATTGGAGCCGTAGATTGCTGGTATAGTAAGTTAGTTTTTGCTCAAACGTTATTGCCATCCGACTGCAAACTGTATAGAAAAATTTCAACTCGGCTATTTTCGCTGATAGGATTTCAATCGCTCTATTGATATCGCTAGTAGTTGAGAAGTTTCGTTTGCCATTGCTTTATGGAAAACGTGTCAGTTAATTTCCCTTTTGAATCTCAAAGGATTGTCTATGTAAACGTCTTTTTGCGAAAAGACCACTGGGTTATAATTAAGTTCGTCCAGCACTGTGATATTTATTTATTTATTTATTATTAAAATTTCATCGAACAGAGTAATCCAACTATAAAAAGAGAAGTTATCCAAAAAAAAATTTAATGGAAAGACAGAAAAAAAGGGAATATAAATATTAAAATATAAGAGAAAATGAAGTGAAAAGAAAAAAAATCAATTATACTCAACAAAGAAGCTACGTTAACAAACCAATAATACGACTTTTAAAACATTTGAAAGGCATAGACAAAGAACCAAACTGATGCTCATCATGGCTTCTAAGTATTCCAGATACCGGTGAATTGAAATATACAAGAGTACGCGCAAAGTGAGTAATGAAAAGCGAATGAGTTCTAACCGGGCGATCAGATACACGTAAGAATCGAGACACACAAATGTTGGAGGAAAGTAAACCATGATAAAGTTAATAAAGAAAAAAATAATCAAGGAATACTCTGCGGGTACTCAGCATATGGTGATTTTAAAAATAGCAGTCGGTCATCATAAGGACGATAAGCAGCATTAAACATGTACAAAAGGCACCGAGTAAACTTACGTTGAACGGATTCAACAGCATTAGACAGGCACACGAAACGAGAACACCACACTTGGAATCAATATTCAACAATGCTACCAACAAGAGAAATAAAAAGACGAACACATGTGCCGATATCGGTTGCAAAGCGCGAGCAGCGCAAAACGAAACCAGCAACCTTTGAAGGCTTAGCGATAGTAAACGAAACATGCATATCAAATTTTCCCTTCGGATAAAAAATGATGTCAAGGTCCTTATGCTGATCTGCATGCTAGAAAACACTATCAGCCAAAAAGTAATCAAAGTAAATGGGATTAGGCTTATTGGAAAAATATTTGACGAAACACTTGGAAACATTAAGATTAAGGGAGTTCGCAGACCACCATTCACTTAAAACAAAAAGATCCGATTGTAAATTACTACAATCATTTAGGGAAGTGATAGCACCGAAAATTTACATAAGTAATTCGGACTTAAAGTAACAAGGAAGGTCATTGATGAACAAAGTAAAAAGGAGGGGACCGAGAGTGGAATCTTGGGTAACACCAGAAGTAGGATAGAAAAGACAGGAAGAACAACCATTAAAAATAACACGGCAGGTGCGGAAGAAAGGATGTAGGAAGAAAGCCAGTATATAAACACTAAAATCACACATTTTTTCTTACAGCACTGAGTGGTTTACCCCGTTAACTGGTTTCGCGAAGCCAGTTTAAATCACATCAGGTTGAAGACAGTTGTCCAAAGTACATACGACGAAGTTAGTAAATTCCACTGAATTAGTAGTCGTAGAACGCTTCTTAGTGAATCCATGTTGGTTTTTAGCAAAAAAGTGACATAAAGCACTATAAATTGTTTCATGAACGATCCGCTCAATTAGCAACTTAGGGAAGCAAGACATGAGAGATATAGGAGCGGTAGTTGGCATCATTACCAATGTCCCCCGATTTTTAAATCGGAAAAATTGGCAGCTTTCCAGCTAGAAGAAAAAACTCCAACGGACAAACTCAAGCTAAATAAAATAGACATATGACCAGAAAGGCTTCGAGTTATTTGAAGAAAGACACGCTTCAATAAAGGCAAAGTGCCCACGTTTCGCTTCTTCAACAGTTCTTTTAGCCACTGCTCGTAAAGACCGACAACGCTGAAAAGCCTCAACAGAAGAACCAAGAAGAAATTCATTTCGGGCCTTATCATTCTCGTGCAAAGATTTAAAGACTGCCACAGAAAACCAAGGAGGACAAGCACCACGACGAGTACGAGACAAACAAGTAAATCTAAAAAAGAAGAAAGAGCTTCATTAATTTCAAGCTCACAAAAGAAAGAAAACCAGTTGATAGTAAGGAGTTCAGCAGCCATTCGTTCATAATCTGCTTGAAAAAAGTTGAAAGACGGCACAGCTTTGCTCTTTGTGCGTTGTCTATTCAATAAACAAAAATCGATGGAAAGAGGGGGACGATGAGGGTCAGGATCAACGTAAAGAAAGGATGATGCGGAAATAGATAGATTAGAAGAAGGAACAGTAGAAAAATCAAGGTCCAAGAAACGATTGTTATTAGCAATGCAATTAAACTGGGATAAGGAAGAAAAACAAAGAAAACAGAAAGAAATATGATAATATGATATGTACACTGTGCTGGAAATTTAGTGAGTGACCTACGCCCAGGGCATGGTTGTTAATCATAATGAAGTGAGTTGCCACATTGGGAATATGTGGACTAACCTGTTTGTCCTTTCCCAGAACTTTTTCAGAACAGTCCCTGCTCGGTTAGTACTCTTGTCATCCCAGAGTCGGTGGTAGGCATTTAAATCACCTGCTATGAAGACTGGACCTTCCTGGTCAAAAAGTTTAGAGAGATCTTGGCTGGACTCAAGTGTCTGAGGGTTTGTATAGCTACAGAAATCACTGTGAACTCGAAGATTGAGTGTGTACTTTAATTGCTGTTATCTCTATTTGGACTTGGTTGGGAATATCAATCTGTTTGTGACCAACATTTCTTCTCACGATTATAGCAGTGCCACCCGCTGCGCCAGACAGTCTAAAGGTGCTCCCAGAGAACATTGAAAACAATTAGAGAGAAAAACGTTAAAGGTAATCAACAAATACAAAATAACGTAGGTGAAAAACAAAGGCAACTTAAGGAAATCCTAACAGCTAAAGACATAATTTTTTGAAGAAAAAAAGTGCTGCCAAATAGCATAAAATTGGTGTAGTTAGGGCGAGGAAACTGTACAACGAATTTTTGACGAAATTCGAGTCGTAAATACTGAGACACAATGATCTTACATTAAGTCAGATTTATCCATATTTACCGGCTCTCAATTTTTCAGTGTAGGGAGTCGTGAAACCGTACCAAATAAAAAAAGAACCACATTTCCGGGAAAAATGCGAAGATGCCCCTAGTGTGCTAGCCATATGTCAGTGTGGCAAACAGAGTGTGTCATTTTTCATAAGGGGATAAATGACGAAGCAGCTATAAATTAATAATGACTCAATAAGTGGGGATTTCCATTATCAAAACCGATTTGAAAAAAGAAGGTGAAAATTCTACTTAGTAAATTTCAAAACTATTTGCAAATTGAATGAATAAAACAAATTCAAAAGTTGTGCAAAATTTAAAAGGAAGTTTCAACCAAAAAGTCTTAGGCTATAAAAGCAAAAGTAAAAAACCAGTGAATGTGCTGCATCGTTGGGCTAAATTGATATGATTCTTAAAACAATTAAAAGTCGTTAACCTAAAATAATCTATTTCTCCTAAATATGTCAAAATTGTGGGACATTCGGTGGGGCAAGCTTTAGGTTTAATAAACATAAAATTCCAATCTACTCGTTTTTCGTTCATTGAAACATAATTTATTCTGAGTCCAGCTGATTTTAACATTCTTTTAACATTTACCGTAAACAAAATGACACAAAAAAATTTTTACGATAATTTTTGCGGTCAGAGAAACTTTACGTTCGACAACTTACATCAATTTATTCGTGAATCGGCATGCATGACCTGATTCAAGCAAGTCTCCTTAGCACAAGAACTAGAACAAGAAGAAAAACTGACGCATTTTCACACCAAAACTCATTATGTAAATGTATCTAATGGCAAGCAACGAACTATACAATTTCACAAAACTTCATACACATGCTTACATCTACGTATTTTTTTTATAAAATCACTTGTTCGCGCTCGTATCATAAACCAACACCGAAATTTACATAGTCGTTTTTCCGGTTCTATTAGCGCTCTGAATAAAAATAATGAATATTGCATAACTCAAATGGCTTCCAGCTTTCCGTTTGCCTTGCTTTTTTTGGTGTTTTCCGTCTATTCAAACACACAAAAGACGTAAAGAAATTTAACAAAAATGCTAGGCAATTAAAAGTGCAAATAATTGTTTCAGAGGGTATTTCGAAAAGAAAATGTTAAGGTTTTTTTGTTGTTGTGTTGTGTATTTCGGTCTTATCCTCATACAATAAATGACATCAATTTAGAAACTCGAAACCGTTACATGCATTATTCATCAAAATATAACATCTAGAAGGCTACTTAACTAATACACTCTTGACCTTCCGCGGTCAACATACTAATAAATTTTTTCTCTGTTGTCACCTTTAAAACGCACCGACTGTGTTTTGTTTTCTACCGTTCACAAAATTAACCTGAAATCACCTTCGGTACCAGGCAGAACGATGGCAGTATAAAATTAGTTTCTGGTGCTGATGATGAAACACACCGCTGGCATTGTAAATCATCTTGCTCAGGATTTGTTTCGGGAGTGAGTGTCCTTGATGAAGTCGGAAGAAATAATTTTGTGAAATCAACAATAAAAACATTTAAAATTTTCAATAAAATTATGTTGTGAGAAAGTTTTATACGTATCTTTGAGATAAAAACAGAAATCACACAACTGTCAGAGCTCATATATGCTTAGATGGAAAACAACAAGAAGAAGAACAGTTTCAGCAAGTATGTGCACCGGGAAAAATTCTCACGAAAATCGAACTTAATTCTAGATTTTCTATCGTTTTCTCGTTTCGAAGTAAGCCAAGTGTGAGTAGTTTGTTCTGTGTGTCCAATTTTAGATTTGCGTAAAAATAAATTGTTTGGGCAAAAGCAGAGCACTATAGTAGCATCAATGTACGACGAACGCTTAGAGGCCTAGATAGAAAATACGTTTCTATTCCTTCTTCAATGATTTGTTTTTTATTTTTATTGAAACGATTTCGGGTACGAATGACGAATCATTTCGGTGATTTTATTTGTTTGAAACGAAATTTATCGAATTCATTAGTGTCGTAGCTCAAAGATGTTGTTTTTCGTTGCGTGTGGAAAATATGCGAATTTTTTTAGATAGATGTGTTTTTATGTTGATTTTTTAATGATTGTGTAGGATAGTAGCTTTCTTTCATAGCTAACAAGCAATAAATGATTCAAAACGTTTGTTTTTTGTGGTGACTGCGACATATTTTTTCGGAGAAATGTATCTTAATTGCTTCATGGTCATGGGAAATCGCAAATAAATCTGAGAAGATCGTGAATATGAGATCTAAATTTATCAATAGACAAGCGAAACTTTGTAGCTTTCGATAAATCGATTAGCATATAAGAAATATCCACGACAAAGTCGAAACTGCAAATCAATGAAACCTTAAACCAAAAAATGTCGAATTGATTTAAATGAAATTGAAGTCATCACGCATAGCTTATTTAAAATTGAAATCAATTGGAACTTTCTCGATTATTTCCACGATACTTACGGTAAAAGCGAGTGTGATAAAGCGTTAAATTCATTTCGCATATGGCTTGAAATATCGGCCTTTGAATATGTAGCCAGGAAATATACGAAAAATCCTCGATAAGTGTGTTTAGAAAGCAGCATGAATAATTCGACTAAGTTTAGGCAACAACCGGTATAGCGCCGTTGTTGCAACAGTCCAATTGTCAACATTATTCTCAATGACGAAATTTACGTTCCGTATTCCGAATAACAAAATACATACACCCACCAAACAAAGTACCATTTAAAATACATGGATCCCAGAAATTCATAAAACCCACCAAACATACTTGATTAATTGCCGTCGGACAACGAACTAATTAAATCTTCCTTCCCCACTTGTTCCATCAAACATGGGGCAATATTGTTGACATGTTGCAAGTGAACAATTGTATATGTAGTCTGAAGTCAAACCACACCCTATGCATTTTCGTATGGTTGCAATTATCGTATGGAGATTAAAATGTTTGCACTGTACACAGTGGACAAACATACTCGATATCATTTGAAGTTCCCGAACTGGTCGTTGTTTCGATCCTATCGGCCCGAGGAGGGATGCGTTTTTAATAGCTCTGTAAGTTTTAATTACATTTGACGCCACACGTCTTGTTATTTGCTGTGAAGCTTCATTGTCGTTTCGAGGCTATTTGGCGTGGATTAAACAAAGCCACTATTAAGGCAGTTAGTCAAATGCAATGCGAAGAGTACGAGTTCGAATTGAAATCGATGCGACGAGTAATACTCCATGCGAGTTGTTGATGATGATTGGACAAGCAGGAAGCGACAATAATGAAAACGATATTTTGCCGTCAAAATGCGGCAATAATTTCACGGAACAACGACAAAGCGTCTGATGAGACGATGACGGCGACGTCAAGCTGTTCAAACATTGGTTCTTGTTCCCTATAAATTTCTATGACTAAGAGGCTAATCCCCATAAACAATAGTCTTTATTGTATGTGCGACAATAACGGAAAATAATGAAAGTATGTCATGCAGGGTACGATACTCCAGGAAATTTTTCCCTCCTTCGATGGATTTTCAATTTCGCAAGTTGAAAAAGAATTGTGGTGAAAATGATACGTCAGCGAGGAGGAGAAAAAATACATGATTTCAAGGAGAAAAAGAAAATGTATGTTATTTCACTTTACAGGTTTGTGTTTGAAAACACTTTCGTATGGGGGATGAATGACCGGGAGAAATGATTCAGAGTACTTTTTTTTGCATATACAATTGCAGAAAATCGGTTAAAACATTCAGTTATGATTCATGCGAATACTTTTCATTGTCAGGGAGCATTCAGAAATCGGGACTCTGATTTGCTTTCAACTGTTCTACTGAGTCGAGAGAAAGTTTCGATTTGCTATTTATTGAGCATCCATTTGAAGCTGATGAATTTGAGCTTCAGTTCTTGATTTTTGGCTTCAATGTGCGGTTTCTAGTTGAGCTTCCTGTCAAGGTGCATTCCGAGATACTTTACTTCGTTACTTAGAAGTATTGGTACATCGTTGAAATGTACTTGAGGAAAAGTGAGTTTATTTCGTTCATTCTGATTCTCTATTTTGCTAGCCATCCTTCAAAAAGTGAAATGTGAGCTTGCATGCCATAGTTGGATCTGAACCAGTGCATAGAATGGCGACGCCGTCTGCATTGGTAGCTGTACTTCTTTTGTTGCTTGTTGGTAGGTCACATATGAAAATTGTGTAAAGTACGAGTCCCAATATACTTCCTTGAGGTGCACCAGCATTCGCACTATATTATCAGAAGCGGAAGAATGGCTTCTGTATCTAAGCTGGAATGTGCGGCTGGTTAGGCTGGAGGAGAATATTTCATGGAACCTTTTCGCAGTCATTGATTTGATTTTGAAGATCAATCTTTCCTGGTATACTTTATTGAAGGCTTGAGTTACGTCTAAACAGACTGCAGAACAGTACTTCTAATCTTCGAAGACTATTTTGAATGAACTGTTGAATGGTGCTGTGGTATCTTTGAAACCAGAATTGATGCTCTGGAATTGGCATTGAATCTTTGAGTATTGAAAATAGTTTTTTCAGCAAAACTCTCTCGAAAATTGTGAAGATGCAGGACAAAAGACTTGTAGGTTTGAATGACTTCACTTGGGTTTGGGGATTATTACAATCACGGCTGTTTTCCATGCTTCAGAAAAACTGCCGATCCGGAAGAGAGTGCTAAAGAGATTAGAAAGGCAAGAGTTCAAAAAGTTCTTTAGCTGAAGTTTTTATTGGTTGTGAGTCCTAAGCATTCAAATCATATTGGAAATTGCATGTTGCCGTGGTGAAAGATGTGACTTCTCGCCCATTGTCCGTTGGCAATCCTTAGTGGGGCTTCCCTGACAACACACAAAGGCCCATTGTGATACCGCATTGCGTAGTGCATAACCCTTATTAAATGAAGAGCCATTCTGAGTTCTTGATGAGCTGGATGATCCCATTCAGGTCCACCGAAACCACTTTGGTTTGGCAAGGAAAGAAGTATAAGTGAAGGGACTTCATTTTTCTTCCAGCGAGGGCCAGGCATTCACACAGGATACGAGAAACAGTTTCCTGGCATTTACAGTTCCGTCAGAAGTCAGCGCAGCGCGGAAGGACCCTCTTCCTAAATCGAAAATTTCCCTAGTGCGTCCACTGTCATAAGTTCTCCACAATTGTCTAGCGGTCGCACAGAAAGCTTCTCCTACCCAGAATTTCACAACAATCTTTAAGTATTTTTGCCTAACGGTTTCAGCTTAACTGTATCCTCCGGAATGCCAATCGGGAGATTGCAGAGCACTTCCAGCAAAAACGAGACAGGCTTCGAAAGTTGATCCACTTCACAGTTCCCTTTAATATCTATATGTCCTAGAACTCAAAATAGCTGCATCATTGAATGTCTTGACATCTCATTAAGGTACGTACAGTATTCAAGTCCTTAAATGTCGTACTGAGGAGGGATAAACTCCGGCTGGAGACTGTACAGCCGCTTGGCTGCCAGTGATAATGCAAATATTAACTCCAAATATCTGATTGTATAAGAGCCAATTGTTCGCTTTAAAAATCACCAACACCTTCAAAAACGCTACAATGGTCCAGCAGTCAGAAAGAAAGTTTCAAGTTAAGATCGGTGGAAAATAGACCACAAGTCACTCGATCGTTCACTTTGGAGCCATCGGTATATATTTCCAATCTATCAATTTCCACTCTTCTTTGCTTGGGACTTGGGTTTCATATTCCAGAGACAGAGATGACTATGCAGCAGTATAATCAATGTCCGGTGGAACAAGCATGCCCTGCACTGAGATTTTAATATAGCCCAGGTCCGTCCTTGGCCAAAGATCACCACAATTTAGTTTTACCGTTGCACACTTCGCATGCTGCGAGATCGGTAGAAAGCCATTGAAGCAGCATCAGAAGTGCCTTCGTTGGGGTAGTACACAAAGCCCCCTTTCTGAAATAAGGCTGCTAATCTGCGTACTATCCGTCATTTTCTGATTTTACGGCTGACCATTAAACTACTACTACTCCGTATAGCAGAATCGGTTCCAATGTACTAATGTAAGTACAACAGACTATGCGCTCCTCCAGCTTCTATAGTCTTCTTACAACTGAGAAGAGCATGCAATGCATTTCGAGCCCTTTGTGCTGTATTTTTTCCCACAGAAGCTTGGAGCCTAGAATAAGTCTTAGACATTTTACTTTATTTCTGAGGCTTTTAGGTGTCCCTTTGAGCTTGAGTAGGTCGAAAAATTTAGCCATATACCTCCTCGTGAAGAACAATAGTCCCGTTTTGCTAAAGTTAGCGCTAAGACCTCACTTCTGACACCAATGCGAGATAATATGTAAAGAATGATTTAATCTTGACTGTAGGGTCGAGATTAATTTCCCTGATATTAAATATGAATGTCATCTATATACGCTATCACCTTTCATTTAATTTCTTTAGAAGCCCGTTAACTATTAAATTCCTAAGCAAGAGAGGCAGAACACCGTCCTGTGTGGTGCGGGTACTGAGTACTCGGTTGATGGGTGAGCTACCTAAAGCTGAGTGTAATACCCGATTTCTGAATAGCTGATTTATAAGTGTGACTAGCTGTGAATTGACATCTAGGTTTTAGAGAGCATCGTCTGAGTGCGTCCTTTGTTGAAAGCTACCTCGCTGTCTATAAAGGCAACCAGTGTCTATTCCTTGCAAGCAAGTGTCATTTCAGCATGTCCAATTAAAGTTGGACAGGGTAGTAGAGTCTCAGGTAACAAACTTTGGATTAAATTTGATATCCGCATAGCTCTCCACCTATGTTGGGTGGCATGTGTAGTCATTTTTCACCACCTTTTTCATACAAAAATTCAAAGACTTGGCATCAACAAATATCTCAATTCGAAACTCTGCCACACGAAATAATGTTTCCGTTGCAATGTTTCTGGAAACATTTGTATACATTAGAAACACATGGGTTGATTTGTCAGTTGAATAACCCGCATCATTACCTACATACATATATATTAAATATATTAACATATTTTCGTAAAATTTTATCGTTACGCTAATTAAGATTATAATTAACAAGAATGATCAAAGGGCTTGCTTACCACATGCATTCATTATCTATCCACTTTTCAGCCTTCATTTCCGGTAAATTATGAAACTGTGACAACGACAAGGGATAAAGGTTTTGATTGCATGTGCGTGTATAGTTTTAGTTGCCCGTACAATCGTCGAGTCACAGACAGGTCCGTCATGGCATTGCCCAGTAAAGAACGCAACGCGTACCGAATATTCAACGTGACACAACTGTAATCGAATACAGTACTATTGCGTTCACTTCATTGAATATGTATAATGAAAATTTATTATACGCGACCACGTTCATCAGACGACGGTGGTAGACATTCAGCATACGAATATAACGTAAACATGATAGAAGATACAGAACAAATTGAAATTCGAGCTCGAAGTCCATGCAAAAATATTGTACCATGACGCATTGACTTCCGTTTTCGGGTTAACCGCAATTCGATTCAAATCGAATTTATTATCCATTAAATTTTTGGATGGTGGGACGGGACGGGTGTTCATGTTGTTCGGACTACTATAATTTAGAAATGACTTTGCTTACTATTATTTTAGCTTCGGTTAATCGATAGTTTCGATGGAAATAATAGGGTGATGTATTCGAAATTGGTACTATTGCGGAAGCTGCACGTCTTCTAAGACTGAGAGGTGGAAAACTTATGGGGTCATGAGCATGTACGACGAATCCAATTAATTTTCACGATATCAAACCATAAAATATTGTGTTATTGCCTACAAAAGACGGATTTTGCGTCTGTCCGTGATTTGGAATTAAATATGCGGCTCGACTTACGAAGCCGAGTAGAATTTATGACCCTGTCTACTCTCGTACATCAAATTAAATCTCCCATCCAAGTGCATATTCTGAATTCTATGGTATGTGCTAGATCTCTGATGTTAACTTTCAATGTTTTTCTTACGAATTAGAAAGTAAACTGTTCAGTTTCTTCATGAATTCGTAGTGATTATATGTGTGCATAGTTTCTAGCATCAAAACACGAGGTACGGCAAATAGATTCAGATTCGGTAGATTATATTTTTAGATGCTCGCAATGTAAACAAGATACGTAAAGATGGTGTCATGTACTTTTGGTTCTGCACAATCGATATATCAGCGCGCTCAAGTACGACTGCGTACTTGCAATTGTAATCATACATACTACATATAACGTGGCTGACGAAATCACACATGACGTGTGCGTGTGTACCATAATATACGATGGCGTCTTGATCCGCATTTACAATAATTTTTCACTTACGTCACATTATCCCAAATTTAGTATCAACTGCATTTATTGCTTTGCTTCTATACTTCTACATTGGGATTTACTGGAATGGCTCCACGTTTTCCCTCTAATGGGGGACGTTAGTGGAGCCTATGGTATTTGACATACCCTACACTGCAACGTCTGACGCAAAAACTGCTGCTGCTGCCTGTCCTGTCTTGTCTTGAAGACAGTTGATTAATGGAAAATTGAACTTGTGCTGAATTGTACTTTGAACTTGGATAGGTATTTTTAGTGATGGTCTGGATTATTTGTTGTATATTTGCACAGAAACGTAAACAGGAAGGATATACATCATGCAAATCACTGATCTAAATAAGACTGGAAAGTCACTTTTGCATTTTTTTAAAACATTTATGGCAGTTAAATTGAGTCAGACCAACAGTTCGTATTTTTGGAACGGCTGGTAAGAGAATGCCTGCTAAACTCAACCAATATGACGGTTTCATCGGATAATCAATTCGTACATATTAAGTGTACTTTAATCCTGTGTCGATATAGTCTGCAATCATGAGCTTTGAAAATGTCATTCGAGATTAGTATCTGAAGAAAAGTGAAAAACTGACAAAATCGTGGAGAAACAACTACTTTCACTGTAATCACTTTCAAATCATATCATAATATGCAAATCATATCGCAAAATTCTGTTTTAAATTGCATGTTTTCTAAATATACTGAGCCCAAGTAGGACAATAATAGAATCTCGTCAGCATTTCCCCTCACTGATTGTAGCCAGACACATTTAAATGACTTCGAAAAGCTAGCAGCAAATGCTTTCATATACTTTCCTTTCGAAAATGTTGCACGGTTAATCAACACAACCGAAATTTCCACTTCTGAATTGTCAAAGAAACACAATTTGCATGTAGATTTTCGCGCTAACTGGCATAATTTCGTCTACAAAATTTGCGGAAGGGATTTGTTGTTATTCGCATGATTGCCAATGTCAGTTCGATTTATTGCCTGTTTATTTCAGTCGAACATTATCCGTTTATCTGCGTTAGAGGCAATACAGGGTGTTATAAATGAAAACCATGCTGTTCAAAATCTGACATTATATATAAAAACTCCGAAAGATCCCCCTACCTCTTCCATTTAAATAAACTTTTCCAAGATGCATTTTCTTATGCATCCATCACCCTCTTTCATGAGTACAAATTCGCGCTACGTTCATATAATCAAAATCTTACGCCTTCGAGCAGAACAACAACGCCCGTAAGTGTTAAAGGCGATCTTAAATAAAAGAAAAATGTTGATGATGTTGACTGACTTATGCGACACAAAAAGACATCAAATAGATAATAAAAGATTCATAAAAAGAGCATTTGTTCTCGTTCTTTGTCGCACTTTTCGTTTTCTTATTTTTTGATTTCTCGAGAGTACCAAAAGCCGGAAAAGAATCTAAAATGAGAAGACTTGCTTCAACGTAAGAATGACGTTGTGTACGTACTGTGCGAAACAAAAAAGGCAATGAGAAAAGACACATCAAGGAGGCTAGAAATAAAGATGTATGAGACATAATGACAAAAAAATAACGACAAATTCCTAAACGTGCAATGATACGAGCATTCATATCATCATTATATGCTTCCTTTCAGACATTCAACTACTCAACTAATCATTGAAGATGAGAGACATCTGAAGAAGGATTAGGACAGTTTTTCCATAAGTTTTTTTTTTTTAAAAGTTGGTAGACGATACTGGATGTTGCTAGCCTGTGTGCACATGATGCACGATATGAGTGGTATGAGACTTGGCTATCAACGAAGTCAGGCTGCATGTTGATGATGTTGAGGATGATGATGATAATAATAATAATGATGAATGTGATGGCGACGATAGCAAATAGAGTTGGTGATGGAGAGAAGCATATGGAGAGATGATAATGATGATAGTTAGGGTATTTTTCATAATCTTCATTTTCAGTTTCAACCAGGGCTTGTAAGATTTCCATTTCGCATCCGGCAATCAACTCCAGTGTGGTTAGTGTGGCAGACGATGTGTTAAGTCTGGAATTTTTTCAATTGATGTACGAGAATGTATTTGCGTTTGTAAATAAAAATATGCAACAGGCAAACTTTTATGAGAAAGTGAATGCGATCTAAGAATGGGATTTTTCATGTTGGTTAGTTGGGTGTTTTCAGTGCGTCTGAGGCTTGCTGCAATACTTTAACATAATGTCTTCATTGACGTAGAATGAAATCTTTTTTGTTTTAAAAAATATTAACTTTCGAACTATATTGTCACTTATTGGGAAAAATAGACTTTTAGTTGTTTATACTATCGAAAACCACAACCAATCTCAGGCGCATTCATCGTTTGAAGTCTTGAAAAACCTATTCAATTCGGTATGGAAATTTTGGTACATTTATTTTCGTCCTCTGGAAATCAAACTGTTTCAAATCCAACTCAGTATCAAAACCAAAACTGTAATGGAGAAAATCGTATTTATTTTTTTTTATCCAAAATTCAAAATTAATATGACATAAGTCTTATTCTACTAGATATGTTTTGAAATTCTGATGCACATGTAAGTGCTCGTGTGGATTGTGAGTGAAATGAAGTGTATTTGTGTAAAAGTATCCACAGCCTCCATAAACAGATGCACTGAACGCAAAAACAATATTGAGCTTAATCTCATTTTCTAAGCAGCCGATCTTTACTAACACTTTAGTAACATCGATCTTTAGTTACTCCAACTACTTACCATTCAAGTTGTTCTAAAGTGGCAAATATTGACACTTGATGCATACCTACTTAGATAGTTACTCGTGCATATCAGAGTCATTGTCTTCGTTCTAGCAACATAACTTATTACTTACGCAATTATGAGTTCGCTTTAAAAGAACTTCCTTGATTCATTTACTCTAATTACGATAGTTACAATGAACGCATATCACTTTTCATTCAGGTCAGAATACAAACACTTTTGCTGCGCATTAAAAATATCTTATTCCCAACGCCATTTGTAACTGTAGCGCGTTCCAGCAACATCAAAGGAGAGCTTCATCTTCTTCTACTCTTTCATAAATTCTGAATAACGTGTTCTTACGCACCAGCTAGCTAACTTTGTTAAGCATCCAGAATTACTCAATGTCACATCTTTTAACACCTTTGTTCGAATAATTACTCGAGATGATGATACAAAAGCACTCGATCGAAGCGAGCCCAAGTGAGACAGACGGCAACAGTGCGTGACTGTCATTGAAAAAATCAAACCAGTCAACATTCTCTAAATAGCCTTCTTAAGCATTGCTTATTCACTACAATGAACTGTTCTCACTGCGGCAATGACAATTAGTAGATGACACATGGGCAACATTCGTCCTTAGACACGAACCGTCCATTTCATAGCGTATGAGATTATGTATTTGGCTGAAATGAAACATGAAAATGAGAATGACAAATGTTGGGGGTAAACTGTACAAATGAAATAAATGAGTATTGTTGCTGAATGTTAAAATGAAATAAAGTTTTCTATGAAAAAATAATTTACCTTATGGCTGATACCAGGTTAGAATAATGAATGATGTAAATGGGAATTGTAAATTTATTTGCAAATTTAATAGTAAGTAATATGAGATTCAACACAAAGCGAAATAAAAAATTTGCAGCAGTAATTGTTGAGAAACAATTGTTGAAAACCAGAGTACTTATTTGTTGCTTGAACATTTGTTATATTAGAGAATTCGATAAAATATAATATCGCACATCATCCCCTCTCATAAATCAGTCTCAGTTTAGCTGGACTTTAATAGTGCCTTTTTTCAAACACGGAACTGTGATCTAAATGCTCAGTAGTGTCATTGTAGCTATTATCTTTGTGAGTGATCCTATGCAACAAAAGCACCTAAGAAAAAAACGAACGAAATTCAAGTCTACAAATCTATCAATCCCAATTCATGATTTCGTACTATGCAGTATATCAATGAATAGAATGTCCAAATTCATCCAACCATTCAAAACATCAAAGAAGACACTAAATTAATCGTCATAGGTATCTTGTAGGCCAGAACAAACGTAGACCAGTTTCATCAACATATCGTTTCCGATTCACAATTTCGTGCAATATACACGCTCAATAAGAAATTGCAGTGGGCCATTTCATTTCCACCCGCCAAATTCGTAAGCTATTTTCAGCTGTGAGTGGTGATGACGACGACTGGTAAACTAGCTGACTTTTGCTTGGCTGCCTTTTTTTGAATTGTAAAAACAAAATTCATACATATGTAGATATGTACTGTGTTAATTGACCTTGTAGGCTCTTTGAAATGTTGTATGAGTCATTTCTGTGATCTTTTTAATGAGCATATGGAAATCACAGAATATTTATTGACAGTGTAGATGCGCAGATAAATGGAGCTGGTGAATTTTTATTTTGACAGTTTTGAGTACGTGTGTGTGTATGTATGCAATGAATTGTCCTTGAAATGATAGTTTTTTCTGGTAGAGATGATCCACATGATAAAATATTATGGTATTAAACTTTAAATTTGTAATTGAGACCGTTTATCAGTCCGAAATGGATAATCATGACTTTTAAAAATAGTTTCGTGGTTTTTGGCTAATTTTGGTAATGTCAACCAACATTTGCTTTCTGGGCCTGTCAATTCTTTTAGATTTGATTTTAATTACTAAATAGAATTTATTGAAATTAAACTTCATAAAATGGGGGTGGATAAGGGCTAGCACTTGTGAACAAAAAATTGTCTTACCTTATAGCTAAACATTTCAAAAATGTAATCCCAAAATTTGAAGTTAATCAGAGCAAAACTCTCGAAGTTATTGAATACTTAGTCCCATCTCTTCTATCATTGTTGCTCCGAAAGTAGTAGTAGTAGTAGTAGTAGAGAGTAGTAGGGCGGGGCTAGTTGAGCATAGGGGTAAGTTGGGCAATCGAAATATCTCAGAAACTGTACACGCAAGCTGACGCATCAAATTCCGGAAATAAGCGGGCGCGGGAGGGGAACTTATGCGCGACCGCCAGTGATGATCTGTCGATCGAGTGACAAACGCGCACGCTCTGTTTATTTTGCGACCCAAAAGTAAAAATATTTTGTATGCTAATATTTCTTCTGTACGAGACAAATATTACCATTTTTCAATCAGGTAAGAGTTAAACTTTCATAAATTTAGTATATTTTTAGAGTGTATATAGGTTTTGAATATAAATCTAACAGTTTTTTTATAACCTCACTTTTATTTCAAACTTTTGGGTTGGGGTTAGTTGAGCAATAGTTGCTCAACTAACCCCACGATTTAGAACGAAAGTAGTGTATGTTTTTATTTTATTTTAGGATGCGAACTTATAAAAGAAAAACTTCAAGAGGTTTTTACACTACTCAAGACTTAAATGATGCTGCAAAAGCTGTCAATGATGAAGGAAAAAGTGTAAATGCCGCTGCCAAAGAATTCGGTATCAAACGGATGACTTTGACAAGATTTTTGAAGAAATTGGGGTCTGAAGATGTAAATTCATTAATGGGTTATGCAAAACCGAGGCAAGTATTTTCTCCCACGCAAGAAGATTCATTAAAAAAATACTTGTTGCAAATGGCATCAATCTTCTATGGATATACCCCCAAAGACGTTCGTCGTCTTGCCTACGAGTGTGCTGTTAAATTCAATATTAAAATTCCACCCTCCTGGACTGCAAATAAGATGGCCGGAAAAGAATGGCTTACGATGTTTTTAAAACGAAATCTGGAGCTATCTATTCGAAAGCCAGAAGCCACCAGCCTTGGTAGGGCAACATCATTTAATGCTCAGAATGTCAAAGTATTTTTTGACAAATTAGCTGAAGTAATGGATAGACATGGATTCAGTGCGTCAGACATATGGAATTTGGATGAAACAGGAGTGTCCACTGTGCTGAAGCCAAATAAAATTGTAGCTGCCAAGGGTAAGCGTAACATCGGCGTCATGACTTCTGGGGAGCGAGGGACTAACGTTACAGTAGTGACTGCTGTATCTGCTTATGGAAATACTGTACCACCAATGTTTGTATTTCCCAGAAAAAATTTTAAAAGCTACTTTCTTAATGGTGGTCCCCTGGAATGCATAGGAGCAGGCAACGCCAGTGGATGGGTTACAGACGAAGAATTCTTTAAATTTATGCAGCATTTTATAAAACATGTAAAACCGTCTAAGGAGCACCGTGTCTTGTTATTATTAGATAACCACTCCTCTCATTTAAACGTGGAAACATTAAATTTGGCTAAAGAGAACGGAATTGTAATGTTGTCATTTCCACCGCATTGTAGCCACAAGCTGCAGCCATTGGATGTCTCAGTGTTTGGACCATTCAAAAAGTATAGCGCTGCTGCTCAAGATACATGGCTACGTAATAACCCAGGCAAGCCTCTGACTATTTATGATATTCCAAAAATTGTCGCTGATTCATTACCATTAGCTCAGACAAGTATGAATATTGTCAACGGTTTCCGAAAGACTGGCATCTTCCCATATAATGAGAACATTTTTAGTGAGGATGAGTTTTCACCATCATTTGTAACCGACCGTCCAGATCCAGAAACGGTTGAGCTGGAAAAAGATCGTCCAGAGCAAGCTATAACGTCCAACACTGAACCTGATCCTACTCCATCTACCTCCACCAGCCAAACTGAACCCAAACCTGGTACAAGCAACAAAGAAAATGAGCAGTTCGATCCAACGTATGCATTTTCCCCAGAAATTGTTCGACCATACCCAAAAGCAGGTCCTAGAAAAGCAGCCAAAACTATCAGAAGAAAGAGGAAAGCTGCTATTCTAACAGATACTCCCGAAAAGAACGCATTGCAGGAGGAACAAAATAAAACCACTAAAAAAGTTAAAAAGCCAAAGAAGAGCATAGATAATAAAAGAAAGAAGAGTGTTTCTAAAAAAATACTTCAGTCAAGTGAGGAAAGCAACGACGATGATGATTACTGCCTGGTTTGTTGCGAAACTTATTTTGAAAGTTTACCAGGGGAAACATGGATCCAGTGCCAAGTTTGCAAGGAGTGGGCACATACAAAATGTGCGTCAGCTGCTGGTCTTACTTTCGTTTGTATTAATTGCAACAGCGATAACGATGACTAAGATTCCAAGATCTCATTAATATTTTCTTTTTTAATATAAGCTTTATTGATAATTATATAAATGTTGAAGTCTTATTTTAAGTAGAAAGACTGAGTTCTAATCCAAAAGTTAAGCTTAAGGTATGTTGAGTTTTTGTTCATTCTATTTTTTGTTTAATATTAAAAGAATTTTACTTTTAGTTTCACTATTATGTCACTAAAATACTATTAATAAAAAGTTGATAGTAAAATAGAAATTTTGTTTCATGTCTAGTAAACATTGAACCCATGGTTTGGTTGGAATTTCTAACTGCTCAATTTACCCCATACTCTTGCTCAACTTACCTCACCTATGGGGTACGTTGAGCATATCTGACTTTATTCACTTAAACGACTGTAGCTCTTAAATGCGATTTGTTACAAATAAATTACTATGGACACTTTTGAAAAGGGACAAATTATTTATCCATCAGTATGCATAACAAGCCATTAAAACTCATCGTTGAGGAGATATGACCGCTCAAGTAAAAAAATGCTCAACTAGCCCCGCCCTACCCTAGTCATTTTCTAAAAAAAAATTTTTTAAAGTCCGTGTTCACTGCCATTTAAAAACCACATTTCCGATTCATTTCACACACTTTTTACATATAAAATACTTCCCCCCAACGATAAATTTTAGAACTTTTTTTACATTAAGGGGGTTTTTCCACCAACAAAAAGGTGAAAAATAGCAATTCCTTTCGTGAAAAATAGCAATTATCACTTCATATGACCACCAAAAATTTAAAAATAATATAAATCAGAAAACGTTTTTGTATTTGTTTATACTTTGGCTAAGTTTCAATGTTTTTTAATTAACGGTAATTTTCAGCTGAGATATAGTCAACACCGCAAATCGTCTTTTTCCAAAGACGTTCTTGAAAATCCTTTGTCACCGGTTTGTTTGTCGATATTTTCACATAAAAAAAATTGCACATATTTATTGAAATGATAATAATATACAAAAGATTTATATAAATTTGCTCTATCCATATTTCTAAAAAATATTCATAAAAAAGTCTTTTTAATCACGCTGAAACCCTTACTCCTCCTTTAATCCAAATGATTTTTTTTCCTAAACTCGACTACTGCCCATAGCCGTTAGACAATTTTAGCGGTAGATGTCTGGCTAATATGTTTGTGTTTTTGTCGTTGTTTGTTTGTTTTTGGGGGTGTTTTTGTTTGTTTTTTTTTTTGGAGGTTTTTTGTTTGTCTGCTTGTTTATCATCATCCTGTTGTCTTCTCGTCTAGTTTCAGCATGTTTTTATGTATTCTTCATCAAATTTTTGTCTCTACTACCATCAGTTTACGAGCAGGGATCAAAAATTGATGAATAACACACAAAAACTTACAAAAATACACGGAAAGATAACGTGCCGGAGATAAACAAACAAACGAGAAATACCCGCAAAAACAAACACACAGCCTTAAAAACACAAAAATACCAGCCTTACGTTAATCGATAAAATTGTCTAACGGCTGTGGGGAACGCGTAGTCGAGTTTTGCTCTATTTTTACCTGTTCTAGAAAAGTGGTCACTCAAATGTAGATTTAATATTCAGAACTTCGAATTCAGTTTTACTGTCGCCGACAGGCGTAACTTTTAGACAAATGTACCACTGTTTTCTTCTTTTCTCGGAAAGCTTCGGGCTACCCTACATTGACGTTACCGAAAAATTCTTACTCGTTCAGCTCTCACGAAAATTGTGATCTGTTCGTCTACCATTTCTAGGAAGTATACTTTTCATGTACAAGCTTGTCTAAAGTTCCGTTCTCCCAAATATTCCATTTATAGCTAGTGAAGATCTCAAGGTCTATCATTGAAACGGCTCTCCTTAGGGTAGTCCTCGAAACAGCAATGGCACTCCATTACAAAGGATACGCTTTGGGAGCCTTTCTAGATATTAAAGGCGCCTTCAATAATGTGCAACAGACATTATGGAGAGCGTCAACGCAACCAACACCCATCCCGCTATTCGTAGCTGTATAAGCAACATGCTTAAGCAAAGGCTGTTATCAGCGGAGTGGGAGGACGCCCAAATCACAAGGAAAGTTCACAGAGGTGCACCACAAGGAAGGGTTCTATCCCCTCTTTTGTGGAACCTGCTTACAAATTCAATTTTGGAAAGGTTGGGAAGCAAGGGACTCGCGGTTGTGGCCTCTGCTAATGACATTGCGATCATAGTCTCGGGAACGTTTCCGCAAACACTCTTGGACAGCTCATCGAGTAAACTCTGAGGCTGGTTGAGGTGTGAGTGAATACCATGGGCCTTGGCATCAACTCCAATAAAATTGATCTTACACTCTTCACAAAGAAGCACAAAACTCCTGAATTAGACCCAATGAGGTTGGGCGGCACCCGATTAAGTCTCAAGCCACAAACTAACAATTTGGGTCTTATTCTGGACAACAAGCTCACATGGAGTGTAAATTTAAAAGAGAGAGTTAAGCAGGCAAGCAACTTGATTTGCACTAGCAAGAGAGTGCTGAGTAAAACGTGGGGTCTAATCTCTGCTCTAACACCTTGGATCTGCATGGCGATAGCCAGGCCGATCTTTGTTAACGGATGCTTGGTCTGGTAGCCAGCAGTGAATAAAAATACCTTTACTGGCATGGCGAACCGGGTTCAAAATTTGGTGGCTATCTGTACTACAGATGCCTTATGCTCGACTTCTTAGTCCGCTCTGAACTTCCTGCTTCGTCTTCCTCCGCTCGACCTCTTTGTTAGAGGCATTACCGCAAAAACTGCTGTCAGGCTTAGGGAATCAGACTATTAGTCAATATCCTTCGGCCATAGCAGTATCAGGCGGGAGTACCTAGGAAGCACTGGGTACTCCACTCTGTGCTTCGAGCGAAGATATCAAGCGACTGTGGGAGATGGGCAAGAATGGAATCAGCAAATGGGTGCAGCAGCGCTTAGCATCAATACTGACGGCTCTAAAACAGCTACAGTGGTTGGTGTTGCAGCATATTCTGCGGAAGCAGCTATGGAGGCAGCTTTCAGGCTTCCTAATCACTGTAGTATTTTCCAGGTGGAAGTTTTTGCGACACGTAAAGCCGCAGATCTAGTATATGCCAAAGATACTACAAGTTGGGAGTTCAATAGCTTTGCGGGATCGTATCAAAATCCCGAATCACAAAATCCCGAATTAACAAAATCCCGTATGTTTCGAAATTCCGGTATTCCAAAATCCCGATATACAAAATCCTGTACTTAAAAATCCCGAAACTCAAAATCCCGAAAAACAAAATCCCGAAAGTCAAAATCACGTGCAATGAAACCTATTCATATAATGAAATAACAAAAACATAGTGATTTAAGTTTTTATTTAGGAATAAATTTAGACATAAAGACATATTGTACGCGATTCTTCTCAAATAACCGATTGTTTCAGTTTCAGACCTTTTTCTAATAATTTTTTTAATTTTGATATCTTGCCAAATTTTTCTTCTCTGATTCTCCTCCACTAATTTTAGGTATCGTCGTTTTAGCTACAATAAAAAAAGAGCTGAAGGAAAAATCCCGTAGTTTGGATAATATAGAATCAGGCGCGGCGCCGCGCCTGATTCTATATTATGCAAAACTACGGGATTTGTAAATTGGGATTTTGTATTACGGAATTTTATAATACGAGATTTTGTAATACGGGATTTTGTAATACGGAATTTTGTAATACAGGATTTTGTAATGCGGGATTTTGTCATCGGGATTTTGTAAACGGGATATTGTAATACGAGATTTTGTACCCAACCCTAGCTTTGCATAGAGTCAAACGGCGCTAAAAGCGCTGATGTCTCACACATTCAAATCGAAGTGTGTACTCGATTGCATTCACGCCCTGAATAGACTGACCAACAGCAGAAGAATCCGAATTTTCTGGGTTCCCAGTTACAAGGCCATTGATGGAAATACGAGGGTGGATGCGTTAGCCAAGCATGGGGCCAGTCTTCCCCTGTCAGGATCCGTAGACATTACAACTCCTATCCAAACGAACAAATACTCGATTGACTCCAAAATGGTGCAAGGGGCGATATGTAGATGATGTGTAACTCAGACCTGCAGGGTGATAACCAATATCATGTGGCGGTTATACAATCTTGCAGCGACTAAATACCTGCTTGAATCAACGCGGACTGGTGGCCAACGACTGGTCGGCATCATTACTGGCCGCTGTCTTGTAGCAGCACATACCTTGAAAATGGGACTCCTAACCAGCGACACCTGTACAAAATGACAAGAGCCGGGAGTCTCAGAAACAATCCAACGTCTCCTGTGTCACTGCCGGCCACTGAGGAAAACCAGACAGCGGTGCTTCGGTGAGCCCTGGCTGGTGGATCTCCCGCACGTGGCGGATCAGAGGCTAAAGGGCATCTTTCAGTTCGCGAAAAAATCCGGGGCCTTCGATGGCCGCTTGGACTGAACTTTCTTTCTCCTGGTCCACTTATCTAGTATCATTATGTACTAAATAGGTCTATGTGTGGCCTTGTGCCAGCCAGTTTAACCTAACCTAGTGAGGATTCTTCATTCATAGCTTGAGAGGAGGTTTCAAAGGCGATCAACGATCTTAATGTAATCAAGGGTCCTGGTCCTGACTTAGTCCCACTTAACTTCATACTCGAATGTATGGAGTCGTTTATCTTGCTCGTGCATATAATATTTAATAAATCACTTTTCCCCTCCTTCTAGAAATCTTCCCATCTGACTTCGATTTTTAAAAGTGGGTACAGATGGTGAGTTGAAGATCACAGAGGTATTGCAATACTAGCAGCACTGTTTGAAAAATTTGTCTGTGATAACTTAGCAACTCTAATAGAACCTCATCTGAATGACCAACAACATTTTAGATTTTAGAAAACACACATCAGCTACTACTAACCTCACTGACTCGTCTCAGATGCTATTTGTGGTATGGAAAAAAGGAGATACAACCTGTGGTGTAAATAAAATGAACTTGATTTTAATTTCAGTAAATGTCAAGTCATGAGCTTTTGCCATAAAACCACCAATTTATATTTTGATTACCGCCTCAATAATGTGCCGCTAAATAATGTTGATAGAGTCATAGACCTTGAGGTTGTTCTGCATAAAAAAGACGTTTCGTCCCTCTTCTTTGAAATTTGTTTTAGAAACCCTCCCCGGTAATATCACAAGTGGATGAATCACAGACTTCCTGAAAGCAACCTTTTAAAGACTAATTTTCTATCAGTTGGATATATTCCCAAACTGGAGAATCTGGACACCTTACACCCTCTTCTAGAAATCGTCTCTTCCTAATCTTTTATGACTTTTCGCTAGATAACTTTTAGGAACTTCCAGTGGCTGCAGAAGTTGAGTAGGATTTGTTGAATGTGGTGTTATAAATTTTATGCGGTTTACTTTGCTCAACTTTATTTCCTCCATATTGATATTAAAACTAAGATATCGATAATGGCGTTCGTTCCTCTCGAGCAACACATTACCAGCGAATAGGAAAACGATGCGGTGATTTCGAAATGTATGGCATTAGCGGAAAATTCATAAGTCGAAAAGTATTTGCTGCTCCAAATTTATACCCCTATTCCTAAAATTACCCCGGTCTATGGTATACATGTAATTTTGTATCTTGCATATTATTCACCTTGAACATAATACTGTCAGTGAACTTTTGAATCTAATTAATTCTACAGGAATTAAAATCAAATCTATTTTAGGCAGATTCAAACTGTTAGTCATTCTATACTTTCTGCAAAAGGCAACAAGAACTTCCTACACTAGACTAGACACTTCCAGAATAGTGCCGGCTGGTTCGATGCTTAGGTAACTGAAACCGAATTTCGACAAGTTGAATGATCTCACAGATAGGAAATAATCATACATATTAAATTTCAATCTCGCCACATATTCCCTGGTATATATGCTTTTTTATCGCTATACTCCTGAATTCATATCAAAATTCAGTGATGTGTAAACGTAAATCACTTGGATTGTTCCAATGAATCGTAGAGGTCAATAAAACACCATTTAAATAGTCGTCGCTCATGTATTTCCAATTCATTGTGTATTGATAGAAAGCAATCAAAGTCAAATACGGTAACTAAATCCATACTTACTCAATTCATCGATAGTTACTTGAACTAACATACCGCAAACAAATAATGATGCGTCGAATCTGATTCGCGGGCAGACAAATGGAAAATTAGAGAGAGAGAATGACTACTACTTTAGTCCGAAATAAATAAGCATAGCTTTCGATGAATTTAACGTATTTAACCGATTAAAGATAAGGTTGTAATCTTTCACCAACAATTACAATAGCAGCGAAACTACTCGAATGATCGTATCCCGAAAAATCGCTTAGTGTCTTAAAAGAAGCTAATATTTTTGGTTTTTCTTCCTTTCAGAACCCATTAATTGACCAATACTACAAACGAAACAACGAAAATGATCTTATAAACTGCTTTTTATAAAGATTCATTCATTCTAAAAATGTGATGATACAAAAACGAACAAAAGATACTCTAGACTGCCCTTTACTAATACCGTTTAGACTGTACAGGAAAAATTGAAACTCATCGAATCGATACAACTATAGTTTAAATTATCGTTGAACTTTGAAATTAATCGAATGTTAGGAGATAGTGTTGTAGGGAATGTATCTTTAGTAGTACTCGTTAAGTGTATCTTTTCAAAAGAAAGTCGATTAAACGATCTTCTATGAAGAGGAATGATGTCGAAGCGATCGCAACAACATTACTGAGCAGGTTTTTTTGTACAACATAAAACAAGCAACAAGCAAGTGTGTACTCAGTAGTAATACAGTTAAAAAAACTAACTGGTAGTAAGCCGTAGTGATCAACATTGTTATTGGAAGTTTTTAATTTGTAAAGTCGATCAAAATAATGGTTTATAAACGGAAAATTATACTCTTTAATACGAAAAGTAATATTATACCAATGAATTTACAATACTCAATATAATCAAAATTATGAAAAATATAATAATAACTCTTTGACTGATAATTAAACTTTGGTGAAAAGTGTGATCATTCTCATATCTGATGCTGAATCGAGCTAGCAACATTTTTATGTGTACGAATAATCTTATTCATAAACCGACGTCAATATGAATTGTGTTGCAATTGTCAAATCTGATGAGCCTAGTTCACCGAAATACGAACAACCGCCGCATTATCATCAGCAGCATCAGCAACAATCAAATCAACAGCAGCAACAGATCAATCAACAGCAACATTATCAACAACACGAATATGGACAAATGGAACTATCTGTTCCATCCGATCAACATCATATTCTGCATGGTGGCAATGGCAACATTGTAGCCGCGACACGACCCACAACAACACAGCTTTATTGTCGATCTTTGGAAAAGGAACGCGATCGAAGAGTGTCACGTGGTTTAGCATCATGTTTACGCGGTGAACGTGATGAATTTAATAATGATTATCAACATAGTGGTAGTTATGGATACCATGTGGCAGAGGGTATGTATTTTTATTATGGTTTAGTAATATTTGATTAAGTGAATTGAGATTGAGAAACGAAAGTGTTTTTTTTTTGTAGAGAAATGACGATTTTTTGCAATTTCATAAAATTTTTGAAATGCTTAAATATCCTTAAAATAAAACACAGCTAGTCATTCAATACTTCTGCTTATAAAATACATGCAATTTCTACAACAAATCGCTTTAATTTACTAGAACTTTGAACAGTCAGTTAAAATCTTTTTAATTTACACATCTTCATGCTTCGATGAATCACTACTTTTGAAATCTGGATTCATCATTCTTCGAACCTAAGCACTGCCTACCGAAGATCCATTTTCTTTCCGCTCGATAAGCCGATTAATAAAAAGTGAAATCGTGCACATCACTTTTTCTATTTTTGTTTTCGTTATTTTGTTTAATGCAAAAAATATTTTCAAGCTCATTATAATCGAGTGATCGACCCAATTGTTAAATAATTATAGAAGCTCAGTGATCAGTGCTGCCAATGTGGTGGTATCTGATGTTGCACACTCTGCGCATCAGCAACCGAGAACAGATTCGGCTTGATAGGAATCCTCGCTAAAAGTGATAGTATTTTATGTCAAAATAATAATAAGAGAGAAATACATTATATATAGTTTAAATTCGAAGGGATTCCATGTACAAGTAAGAGGAAAGGTTGCTAATGTATCAAAAACTTCAAGTCCCATTCGCCAGATGACTCAACAATATCTCATTACCGAGCTGGCTACATGCATCTTGCCTTCTCCTCATGCTAGACAGCAACTCAAGTAAGAGCAAATTATTTGCTATATTTGCACTGGCATAGTCACTCATTCAAGCCGTAATTGCACTTGAATTTTTGCTTTGATAACATTGTATTGAGGGAAGACTTGTTGAAACATACTGTGCTGTCTAGTGTATTTCATTTTTGTTTTTGGAAGTTTATGGATATTGTAAACTATTTCGAGAGTCATCTCATTTATGCATGCATACATACTCAATCGATAAAGATACGGGGTAAATATTAGCATATTTAAAGATCATAATAATTCATTTTAATATACAAACCAGAACTGAAGATAAAAATGCTCTCGTGTAAATAAATTTGAAATTACTGGAGAACGAATAAGCTTGTCGCACACTATTCCGTCACGACACAACACGACATAGAAAAATGTCGTACGACAGTCAGTAGACCAACGCACACTATACCGAACCGACCGACACATCAGTTTGTGAAAAAAATTCAGAAAATGCATTATGTTTATGCAATGGAAAATGTGTATTGTTAAAAATTAAAAAAAATGATAAAACTGAAATTAATTGTAATTTCTTCCCATCTATTTGTCTTCTTTTGTGTGTTGTCGTAACTTTTTGAGCTTATTTCATGCAGTTTTTTCTACAGAGTGGCGTAAAAGTTTCTGCTCTTTGATATGAAAAATTAACCCGAATAAATTAATGGGAAAAAGCTCTTTCCAAATTTTGAAACCCTCTTCTATTTTTCTTAAACCTACATAGCTTTAATTAATTCAGTGATGATACCAAAATAATGACTGTTGTTGTTTAAGAGTCGGTAAAAACAGGTACCAAAATTCAAAGAGGATTAATATATCGAACTTTTTATGAGACCTGAAAAACTGGAATTCTTCAGCGCATCGAATTGATAATAATGGTAAATATTCAATTTTATGTGAAAGTTTCAGAAAACGAATTTTAGACTGTGTTGAAAACGAAAGAGGGCATGATTCAAACTAATTATATATTATGTTGCTTCAAGTGTGTTAAATGTTGTACAGGAAATACTAAGGACAGAAACTTTTGCGCCACCCAGTAGTTTCTGGCCAAAATTTTACAATCATTATAATTTCGATATTTTTTTTAAATATCAAACTGCCTAACGACAACTGATGCTTATCATTAATTGTTCAGAAAATGCATTATGATCAATACAATGGAAAGTGTGCAATGTCAAGCATTTAAAAAAATTAAAATTGAAATTTTCTCGGCAAATTCTTCTCATATATTTTCCTTCTTTTGTGATTTATTGTAATTTTTCGAACTTATTTCATACAGTTCTTTCTATTTTCTGGCCAAAAAAATTTACTTTATGCATTTCCAATTCGTAATTTTTTTTTTTAATATCAAACTGCCGAACGACAACTGATGCTTATCATAAAATCTATGAAGCTATATGAAAGCCCGCACACTTAACCGACACGGTACGCTACAACGACGTACATCATTTGTCGGATTGGATTGAATTTGAACATCCCAAACGACAAAAATTTTTTGCTGTCCTGTCGTGTCGTGACGTGTTGGTCAAGTGTGCGGGCGTTCATACAATTACATACAATTTATTCTGACAGATTTTTGTCGTGTCGTGTTGTGACGTGTCGTGTCGGAATAGTGTGCGATATGCTTTATCGGTTGCAAAATTTTGATGAAATGAAAATTGGAAAGGATCGAAAAATCTTAACATGCATTCATAGCCTATATTAGTTATAGTCTATTCAGTCTATTAAGCCCGGTCCAGACGCTAGGTTTTCCACAACGTTTTATCTACGCAGTCAAAACGTTGCAAAAATAAAGAGCGTCCAGATGATGCAAATCTGTATTTATTTTAGCGCAGTTTTAGTGGCGTCACCATGGAGGAAGTACTTCTCAGGTCAATTTTTGCATGTTGTCTCGTGAAGAAAAAGAAACAAATGGAGCATCTCCAAAGAACCCGGCGTTCACAGAGGTCAAGGAAATGGCTTCTAAAAAGACAACACTTTTCTCACATTAAATTACTGCGTCAATTAAGTGATGAACATAATGATTGGCGGAACTACTTGAGAATGGACACAGACACATACATTCATTTATTGGAATTAGTGAAACCATATATCACAAAAGAAAATACTTGTGTGTGTAAAATACTTTCGTACAAGGCAATAAACTCAGTCAGAAACTTCCGTGAGCATTGTCGAAGGTTTGCCATTTGCTAAAAATGAATGAAAAACGTAGCTAATCGTCCACACGTAACGACCTGGCGGCCCAATTCACGGATAACTATGCCTAACCACCTCAGTTATAGCTGCAACTGTACCGTCTCCGTGCAGTTCTCAAAATTGCACAGTTTTCCTATCCACACGCAACGTTTTATCTGCAACGTTTAAGACTGTGCAGATAAAACGTTGTACAAAACGTAGCGTCTGGACCGGGCATAAGTCTACAAGTACTTTTATTAACTGTTTTTTTTTTTTTTAAAGTGTAATGATAATCGAATATCGTTTGCGAGTTGTATACCTTTCGTCTAATGATTGGCGAACAAGTCGCCGCTTTGCAATAGATTCCCAGTATTACTATAAAGGAATTGAAATAAAACACTTAGTTTCAATTCTCCTTGGTCTGCAGTGCCTATCTGGTATGGCTCCTGATATCAGACTGCTTTATTAACACTCGTCTTCTAGTTATATAGCTAAAATCAGCACCTGGACACGGACGGTATAACTTTCCACCATTAGCCCCTTCAACCCTCTCGCGCACAAAGCATGTTAAAGCTGCCTTTACGCCATTTCGCTCTCATTGTCAAATTGGAGGGGAACTACTTGGATTTGACCCAATTTGACAATGAGCAGACAAAAAATTACTACCATCCCCTTCAATGTAAATCTTATGGGCATGTCCACTCAATTTCTACTACCTCACTGGCTAAAATATTTACAGTTATACTTATTCTATATGGATCGAGTGTTTTTAATACTTAATGGTTACATTAATGCTTTTGTCGTATTAATGCTGTTGTCGCTATACAGCTGTTACTAGTTGCGCTACTCGCCGCGCCGCGTCGCTAGCATCATTCATGTTTTGACGTTTTAGTTTCCGCGATCAACAAGTCACAGCCACCATTATCTAATGCATATTGTTCATCATTGATTGTGTTCAATGGAAGCTTTTTCACTGTTATGTTATAATAAATTTCGTTCCCTTGAAGTAAATTCAAATTTTGTAAATATCAACACCATTTATATTTAATTTCATCTCATATTTCCTACTAAATTTTTTAACTTTGCCTTCAGTGGTTTAACGCACGACATTCAGGCCATTATTCAGAAATTTTTAAAACGATATCTTATCCGCATCTTAGAAGCATTGATATTCTTATCATGGTCAATACCAAAGCTCACGTCAACAAGAAAAATAAAGTACGTTTCTTAAGTGGTTACAGGCCGAGATATGTTTCAAGAGTTAAATACAAAAATGTACCGTAAAAATTTCAGAAGTAATTTTACTTCTTTTGGTAGTGCACTGCCTGAACGTGGAGTAAAAGATAGCTCTGACTACCATTTCACCACAGTCGTCAAAGCCTCTGTCTCTCATTCTCATTAGTAAAGTCATTTGGTGACTATAAACCCTTTTCTGGACCCCGAGGCCACGAAACCTTGGCAAACAGAGAAACCTTTCTCACCCTGGTGTTAACTCATTCTTTCATTCCTTTAAAAAACAGGAGAAAATAAAATCCCCAATTTCATTTTTGTGTTCTCTTTAAGGGGTTAGGCGACTCCAGAGACTGAAGAAATATGCTTTTTGGAGATGTTTTTTTTTCAGACAAACTACAAAATATCTCGAGATTACAAAAAAAGTGTTTATCATACATATCAGTGACTGTATACAATAATTTTTTTTTTGAAGCGATTAATTTCAAAATGGCGGCTGTGCAGCGTTTTTGCGATGACGGCTCCGTTTTTCCAGGGTCCACGGCCTGACAAACAGATGCTGTGATTTTTGAATTATGATGAGCCAATGAATTTTTTTCGATTATATATAATAACAACTATAAAAGTACGTACTTCTTTCTCTATCGATATATTGATTTTTGGTCAAATGGAGCCCTTATAAAGTGAAAAGTGGAAAATGTGCCTAGAAAATCGTCAGAAAATTGTTGATAACAAATTAACTATGCAATATAGAAAAAAAAAGACAATACATTTTTCACGATATATTCAAAATTTCAAGTGAATCAGTTGAAGATTGTCTGAAGTATGTTTCGGCCAACTTGAAAAATGCAGTTTTGAGATAAACGCGTTTGAAGTTTTGAGTAGTAGAAAATCATGAATAATTTTGCAATATATTTAATCTGTGATGCCTGCACCATACAGTTAGCTTTCCAGATTATCGTCCTGCTCTTGCATTTCTTATCTGTTTCAAGCGATCCTTGCCGTTTTACTCTTTCAGACAGCCATCTCTATGCAAGCTTTATACGCTGTTTGTGGACAGGCACATTTCCTAGCGGCTCAGGCCGATTTCCAAGTCTATTGCCTCCATTATGTGCAAAATTGAAGAAAACCTGTCATTGTACCAAACCGCAATATCCGTAGCTACATCGAAGACAGTTTTAGCACTCGAAATAGATTTCGGGGTCAATGTCCATACAGTCAAATTGAAGCTTTTGTTACTGTTTCGTGTGTTACATCCGATGCATCAAGTTAGAAGATCTTCACTGATCAGTTCTTCATAGACTGGTTTGATAGCTTCATAGACTTCAATCGGAAGAGTTGGCTTATGTTTGTACCCATCCAAAGTATTTGTAGCTTTAGCCAGTTGTCATGATCACCATGAATTCTATCCAATAGGACATTTGTCGTACCGCGGTTTGGCATCAGTAGATAATTTTTGATCCAGTTTAGCCCATGTACTGCTTTTCATGTTCTCAACTGAATCACTGTTTCTACGAATAGCTAATCTATCGTAAATAGATAGCTCGTCTATTGGTTTTTCACTCAATTTGCCCCTCCCACCGAGACCTTTTGTCTTCTTTTTCAGATTACGTAGTCGGGTGCTTATTCGTTTTTGCACGTGATCTATACATTCTTTTTGACCACTGTAATGCATTTAAAATTCTTAGAATCACCGTCAACAATATAGTGAGTGTGTTTGATCTGGTGCAAACTTTCAGAGCGCAACAACTGCATCGACTTCCAATTGTGATTCACAATTGGAAGATACCTTGTGATTCACAGCGCATTCTCCTGCATTATTTTCTGCCCATTCCACATGTTCTTCGGTATCTTCTTTTTTAGGACAACATTCTTTTAACAACCTTATTGTAGAATGTGTGAAAAGTAGGCCGAGCTAATTCCATGAATGCACAGAATTTTGTTATTCCGTGCAAACCAGCTCCGAGCAATAACATGACAATTATGATTCTACGGTTGATTTCATAGCATTTGCCAACAAATGGACAACTCGGTATTTCAGTGTTTCCGCAATTCTCACAGGACACTACTAGTTTGAATCCCAAACCACGCTTGCCGCTTTCAGTAAATTTCACTTCCGATTGGCATACCTTACTAACGACAACGTTCGAAAGAGCCGAAAATACTGCAATAAAGCTAATGATAAGATAACCAAACACTGGATTCCCTTCGATATCATACAGGTGTTCCGATTGCTTGAGTTTTTTGTCGATGTCCTGGCATTCAAGTCATTTGGTGCTTCTAACTCATGGCAATTCAATGGACTTCTTCGAGATGTTTTTGGTCTCTTTCTGGTGCCAGATGACCACTTTGTCACTCATTGTGAAAAAAAATCAATAATTACACAGCGAAAAAAAAATGAAAGTTCACAGAAGTACCGAGAAAAACAAGTACCCAACTGACGGCAACAGACATTCGACAAGTCTAAACTTGTCTAGATTAGTCAGGTAACAAATGATTTCAATAACGTCTGCCGTATACCTGTTGTTAATTTCAAAAAAGCTCGCCGGTAAAGAATGATCACAACTTGGCTTTGTATAGTATATTCTCTAAATTAACGGAAGAAAAATTCAGTCTTACAATATTTGTTACACTATAGATTATGAATTACTCTGTATTTTGGCGTCGGCTGCTTTCCGTTCCAAACTCAATTCACAAAATGGCTCCTGTTTAAATGGCTTCAATACCTTGCCTGTCAGAGTGGGCATTATTCACAGTGCTGCTACAGTGATGTTATATGTGGGCATTTTGCTTCAGTATAATCAGTTTACAACACCTGCTCTAGTTCCCGAAAGTACCTTCCCCCTAGCGCTCACAAAAGGCGTGTACCAAAATTCGAAAACCGAGTGCTTAGAGATTTTTCCCGGCCATAATCTTTTCGGACATCATTTTTGACATCCTAACGAGCATTAAAAAAATCGGCTTTTCGGAAATTCTAGAGTGGCCTAACCCCTTAACTCTTACCTCAGCATTGAATATTTTTCCACAGCTCCTCTGATGTCTTCAATGTCCGTCCGATACCTCTGCTTACAACTTTGGGAAAACTACTCGAAAGGGTCAATCAAAGAAGTCTTTCCATAACATTGTTGAGAACGATATTGTAACCGTGAGACAATTTTATTTAAAAGCCAAAAACTCTATCGCGGACGCCCTAATGATTCTGCAAAGAGTAGCCTAAGATAGCATCCAAAACAAAACGATTTTGGGGTGCCTACCTGATTGATCTACCGCAGTTCTTCCACTCCGTATGAACTAAGTGTCTCCTGTATAAAATGATCAACATTGATCATCAAAATTATTGCTAGATTTAACACTAAACCTACCGACAGTTCTTGTATAGCTATTCCTACCACGCTTGGTCAAATTGACCGGTAATTAAAGATTTTTCGATTTTGACATTTAACGTAGATAATGGTTGATTTATTACTGAATATAAACTAAAATAAAGAATTTTCATGAAATTTCGTTTAAATTTATTTTTATATAATTCCATTTATAAACTTAAGAAACTAAAACTTCGTTTTCCCACACAAGAAGCCAACCTAAATATTATTCCTATCAAAAATAATATATGTAAAAAAAATAAAACATTTATTCTTATTGATAAACATTTATCTTATTCGGCTTCACTGCATTTAATACATATTATTTTATTATGAAATGTACATTTGCCGCACACATATTTTTCACACTTTGAACAGATTTTCGTAGTTTTATTATCTTCACAAAATTTAATTTGGTAAGTTTTTCGTCCGAAAGAATTTGAGTTTGTGTACAATGTTAGTGAAGTTTTTCCTTCTCGTGATTTTTCATGTGAAGCGCTAAGCTCTGAAGCTAATTGGAATAAAAATTCCTGCCTCGAAATGTTTTCACCCGTAGTTTCTCTATACAAAACCCAGGCATTTATTCCAGCTAGATCCAAAATGTTGAAAAAACACCTACAACTTTTCGACTTCACACTGTATTTCCTTGCCATCTGGTCCGCCACATCTACACCAAATTTTGTACCATTATAAAATCTAATTGTTTCCGGTATACTTTTGTAATTTTTTTCGATTTCTATTGACTTAGGCAAGGAACTTGGGATTAATTTGACTTATGACTATTGACTTATGCAAGGAACTTCTTTGGCTAACTTTGGCAATTATCTTTTATTTCCACGGATTGTCCCAACAATTGTGGTCTTTTTTGTAAGTAGCTTTTTGGCTAATGGTACACTCGTGAAAAAATTATCTGTTGTTACGTTCCTTCCGCATCCTGTGAATGGTTCCATCAGCTTCAGAACCACGAACTCCCCAAGTGGAATTGAAGATTCTCTTCTTTCATCCTTTCCCAAATAAGGAAAACCATTTATTATATACTTGCTATTGACATCACATCTCAACCAGAATTTTATTCCAAATTTATCTGGCTTGTTTGGCATATATTGGATAAATCTGCACCTAGTCTTTGACGGAAACAACTGCTCATCAACTGTAATGCATGTACCAGGTTTATAACAGTTTTGTGAATTCTCAATAAATCGATCCGATATTGCAGATATCATAGCAAATTTATCAGTTTGTAAACGCTTGCTTCTCTCGCTTTTCTTATCAAGTCGTAAGAATCTCATTATTTCAGTAAAATCGTTTCTGCTCATTGTTTTTGCAAAAAAAGCGGGTCCCCAATCTTTATTCCACAAATATGAGACATCCAAATTGTTCGCCTCATATGCGCCGCGGGCATATAGCACAGCAATAAATGCATTTAGTTTTGTTGCATTTAGCTTCCACTTTGTCCCCAACACCCTAAATGCTTCTTCTTCTGTACTTTTTATAATATGTTGCATTATACGGTCATCTATGATAAGAGAAAATGCCGTCTTTAGTTTTCCTTTCATTATATGTCGTTTAGCATATCCTGTTGGACCTGACACATCCTTAAAAATATTATGCGCTGGTGTCCTTCCAGGTTTGAGACTTCCGGCTATTTCTTCCCAAACAGTTCCATCGGCCGCAGTTTCGATGCGTTGGTCTTCTATACCTGTCTCACTTTCGAATGTCCATAAAAATCTCGTTCTTTTCTGACCTGGACGCTTATTTATAATATTCTCCTCTTCATTTTCGCTGTTTGTCTCCAATTCACTTGTTGTAAATAGCGCTTTATCTGTTTCCATGTATTGATCAGTTCCGGAAATTTCTTGTTCATCATACACTGAACACGCTTCTTCTATGTCCGTTATTTTTTCTAAGTACTTTGTAACTTTGAAACGCTTTGACATTTTGACGGAAAATATTCACCACAAAATATTACACTATTATATATTATACCCAAGTTTGGATCCTTTCCTTTATTTTTTCACACACGCGATCGTAACCAAATCACATAAAAACGCATTAGAACTGCTCTAGTTGAGATTGTACTTGATACTAAAAGTATTTTCTCCAGCGGTCAAATTGACCGGCAGCGGTAGGTAGTGCACAAAACAAATTTTTCTTGGAAATAGGGAAATACAATTTGAAGCCAGTACTGCAGAATATATTGTATGTCATATAGTCATATAGTTTGATAACCATATTATAACGTTTAAATATGCGTAAATTTTACTAAAGTTTGCTATGGTCAAATTGACCGCTGCTGGTAGGTTTAGTGTTAATGCAGGTTTACTCTGAGGAGTTTTTAATTGTGTCGGGTGTACCTCAAGGCTTCGTCTTCGGGCAGATTCCGTTTTCACTGCTGACAACTGTAAAAACTCAAATAACTCTTCCTCTTGTGTTAGTGATTATCTATTAGCAGACAACATCTTCTTCTGGAGCTCTCAGTACAGCCCACACTTTGTAACAACGGTCTTCCAAAAGTATACATACTACTCAAAACGGTCTTACAAAAGTGTGCATACTATTCGAAACAACAAAAGTTGACTCATCTTTTTCAGAGGTGTGTTAACAAGGACTGCAAACGGAGAGCTTAGGCGCTCAAAAAGCTCAAAATATTTATTAATAATCAAACGATCATCCATTTGAAAACCGGAAAATACCTCGGTATTAAATTTGACCCTCGCTGGAATCCTAGTACCCGAATTCAGCCAAGCCTTAACAAAGCAGACTTTGCTTACCATCTAATAGGCTGTATCTTCAAGCCGAACTCTTTCACCTCGTCAAAACCTAAAGCTATCGCCTACAAACGATCGATTCGACCGATCTTAGCTTATCGTGCTCCTATTCGGTCTTCAATATCTTCAGGTAAACTTAAAAAAAATGGCGAAATTTGAACGCCGTATCCTTTGAAATGTCGCCTCCTTTCACTAGAAGGCCACAGGCCATTACTACCGAAATTGTTTTCTAGAAAACTTCATCCAAACATTGCTTTCATTTTGATATTTTTTTTAATCAATTTACTGATCTAACAAACTTACTTTTATTGCATAGCCAATTTGATAACCATAATAGTATTTTTCTTTTCAAATTACCTCTTACAAACGCAAATAAGATCTAGCTATCGCTTCACTTGTATCTTAGGCTAATCAATAAACGAAGATAATTACGAAAAATCTGCAGTCTGAAGTAATCTAACCAAGCGTTAAAAATCCACCATTGCATCATCTTGCTCAATGGTTTCAATTTCAATAAGGCGCAACACAATGAGCCGAAACGAAATGAAAAGAAATAAAAAATCAATTTCGGAAGTACATGACCATTTTTCGTATAATATTTTTTTCCGATTCATGGACACAAACGGTTGAATGGTTGGGTAAATTATCGTGTCTGACTGAAGTGGGATTTCGTATTTTGAATTGATTTGACTCTATTTGTCTGAATATTGCTGAAATTAAGTAGCTAAATCAGTGGATATTTACAACATGTTGCCTGCAGATACTGCTGGCAGTATATTGTATGGAATCTTAACTATTCGTGATGATTTTAAATGAAACTGTTCATTTCAAATTGTTCGTAAAAATTTACAATAAATACATGTTAGTGATTACGATTTTTGCATCATGCAAAATTCATTTCCAGCGCTCAGCATTTTGCAAAAATCAATGCATAAATCAACATGTGGCGCCCAGTGTGTCCTCGATAGTAGCAGCAATGTGAATTTCCCGAAAACTGCAATTATTCTGTCAACATAATGAGTTTTGTCCCGACTAATTTACATGAGAATTCTTCTATTGTTCGGGATCTACTTATAGCCCAGTCATTTTAGCAATCAACCTCGGAATGAAAGATAATAAGCTGAATTTTTGTATATACCTTCATTTTGGGGTCCGCAAAGTTGCCTCAAAAGTCTCATAAAATCTCGTGTCTGCGTCGAAGGTTATTCAAGGTCAAAGGTGAGAATAAACGGTTTTTTGCGATTATCTTGGTTTCTACTGCTCCAATGATTTTAACGCTCCGGATCGAAATTGTAGAGCATACAATTTGCGACACATTTGATTTGAAGCATTTTTTCATACGCTCAACCGTTTTTCCGATAGAGGGCGGTAAGCGCGCAGCACTTGTAGTGTTATTGTCTACACTTTGTTTACACAGTCAAATGAAACACTTCTTCAAACTTAACAAATTTATTACATACAAAACATTAATATATATAACAGATGTTCACAGAGTTAATATGAGCAGATGTTCACAGCGTTGATACGAATAGATGTTCACTCGGACACAGCGTAAGAGAGAATCGGCAGAATGCTAAATCCGTAAGGATTACGAAAAGGAGCTGCCTGATGAATTACTTACGATGCTCGGTCTCACCACAAGAGGTGTACGTGTCGATGTGTGCGCGGCCACATTACTCTCCCCCAAGTGGCGTACGACTATTCGAACGTCACTTTCTGTTTCTGTTTGGCTTTGGGTCCCGCGTAAGTTTTTATGGGACCGCGAAATTGAGTAAGTGCTGGTCGATGTCTCTCATTGTTAGAAGTCGTCGGTGTTTCTTCCAGTTCCGGATTTTGAACATATGCTGGCTTCAAACGTTCGGTGGAAACTGTTGCGGTTTTTCCACCCAAACGAATTCGATAAACGGCTTCGCTGATGCGTTCGACGATCTCGTGAGGTCCAGTATACGGTTGCTGAAGTGATTTTTTCGAAGCGTCTCGTCTTAAAAATGCGTGCGAGCAGTTTGCTAAGTCCTTAAACACGAACGGAGCATCCCTGGTATGGTGATTGATGTGCGTCGGGCGAACTTGCTGCATATCGTGTCGAAATTTCGCGATAAACGCATGCGTATCAGGTGTTGATTGTGCTGAAAAAAATTCTCCAGGCAATCGAAGTTGTGTTCCGAACAACATTTCGGCTGCAGAGCATCCTATGTCCTCCTTAACTGCAGTCCGCAGTCCCAAGAGCACAGTCGGTAATGTTTCTGTCCAACGGAATGTCTCATGGCACATAAGTGCTGCCTTAAGCGTACGATGAAAACGCTCGATCATTCCGTTAGAAGCAGGATGGTAAGCCGTAGTCATGGTTTTTCTGCATCCGATGAATTTCGTCAACGATTCAAAAAGTGCAGACTCGAATTGAGCTCCTCGATCTGTAGTTATTACCTGGGGTGTGCCGAATCGAGATACCCAATGATTATAAATATTGAATGCAACTGTTTCGGCTTGCATATCAGCCATTGGTATTGCTTCCGGCCACCGCGAAAAACGATCTATCATGGTCAGTAAATAGATGCATCCATTTGATGGCGGAAGTGGACCTACTATGTCGATATGTACCTGCTGAAATCGGCAATCTGTCGGTTTGAAATGCTGCGGTATGTTTTTGCCGTGACGATGAATTTTCGAACGCTGGCATGGCAAGCATGTCTTTGCCCAGCGGGTGATATCAATCCGCATGCTTGACCATACAAATTTTTCGCGCATTATTTTACTCGTTGCACGCCCGCTTGGATGTGACAATCCGTGCACTTGCTCAAACAATTGCTTGCGAATGCACAGTGGTATGTACGGGCGGATTGTATCAGTTGATACATCGCAATATATTTTATTGTTGTCGATATTCAATGCCTGCAATTTCAAATTCGTGTTTGTACGAAGCAAATTTTCTAATTCTTCGTCATCTTTTTGCTTCTCTGCTATAGTTGTCGAAGTTATAATCGCAGTTACAGCATTTATTTCATTCGGGCGCGATAAAAAGTCGGCAACTACGTTTTCTTGCCCGTGCAAATAATTAATTTGAGTTGTGAATTGCGCTATGAATTCCAACTGTCTCGCTTGGCGTGGTGAAGCTTTTTCTGGCCTTTGTTGGAAAGCATACATTAATGGCTTATGATCAGTTCTGATTGAGAACTGTCGTCCTTCCAACATATACCGAAAATATTTTATAGCTTCATATATAGCCAATAGCTCTCGGTCGTAAGTGCTATAGTTCAGCTGCGCTTTGTTTAGCTTTTTAGAAAAGAAACCGAGTGGTTTCCACATATTCCCTTCTAATTGTTCGAGCACGGCTCCTATAGCTATATTGGATGCGTCTGTGCTCAGAGCAATTTGCGCGCTATTTTTCGGGTAGGTAAGCAAGGATGCTTCCGAAATTAATCGTTTGCTTTTTTCAAATGTTTCTAATATATCTGGTGCCCACGGTACTGGACGTTTATCCTTTTTCTTGGAATCAGACAATAAAGCATTTAATGGTGCTAATGTTTGCGCTGCATTCGGCATAAATCGCCTGTAAAAATTTAGAAATCCCAGATATTTTCGTAATTCCATAATTGTACTTGGTTTCTTGAAATTTCGAATCGCAGCTACTCGGTCTGGCAAAGGTTTCATGCCTTTTTCATTTATTTGATACCCGAGATAATTTACCTGGTTCGAGGCAAACACACATTTCTGAGGATTTATTTTCAAACCATAATCGTTTAAACGTTTAAATACCTCTTTTAAATGTATTTTATGATCGTCTACCTTTTCTGACGCTATTAATATGTCGTCGAGATATGCGAAGCAGAACGGCAGGCCTCTTAACACGGTATCTAAGAACCTTTGAAAGGTCTGCGCCGCGTTACATAACCCAAAGGTCATGCGGCAGAACTCAAATAAACCAAATGGCGTGATAACAGCCGTTTTTGGGATATCGTCTTCGTGTATTGGCACTTGGTGGTATGCACGTTCGAGATCTATCGTCGAAAATATGGTTTTTCCGTGCAACGCATATGAAAAATCTTGGATGTTTGCAATTGGGTATTTATCTGGTACCGTGACTGAATTTAGCCGACGATAGTCACCACATGGTCTCCAGGCACCGGATTTTTTTTTTGGTGCTAAGTGAAGAGGACTGGCCCAAGGACTATTTGATGGTCGACATATACCCATTGAGAGCATGTACTCAAATTCTTTTTTAGCAATTAAATATTTGTCAGGCGCAAGACGGCGAACTCGTTCGGCTATTGGAGGCCCTCGAGTCACTATTCTATGTGTTATCCCGTGGGGCTTAGAATTCTTGAAATTCGAAGATTTCGATATCCCCGGGTATTCTCGGATAATCGCCGAAAAGTCTTGGCTTTCAGTCAGGGCTATTGATGGAAGTGCATATGTAGCTTTTGAGGCCATAGCGAAAAGGTGAGTTTTTCCATCGATCAGACGTTTCTTTTTCAAATCTATTAATAGATTAAAATGCGAAAGAAAGTCCGCCCCAATTATGGGTTTCTCAACGTCCGCCACGTGAAAGTACCAAGACATGTTTCTACGGAAACCAAAATCTACGTGGTAAAGTTTTTCGCCATATGTTTTTATTGGCGTGTTATTGGCTGCATACAGCGTGAAATTAGCTGGCAATGTTGGTTTCCCACCTAATTTTCGTGGTAACACCGAAATGCCAGCGCCAGAATCAATTAAAAATGTAATTCCCGAATGGCGATCGGTTAAAAGAAGGCGGTGCTGGGTGTCGTCGCCTTGATCGCTTGAAGACGACGACGTCACTAGTTTAAATGCTCGTTTGTTTGCGAGTACCGTGCACAAAATTTCTTACATCTTCTCGCATTGTCACCGAATTTATAGTGAAAAAAACATAATCGCTCACCTTGTGGTTTTCTATTGTTACCTAATCGCCTGCTTCCTGATCGGCTACGTGATCTTGACGTGTCTCGAACGGAGAGGCGTTCAATGGCCTTTTCGATTCGTGCGAGTCGTGTGTCGATATCGGCTTCGCTCGCTGACTCTTGCTTTCTTCGATTAGTTGTCACTTTTTCGATGGCTGCTATCGTTTCACCAGTATTAAATTCAGCCAAAATGCGGTCCGCCATTTCTGTTAATGCATCAATGTGCACTTGTGTCGTCACGGAGAGAATGGCGCGTGCTTTCGCCGGTAGACGACGAAGCCACAAAGTACGTAGTGCTTCTGCAGAAAACTGATCGTTGGCCAGACTCTTCATTTCGCGGTATAGCTGCGACGGTTTCCGGTCACCCAATTCCAAGTCCGTCAGTAACTTGGTAAGTTTCGCTTCTTTAGTATCTGCGAAATTGGCAATTATTTGCCGTTTAAGTTCCTCGTACCGATTTGTGTCCGGGGGATTCTCCACGACATCGGCCACATAATCTAATATGCTAGAATCTAGCATGCCGGCCACCATACTAAATTTCGCACTATCCGATGTTATTCTAAATGTCTTAAACTGTAGCTCGAGCTGTGCGAACCATAGCGTCGGTCGCTTGCTCCAAAATGGCGGCAGGTTAAATTGCTGAATAGCATCTACTCTTGACTCGGCTTTCGATGCGGCGTCGATTTTACGGGGACGCCGTTGTGGCGTTTCAATTGCAGTTTCTTCACCCGAAGAACTGTTTTCACGCGCCTGGTCAAACTTTTCTTCACTTGACGCCATTTTAATTGTCACCACACTGTTCAAACGCGTCCTTCGCAATTTTTTAACGTTCACCACACAAAACTCACTATTGTCAAAGGGTGTTCTTATGTTCGGGGTCACCAATTGTAGTGTTATTGTCTACACTTTGTTTACACAGTCAAATGAAACACTTCTTCAAACTTAACAAATTTATTACGTACAAAACATTAATATATATAACAGATGTTCACAGAGTTAATATGAGCAGATGTTCACAGCGTTGATACGAATAGATGTTCACTCGGACACAGCGTAAGAGAGAATCGGCAGAATGCTAAATCCGTAAGGATTACGAAAAGGAGCTGCCTGATGAATTACTTACGATGCTCGGTCTCACCACAAGAGGTGTACGTGTCGATGTGTGCGCGGCCACACACTCAGCCATATGTACTGTAATGCAAGGTCAACTGTGAAACCTTCAGTTTTGAATTATTTGTATTATTTATCAGTAAATACATTGTATTTAATAACATTTTACATATATTTAATTTACTTTAATATATATGCTTTACATATTTTTAATCTATCAATCTTTAATAATTTAAATATCAAAAGTATTACTTTTCTTCTTCTTCATCGTAATCTTCTGGACGTTCGGGAATTTCTGTATCATTGTCATCATCTTCGTTGCCTTGAATTGGTGTTTTCAGGCCTTCCTGAATTTCAGGGTCAAAAGCACTCTCTTGCTCACAGTCACTTTGCAATGAAACAGCATTGAGGTAAGCTTGCCCATTACACTGGCCGCAAGCTAAAGTGCATTGCAGCTCCGATTTTCTACATCGGCACCGTGCACCACATCCATTCTTACAATTACAAAATAGAGTATTCATTAATTTATCGGCTCCAGGAACTCATTTTGGAGCACCCAACCCCATTCCTGGGGTTCTAAATCATGCCCTAACCATTTTTGAACTTGTTAACACCGTTTATATGCTGACACCGTTTATATGCTGATGAGCCGCTGCACTTGTCGGTGGAAGATTAGATAATTGGACAGGTTTATTAAGTTTTGTAGATTTAATGAGCTGAGTATATCGAAGACGATCGATATTATCCTCAGATTTTGGAGCGTTGTATATCGCTAGTAAGATCCGAATGTCACTTTCGTATAATTGTTATTATAGGAAACCGTCTTCTCAGTTGTACTTATACCTAATTCCACATTTTAAAGATAAAGTACATAATTATTTTCTACTTAAAATCTACTTTCAATAAATTTATATATACAAATAGTATTTCATTTAATTAGTTTTTAATCACACAAGGAAGGTAAATATAACCAATTGAAAATATTAAAAATAGGTAATGCTATTACATACAATGTATTTACTGATAAATAATACAAATAATTCAAAACTGAAGGTAGTATTCACAAGTACTCACGGTTGTCCTTGCATTACAGTACAAATGGCTGACTGCTGCGCGCTTACCGCCCTCTATCGGGAAAACGGTTGAGCGCATGAAAAAATGCTTTAAATAAAATGTGTCGCAAATTGTATGTTCTACAATTTTGATCCTATTTGTTAAAATCATTGGAGCAATAGAAATCAAAATAATCGCAAAAAACCGTTTTTTCGCACCTTTGACCTTGAATAACTTTCGACGCAGACACGAGATTTTATGAGACTTTTGAGGCAACTTTGCGGACCCCAAAATGAAGGTATATACAAAAATGCAGCTTATTATCTCCCATTCCGAGGTTGACCCCTTTTTTATGCTAAAATGACTGGGCCATTAAGGAACATTTTTCCAGTGCGACCACGGTTGTTTTATAGTCTATTCCAACTGAAATAGTTCAAATCAGGAATGTTTAGTACTTTAAACATACAACTGTTAAAATTTAATGCCAAGAATATTTATCTTGCTTAACTCATTAAGGAGATTTTGATGTATCTTTTTATGAAATCAGATCAGATACTTTCTGTAATTATATTCGTAATCGCGGTGATGTTGTTTTTGAACGAAAGATTTCAGGGAAATGTGGGGAATTCACTGAAAATCTTGCGCCAATTATTTGCGACTGAAGAAAAAAATTGAAAGCAAGTCAACATCAACTAACCTGAAATATTTAAAAAAAAATAAGTTTTACGTGCTAAATATATTTTGGAATGTTTTCAAGTATTAATGTAGAGAAACGTGCAAATATAAATTTAAAATATGTTGTTTCACATTCCCTGTTCAAATCGATCGTAAAAGGTCGTAAAACGTGAGAAATCGAAGGTCATTCTAACTAGGTTTCATTTGACACTTGTGTGAATAGAACTGCCACATTAAAATTCTTTAAATGGTTAAACAAATCGCGATCCCAAGTGAATTATTGGCATTATTGATATACTCAGGAAAATACAATGCATGCGCGAAGTGAATCGTAATCATTGCTGCATGAATGAACGTCGATTTTGAAACATACAAATGTATGTATGTACTTGAAAACATGTGTTGGGTCTAGACACGAGAATAAATTATAAAATGTATCTCAATTAAGAAATAGTTTTCAGCTCAGGTTTGAATACCTCACATTAAAGTTTAGAATCCATGAATCTTTGTGGACTTTATTTTATTTACTAACCAAGCAAGGTGCAAATTACATAAATAATACAAAACAATGTTGAAAACTAATATGTGTATATATAAATAAAGCGAAAAATGTAATAAATTAAATAATTAACAAATAAATCAATAACAATTAATAAATAACAAATAAAGCAAACATTGACATATAGCTTAAGATAAGGGGTTACGGATGGCTTGGAAAAGGGAGGATTTGAAGGATAATTTTGAGATCGTTGGAGAATACATTTGACAAACTCTTATGTTCTACCATTAGTAGTTCCTGCTGTAGTGATTGCTCGTTCAACGAAGGATGTTTGATATTTTCATCGATCAGGATCTGCTGAGCGCCGCTTAAACTTTCGAGTTGGCCGCTCAATTTTTCCAATTTTGATTGTTGTGCAGATAATGCATCAGTTAAGGAATCAATATGCGGTTTCATAATTCTCGTCGGTTTTAATTCTGCATTTTCTAGTATATCGGTGCTGCTAGCTTGGAAAATATTACTTGATTTTGTGGAGGATGAGAATTGTGCAGCAATGGACTCCATTTTGTCCGTTAATTTAGCAATTTTCTCATCCAACGTGTCGAAAGACTTAACAACGTTTATTTTTTTGTTGTTGGACGCGGAAAGAGCGGACGAAAAACCATCAAAATGCTGTCTTAGTTCGGTTAGAATTTCCTCATTCACTCTTTTCTGGGCTTGTTGTTTGGAAATTCAGCGTCCCCATAAAGCTGATTATGTTATCATACATGCGCTTCATTAGTCGTTCAACATTTTGGGAGATTGTACAAATGAAATGGTTATCTACATAGGAATGATACCAATCCCTTGTAGTGCCCATGCAAGTGCCATGCAATTTTCTCTGTTGCAGAAAGCTTTGCAAGTCAGAAATTTTATTTAAATGCCAAACTCATTTGAACATGGTTTATTTGGCTGGACATATATACATATGTATGTATGTCCGCGCTGACTTCATAAACTCTCGGCTGTTGTGTCAAACGTCCTACACTCTTACCGCCAATGCAGTGAATCTTCACTAGCCCCAATTCAAATAACCAAATTGGTAACTGGATTTGCTAATTGTTTCCTCCGGATTACTTTGGCAATTTTCGTTGAAATAATTTCTACTTTCAAAATAACCTCTCGTGAAATATTTCCATTCAAGATTATTGTCCAAAATAAAATTGTCTGACCCCAATTAATTTCAATTTCATAATTTTACGCCAAAGAAAGACAAATAGGTATCATCATCTAGAGCACCACCATAAATAAAAATTTTTAAGCGACAAATTCTAATGCAAATTGAATGATGATTGGATGACACTTTGTGTGTCATCCATCGTGCGGTCATTTTGTCTCCAGCAGCCACACACAATTTGAACGGACGCAGCAAATGACTGAGATAACGAACACAGCACTCAGTTGTATACATCTTGTTTAATGGCAAGTTTTCTCGAGAAATTACACTTAAAGTGATTCGAAGTGGTCACATTTGTGAGTATTATATTGCCTCTTATTGTGCTAAGTCAGTGAAATTGACAACGAAAAACCATGTTGTGTGCTGTTGAGTTGTACACTGTCTTCTACTATTTGTTTACTTATGATTGTTGTGGCATTACTTATTGCTGCGGTCATCGTTGTAGTGATGGACGTAGTTCTGATGGTTGCTTGCGGGCAACAAACAGTAGGAATTTTTCGCCAACTCGGCCATTTCTTGAGCACTGTAGAACTCGACTCTCTAGTCCAATCAAGTAATGGAATTGTTTATGAGCCACATTGTAAGGCTCCACAAAGCGGCAGTCTTCAAATGTTGTTTAATTCAATGATGGATGTCATGTTAAAATCGAGAAAAAAAAACCATTTAAGTTGCATGAAACAGAATAAATTTCAGAATGAAATATAAGGACAGAATACATTTATGATCACATTCGGTCTGGTCAACTGCCGTTAATAACGATGGCATGTCTCCAAAAAATTAAAATTTTCGCTTACGTACATACATCTACGTTTGTGTTTTTCATTTGCGAAAAACTACATATTTTGTGTGTTACATGAGCGAATGGTACAGAGAAATGGAATTTGTGTAGTTTTATTTCGGGGAAGTGTATTCATTTTGCACGAATAAATGAGAATGTGTGGTCATACGAATGTATGTCGAGGTACATTAGCTTCAATTGTCGTGTTTAAAATGTAACTTGAACATTTGCGAAGACAATGAACTTTTCAATTGGCCGGGCATTTTCAGGAGAGGCAAAAAAAATAGCTTAGACTTCATGCTTATTAGTTGCGATGTGGTTATTTGTAAGAGGAAATTACATATATGAAGTTGGTTATTTGCGTGGAATTGAGGCTGTTTTAATGACACTGGATATTCAATGGTAATTTCAAACATGCGATTGGGTGTATGAAATTTGATTCGGTTTGAATGGAAACATATTGGGGACTTGAATAAGTTCTCTCTTTTTTTTCGTGAAATCGAAAGCCTGAATCTTTTAAACAAAGTAGTAACGAACAAGTCACTGAAAGTATTTTCCATCGGTAGGGATTTCTCTCATCTTTTTGGAAGCATACTGTTCTGTTGTAATTAAAGTTGCAATGTCTGATCATTTGAACGTTTTCAAGTTGGGTTTGGTCAGTTTTGTAACATGGGACTGAGCGTTATCGAGCTACAAAATTACTTTCTTCTGCTTCTTCTCGAGTTGCGGCCGTTTTTCCTTCAGTGCTAATCTCAAACAAAGCAATTGTAGTAGATGGTTATCTACCGTGATGATTTCATTGGGTTCGAGGGGCTCAAATTAAAAAAACGCAGCTAATCGCACCAAATACAGATCATGAGTTCGAAATGTTCATGCCTGACCAGAATAATTTCCCGATTTTCTACGCTACGAGTAATCGTAGTGTATTCACTTTTCATCACCAGTCACGATACGATGCAAAAAATATATTCATTTTCTTCGGTCGGAGCAACCGTTCACACGTGAAAAAACGGCGGTCGGTGTTTCACAACTTCCTTGTTTTTCAATTATTCCTCATACTTTTAAAAGTTTGGCTACTGTTGTATAATCAACTCTTAATTATTCTGGAAGTTCATTTTGTGTCTGAAATGGTTCTTCCAATTTTCATTTTCAAACATTTTCGGTGCGCCAGATCGTTTATTCAATATAAAAATCATTATTTTCGTAGCGTCTAAACCAATCGCTGCATGTTGTGTCCGATAGGGCATGGTCGCTGCAAAACTTCACAAAAACTCGATGTGCTTTAGAGGCAGATTTTATTTGAAAAACGTAATACAGTAGAATTCTCCGCAAATCTTCTTTTCTATGCACGAAATTCGACATAGTCAACGCTATGAAAAAATATGTCGTTTACACTACGGTGGAATAAGATCCTACTGTCATTCCCAGCCTTATTATTGTGGAGCTTTACGATGAAGTTGGCTATAGTATTGCCGGTGCAAAAGGCTAAGCTGTCAGGAAACGGCGAAAGCTTAATTATAGTACGTTCGCACTGCACTTTCAAACCCAGTAGATTTAGTGCTGACAACGAAATCAGGGGTGTCTTCAATGTGCATGCTATAGCTGCTCTAAAATCATAGCATAGCATCACTTTAGCAACTATCGTAATTCGCAGTAGCCAGGTGAAGCAGCTATGGATATTGGACAGCCAAGAGATGCTACGAAGGTCTGTTTTTACATTAACTCAATAATTTCTTCTTTTAACTTTAGTCTTTGTATATACGTGGATCAGCTTAATACTTAAATTACACTTTAGAAATTGTATGAAATTTCGAAGTTTACAGCATACAGCTGCAGAAACCATGAAAATTTTCCGAACATATTCAAACGTTTTACTTATTCCCGGCTATACTCAAATTTATTGTTTCTATCCTTTGTCACCAAAGCGCGAAAACTGCTTTTCATTTCCATTTCTAATCAAAAATGACGTTTGAGCAATATGTCAGCTATGTATGCACGTCCATTTTGCCTTAGCTGATTTCTTGCTATCGTCACAGCGTGCATAAGAAGTTAGTTCCTAACCAGCTTGCGGACTCCATGAGTCCGTATATGTATACGGACAAAAATTCGGTGAACTGGCCTGAGGTTGTATTGTTGATCAGCCTGGAAAATTGGAAGAAATCGCATAGAACAGAAAGAGGTGCAAGATAAGATTCGACAACTACATACTCAGGCTAGATTTTTTTTTGTTGCTCACATACGGCTCACTTTCGCAAAAAATACCAGCCACTCTCAGGTTGCTTTGACAGATAATGCATTGCGTAAATGGAGGCGCAATTTCAAGGTCAAAGTGTTTTTTTTTTCTGGAAAATGGAAGTAGTTAACCCACTTATCATTCTATACACTTTACTATCGTCACAACGTAAGAAGTTCCTAACCAGCGCACCAACTCCTTCCATTTTCCAATAAAAAAAAAACAATTTGATCTTGAAATTGCGCCTCCATTTACGCAAAGCATTATCTGTCAAAGCAACCTGAGAGTGTGTTGGTATATTTTGCGAGAGTACGCCGTATGCGAACAGCGAAAAATGTAGCCTGAGTATGTAGTTATCGAATCGTATCTTGCATCTCTTTCTGTTCCTTGCGATTTCTTCCAACTTTCCAGTCTGATCAACAACACAATCTCAGGTTAGATCACTGGAATTTCGGTCCGTATACAGAAACGGAGTTTGTAGTTAGTTCCTAACCAGCGAAATGCAATAGGTCTGTCCGCGTGCTACGATTAATTGCAATGAAGCCGTTTTTGTACTCCATTTTACTGAAAACTGAAAATTTCCCCTCTTTCAGTAAAGGGTCTGAGCAATGCCTCCTAGAAGTACGGGCCCTCAGGCTACGTAATCGTTCTCGCTGTGACGTCATGGCGTTAGGGAATTTTGACATTTCCACACCGAGATTTCACTTGTGGTTTTTTAGCTAAAATATGAATAAAACGTTAGCTCTTTGTGCTAACTTTGTGCGTTTGCTTTCATTTTGTATCGACCAATTGTATCGCGATAATAAATCGACACGGAACGTCACATAACCTAACAACAACTGATAAACATTTCGTAGCGAATTTTTGCAATTATGCCGCACGTACTGCATTAATTTGTGTTTTAGCGGTTCACTAGTACTGTTCCGCATATACCACTTTGTTTTCATTTCACTCACTTTAACACAACCCGTACAATTAACATTTTCCCGCGGACGTCCCATAAGACTACGTGTGTTTTTCGCGTCATTTTGTCCTATTGCTGTGACGTCATCATTCTGCATTACGGCCCGTACTTCTAGGAGGCATTGGTTTGAGCTACTGAAAAATACTAAAAAGTGTCAAACGGTGTGGCGTGAGTAAATATTTTCAAATGTGCGCGGCAAGCAACATATTTTTGGGGTAATGTTGTTATGAAGGACGAATATTTTTGTGACGATAATTTATCACCGCTTAAGATGACTATAATCACTATTGTTCTCCCAAAAACCGACAACTGACACTTTTGTTTGTCAATTTCCAGGAAATGCAATGAGAGTGTTTTCATACTTTTCATGAATTTCTCCCACATTCAGGAAAATTCAGTGACTGAAAGTACACGAACAGCAGACCTATTGTATAACCAATCAGGTAGATTTGTGGTCGATTTGGTCTCAAATTGATCAGCGAATCGAAATCACATGATTTGGCCTCAGTGCGAACGGGCTATTAAGTCCCTAATATATCAAGTTATTTTTACCTGTATCAAAGTAAACATTTGTTTTATAACATCAGATATATATGAATCGTAACATATGTAACAATGTTCGTCGAAACAATACAATGTGGAATAGTGCTGCCGAAATGTTCCATTTCTTCAAAGTGATGGATCATGTCTAAAATTTGACGCTCTGCACCGCACCTTAAACGAAACAAACGGAAATGACAAAATTCGACTGAATGTAAATAATTGCCTTAAAAAGTAAAAGTAAACCTGAAAAAAATCTCAATGTGCACGATTTGCTCGCGATTTTATCTTTACTCACAGTCCAATTCATACCAGACTTGACATTAAGTCCAACTGTATCGAATAACTAACTTAAATGTCAAACCGAACTTAGAACTTAAATTCAACACACATAAAACAGAAACTTTGACGCGGTTTGTTTTATGATCGTATCTCCAGATACTTCACATACTCATATACACCTTAGAACTAATGCCATATTGCATATAATAATTCTAGGTTCGTTCAAAATAATGAAACTTCAAGGATATTTTCAGGTTAAACACTTTTTCGAAGACAATCGTAATTTAATAGGACAGTAATTTCATATCAACTTAAGTACATGTATATGCAGCATGTGGCTGTTCATATGTATTTACAACTGAAATCTTCTCTGAAGCAGCTAGCTATAGGACGAGGTAGTAATTTATAGCAGTGAACAATAGTTGGGTTGGGTTGGGTTTCGTGTTGTCGTAATTAGAGATAGAGAACGTCTTGGTGTGCCGCAAAACGTGAAATTTCTAGAGATTTGAATCGCTGTGACATAATTTTACAGTTTGTCATGGGACAATTCGCCGACATTTTGCATATCGCGAATATGCAGCCTGGATTAAAATTGTTTATTTGTTTGACTAATGACACTCTTATTTCAAGGCTGTTTGTGGTGAGTTTTAAAGCGCAAGAATCGCAGTTATATGTACCTATGTATCTCGTTTCTTTTGAAAAAGTGGAACAAATAATTAAATAATAACTAACATCAAGTAAAACTGGATAAAGACAGCGGTTTCTGTCAAAATTGCTTTAAGTGCACACATGAAAAATCGAATTTATTTTTCTTCCATTTAATGCGCTCTCAAAACAACCTAATCGCTTCATTTATCAAATTTCTTACCATATTCCCGAAATCAATTTTTTATCTCAACAATCTTTCGAAAAGAGCCAATTATTCCAACATTATTTCAATTTACAAATTTCTTTCTCATTGCAGGTGAGTCAAAATCGAAAACTCTGCCTCGTATACATTTCGATCCAGATACACCGCATCAAAATGAAGGTAACAATCAGATCAGAAAAAAATTTCTCAATTAATGGAAAAAACACTTTAATATAATTAATAACTCGAGAAACCGAGCTCAGTTTGAACTGATCCACGTAAAGTAGAAGATCTAGTGCAGATTTTGGCGAAAAAAAATTCTTTCATAATATGTACATCTACATAGATGTAAAGCATGTCAGATGATTTGTAGGAACAAAAAAAAAACAACTGAATTTATAGATACAACAAGTACTTGTTTATAGGTGCACGATGTGGTTTGTTGTTAAGTCGGTATTTATTCAATTGCTTTGATTTTGATTATGTTTTTCTCAAGTTTTGAGGTTAATTGATTTGTGGTTCATTTGAGATTGTGTTTCAATGGAATGTTATTGTGTATGTTCGGCTTATGAACAGAGAAGTTGCATGTGAAAAATTAATAATATTTGTTGTTTTCAAGAATACCAAAATGTTCAGTAATCGTTAGAAGCTCAATAATAGGCTTGAGTCTTACATTCATTTTTTCTATGGTTTCTGTGCTAAAGCGTTACATTTCACGTCATAAAAAGGTATTGAAATGAAATATTGGCATTTTTGTTTGCAATAAACTTTATAATCTAGATTAATTCTCTCAAGCTTCTTTAAAATAGCTTCTGTTTTCATCCGATTCTCGCAGGTGTAGTTAGATTAATGTAAATTTCAAATTAAAAATTCCAGAATAGATACGGTGATAAGATTGTTGCTCTTCTTCTTGCATCAAAATCCACTCCGACCATACACATTTTAACATCGGCGAGCGTAATTTTCACACAAGTCGTTTATCTCTCTATAGATTAAACCAAAATGAAATGTTAATGAAAAATTAGTTACGTTTCACGGCAATTCGAGCATTACAAACATACTATTGTTGAAAATTTATTGATAGCGTAGGTTTTTTTGGAAAAGTTCTGACCATGGAAATTGAATTTTATTGAAGTTTTATTCATTAACTTCACATAGTTCCTGGCTAGTTTAATGATAGATCACTGACACGAAGCTTGTGTGTTTGCCATCTCAATACCGAATTATTATCTCTAGTAGAGCTCTCGGTCAGCATAGCTTCACACCTTATTTTATTCCAAGGAGGAAATGAGTCGTGGAACGAAATACTCCATACTCGAAACAATTCATTAGGAAATTGGAGGAGGCTTTGCTCCGAAAATGGTTGTGGTGAGACGAATTCCCTCTATTCTTTCGCATGATAATGCAAATTTTATTCGTGCATTACAAAATCTTACCATTAATTTGAATTGATGATTTTTCATTGATGATCATTGATTGAGCTGTGTAAAATGAAGTCGAATTATATGAACTCATTATTGAATATTTAAAATTATTCAAGAAATAAATTCTCCAATCTCAATTTGTCTATAAATTTTCATTGTGACCACGTTCCGAAATTCATATAACAGAAAAATCGAGCGAAAATGACATAACAAGCAATGTAATGAATAAGCATTTAAGCAGCAGCATTAATAATTGGGGAGTTACTTGATCTAATAAAAACTTATATTATGTTAATTTACTTAAACTACAATCTAATCATGTACTTTAATTCAATCAAAACTCAATGAAAGTTCATTTTAATCGCTAAAAACTCCAAAATGAAAGCATTCCAATAAAATTTCTCAGACCTACACACATGAAACTGATGAACCACAACCACCATATTCTAAACAAGATTTATTAAATTTCAATTGATCCGAAAAAAACAAATGAGAATTTCTCGGAAGAATTTCGAATGTTGTGCACTCAGTGAACCGAAGAAATATATAGTAGATTCATTGAAATGGAACTAACATTATTGCTGATCTTTTTTGTTTTTGTTTGATTCTCTTTAATTTTATGATTTTTCCTCTTGTCCCCCAAATTTGTCGAAACAATGGAGTAGTGCGGTGCTGCTGTCTCAGTTTATTCGGGCTTTTCATTCAGGCCGCCCATTGTATTAAACGATTTCGATGATGGGTGGTGATGATTCATGATGAAAATAATTGGATAGTTTTATTACCGGTCGAATGGAACGCATTAATATATTAAATAGCAGGTTCCATTCCATACCAACAGCCACCGACAGTCGGATCAGTCAACGGCCGTGTGAATGTGAATATAAATGAAAGGATGTATTATTTTATTGAGTACATATCTATGCAGTAAAGTTGTATAGCCGTTGTCATAGTCAGCAAATTGATGCTACTTAGAACTTTTGATGATTTCTCGGTAACGATTACTATAATTGTGCAAGATAGAGATAAAAAAAATTATAGCTGCGATTTATACAGAATAATAATTACTATTGTCTGGACATATTTGTAATTCTCAGTAGAAGTTTAAGTTCGTAGTCAGGTAAGTGACTATAATATTCATGGCGAAATTTATTAAATTCAAGGCTCGTTTCGATTCAACTAACTGTTCAGTGAGAACTTGAGGGTGATTGTATGATAGTGGTAGAGATGCGTGTAGGAATTCTCACGTCGTGTTGACAAACAAAATAAAAATTTAAGGTCACAAAATACGCAAGAAGCTCTGGCCAATTGTTTTAAAATTATTTTTATTTATTTTCATTACTATTGCATGTGAAGAGCTAATTTAGCTTGTGGATATAGCATTGGCTTCTAGCGTGTTAAATGGCAAATTTTACTGAGCACAAGAGTGTAAATGGTCACCAGGTCTATTCTCGCCTGTTTTTCTCCATTCGCACAGATGCCAAGCTATGGCAAGCACGAGAGTGTGAATAGCCTTGTATATAACCAGGACCGACTTAGAGTGACTTGACTTGGAACGGCTTGAGATAAAACTTCAAAGTAGGTTTTTGGTGTGACTGGATTAAAGTGGATTAACCGAATAAAATGCAGCTACTTCTACTAAAGTGAGGTACATATATCGCATCGTAACGTCACATATACGAATAGAACTCAAATGGGTTTCACATTTTTCAATCCTCAATCGCTCGATCCGCGTTTTGTAACGCCCAAGTCGATCCAATCCAGTAAAATTTTGTGATCGGATTGACTTAACTCAAATCAATCCACTGCGCGTATACAACGTGGTTTGACTAATCCTAAGCCGGTTTGAAACCACGTTATAAACGAGGCTAATGATGTTTTCCCCGGCGCCTATCTGTTATATTATGCCGCGTTTACACATACGGGCCAACGTCTCGTGAGGGCAATTGACAAGACAAGACATTCGACAAGACTCAGCAAGACATAGGGTGAATTGTTTACTTAGGATATTGCACCATGCAACTCGCACCATGCACCATGCATCTTTCGACAGTTGTGAGCTGTTTTGTTCAGTTCAGTGAACGATGGCTGAGATACAGGTTGTGACTATTGCAACTGCCTGGTGTGCGTTGAGTTATTTCAATCTGTGCCACGTAAGGATATGTTTGAAGTCCCGGCGAAAAATTCGAAAATGTAAATGAGCATTCGCTACCCTCTCAAATCCCTTTGACTCGGTACATAAAACCGACTTCGCTTCCAGCGGCTTCGAGCTAGGACGAGACGGTCATAAACACTCAGGCACAGCAATAAAAGGATCATTATCCCTTCGTAAAACAAACAAGAGCCGACGAGCAAGCCATTTACACACTCGTGCTTGCCATGAAAAACACAGCCGAGACTAGACAAGGAGACCGTTTACACACTCACCAATCGATTTGGCTTAAATAAACTGTTTAAAGTGAAGACTTTGCATATCTCGTCAAATATTTTGGGAAGTAATTTCCCAAGTTCCTCGCCGAAATGTTCGCCATATGTGTAAACGAGTCATTAGGTTCCTGTTTCGAATTTGGGTTAACCTATCTCTGATTAGTTACCTGATTCAAATCAGGGACAAAGTGAGGCGTGATGGTAATAAATTTACACTCGTTAAAATTTCGATCACAAAAATGTAGCTTTGCCAACTCTAAACACCAAGTCTCGTAATGTTTTGTGGTAAAATACTTTTTTTATATTATTGCATATGCATGTATACATCAGTAATTACACTTGCACATGAATATAGGCTTATATTCTCATTTTTGGGTAAACGTCGGAAATTATGCGATGAACATATCTACAGATGCATGCGTGAATGGAAAAGTTAGACAACCTTTCGATTGACGCATTCATCTGTAGACTAGTTCATGGCATTATTTCCGATCTAGAAAGCAAAGATAAACACTATAAAATTAATTTCAAAGCAAATTTTTCACAGACATCTGTTTTGAAATGTTTGGATTGAACAACATCGCTGCGATTTAACTTGAAATTATCGTATGATTCGAAAGTTAGATTTTTTGTGATGATATAGAAAAGGGTAAGATGAGGTGATTTTGTGCTGATTTGACTGTGAAAAATTGATTGTCTATTTACTGTAACTTTTATTCTTGCTGCTTTTTATCAAAAGAGTATTTTTTGATAAAATTATTATCAGACTGTTTTTCGCAATATAGTTAATACTAATATCTTTAATTTATAGAAGTAAACGTGTTCAGCTTGTTTGTTCTTTTAGTTTGAATGTATTCGAATTTTTAAAAATTGAAATCCGAGCATCAATCTTTTTCATTTCTTCTCTGCGAGCAATCATTAAATTTTTAAACAATTCTCAAAGCTCAAATCAAATGGATTTTATTACAAATAGTCATCGAAATTTGTATAGTTTCAGATAAAAAAAATTAAAATTTAAGCGAAACAAATTGCTTCAAACACTTTTTGATTATTAAAGCACAAAGGCAATACAGATAGATTGTTTCTAAGCCTTTGTTTTGTGTCGTTGCTTTGACTAACAGCAATATTAATATAAATACTGTTGAAATTATGAAAAACAGCGGCGTTTTTAGAGGTTCACTTGTACATTTCATCAACAATTCAGTTGGTTTTTACTATTGGAAATTTTTGTTACCACCTAAATGAAAAATGATTTAATAAATGCACTCTAAATATATATATATATATATATATATATATATATATATATATATATATATATATATATATGTATATGTATGTATATATATATATATATATATATATATATATATATATATATATATATATGTATATATGTCAAAAATAAATTTATTAATTCTTAGGTTGACATTGATTACTCAACTTAAGAGGTATTTAACATTAAAAAATCGTAAATTTAGATGTTATTCAAGTTTGACTTGCTGTCTATTGTGCTGTTGTGTATTGTATTATGATGTATTACAACATTTGGCTTACACTTGTTGCAGGTTGTGCAATACCTAAGTTTTACTTAGCGCTATATCATGCTTGAAAGCTACTTTAATTTATTAACTAAATCTAGCTTATGCCTAACTACAATCAATTTAGCCTAATTAGACCTAAACTTAACCTATGTCTTTCTTATCCCCTCCGTTTTGTCGGGAGGCCTGCATAATCAAACAGTTTGTCTGTGAGCCTCCGCTATTCTGATATATCCGCCAGACGCATAAATGAATCATTAGAAGCACTCGTGCATCTTATATCACTGTGAGTAAAATGTTGTCGTCAGTTCTACAACCCGGTCCTTAAATGGCTCAAGTCCTGTCCAGTGCCATAGGCGAGAGTTCCTTGGTCAGGGCTGTAGAGCCTGCCAGTGACGAAGCGTGGAATTCTCCGTTGGCAGATTTGGATCAGGTAATGCAGGATGGGGATGCATATGTCAGGATTGGCCGATTGAGTGACTTTTATGGGAAATTGGTTTAGCCTTTGTCATCAAGCCCATATTTTAATTCTATTGCGGACATAAGGGAGAAAATCATGCATGTCTACTCCAAGGAAACATATATACGACCAGGTCTTGTGGTCTTATTGTGGACAGTTTTTGGTCCCCGATACTTCGAAGAGTTTTTGAACACAGGCAGCTGTGTTTTGATACTATTTAATAGTAATTGTTTTTTGCGGGATGATTAAAATTGAAAAAAAAATTTATTTACATTGAAAATTTTTTATTTTGACAAAGTGGTTTCGAAAGTATGGACTGATTCTCATCAGACAACAGCACACAGGTTTTTTTTCTCTCTTTCCCTCTAATATATAAATTCCTAGCCATTTCTCAGAAGTACATTCTTTATTAAATTTTCTTTTAATGGCTACACGTTTGTTTGTGTCGATGTGTTTTCACTAAAATTCTTTTTGATCCTTTCTGCAACGAATAGAAATGGTCGCAAACTTCTCGGGTAAAAACTTACTGATCGATTAAGAGGTGTATCCCTTACAAATATGTCCCCAGCAAAAAATGTTCATGTGAATTCTTACAAAAGACGAAACTATCGCGTCAGTAAAATATACGCTATTATACGAACACGAAAAAGTTTGGGAACAAACTTCAAATAAGTTAGGGCGCCCCAAATTTGCACGAAGTCTAATCCCAAACTTTTTTTCAATGGAGCATACCGTATACTTATGCCGATGTAAAACTACTGTACAAATTTCGATGACTGTATGTCGGATTCAGTTTATGATGGTATTTTTTCCGCCTCTATCAAGGGCTGGTTAGGATGGTAGAATTAAGAAATAACAACAGGGGGAGGATTGTTGTAGTTTTCAATAATACTACCAGCTCTCGATAGAGGCGTAAAAAACGCGACAATAATATTTTTCTGTATTATCGGCAGAACTACGTTAACTTGTTAGTGTAAATGTATGAATACCGTTTGAGTAAAAACTTACAATTGTAAAATTAACACAATTTCTGCAATAACATTTTGTAATTGCCGACTATTATTAGTTTCAATATTTTCTATTTAAATTGCAATAACTCCAATAAAAAACGAATAAACAAACAAATCTTAAATCCAACAATTGCCACTGCACGCACAACCTTTCAATCATTTTCAACGGCCGCAATCAATCAACTGTTACTGACTTTCAGCAACATTCTATCCAAAACAAAAACCAATTGTTGCTACACACTACTCATCAACTTTACCCAAGCCCCGCCATATCTTTCGGCCAAAATGCATTTATACATTTCTTTGATTGATTTCGAGCACAGCTCACGGTGGATAAGAATAATTAAGCATACGTAAAAAAACTTTCTCTAGCCCAAAAACTTAAATGCTTCATGCGAAAAATAATATGAACAACAAAGCCATCCGATTATGTCGGTTTATTGCTAAATGCGGGAATAAATTTCATTTGGAAAAAATATTTTCAAGATGCTATGTACACAACATGTCAGAGACATAGACAGCCTTCCGGCATTCAACTACAACCGCCGTCATAATCATCACAGCATTTTCACAATGATTCTTCTTACTCTCCTATGGCCGACTCCGTTGTATATATGAAGTAGTAATTTTTGCTTTCTTCGGCAAACAATGCAACAATTCTTTTATTCAGAGCAGTGCAATTTAAACAAAAATTCAGTGGCAAATGCTTTGGAAGTGAAATAAAATTCATTACAACAGACGAACAATTATGTACAGTAAAGTAAAAATTTGAGTTCCTTTCGGTTTTTAAATCGTACAAAAAGAGAAACGACGGCATTGTAAATTTAGTTGATGGTGGCGGTGGCGGCTTAAACTTAATGGCGGGCGGATTTTGTTTCAAATGTATTTTTTTTTCGCTCAAGACTAGTATCTGCCAGCGCTAATCGAAAAAAATGATGCATAGCTTTAATTGTATGAGAAGGAAAATATGATGAATGTATGTACAATATAATGTTAATGACGATGGATCCCATGAATTGAAAATGCAACAGCATGCGTTGTGAATCACAGCAGAAAATTTAAATAATAAATTGTTTATTCTTTGCGGTGCAGTCATGTTCCGTTTGGGATGAATTCGAAATGGAATTTTTAAGAGTATTGGGGTTGTCAGTCTAGAAGGGTTTTTTTTCACTCGAAGTATATTGTAGAAAATAGACAGTACAATGACAATCGGGAATTTACTTGTAACTATCTTTTGTTTTCCAATCAATGAGAATGCAATTTATAAATCATGAAAGGTCAACTATGTAATAACAATAATTGTTAGCAGTTGAAAATCAGATCAATATTGGCACGACTGATTGAAAGCTAAATATTTTGTTGCAGTACAGAAAAGTAAACCAAAATATAAACGATAAAGTGAAGCTAATTTTGTGGGGTTTTATTTACTGCCAATGGGAGATAATATTAATTTTATCTGGCAACCCCTGCCCTCCCCAAGACTCTTCGTAATCAACTAGAATTTACCTCCAGGTAGATACATTTTAGATTTATCTACCTAATTAAATTTTATAAAGAGACCCGACTAATTGAATATATTCATCACATCTCATGCCCAAGCAAAAATGCACAATAAAACATCTTATCACATAATAGCAACATGTATCTACATATAATAGCAATGTGCATACAATAGCAATGTTTTTGCAATGCACGCACATTTTGACTGTTTTTTTTTTGAAATTTATTTATTCGTCTCGTCGTAAGACGGTAATCGTCGTCGAACTCAATACAAAATGCATTAACTATTTCATTTCGTTTATTTTCACTCATCATCCTAATAAGAGCATGATATGTTCTGACGACAGTTGAAAGGTTGATTCTACTTTGTGAAGAAAGACAAGAGATAAGATGTGCCAGAATGACAATTACTTTGACCTTCACAATGTGTTAGTTAACTATCTATCGGCGCTCATATCTATTTATGATGAGTGTCATATATATGTAGGCTTGTTTATATTCATGTAAATGTGTAACTACGATTGCTAAATGTGCAACGGAAATAATTAGCTAGAGTAGTTTTGTTAATCGAGTAAGTATACAGGTTGCGGCGAATACAATTGGACGCTTGGCGTCGTTAATGTCATTCTAGGCCAAGCTGTTTGTATGAGTAATTATCTATTTGTCAAGTGTGAATAAGTTCTTATTACAATGGCAATTTAATTTGTTGCAATGTAGTCAGAGTGTTGTGGAATAAGGTCAGGAGAGTGAGTATATTGTTTGATTATTATGAACGATTTGCATATTGTTAAGTATTTCTATCGTATAGCTTGAGTCGTGTATTTGGATATTATGTAATTGATGCAATTAAGAGCGCAACTATGCGTTGTGCTCATGGCAACTGCAACTGAAACTAGTACTGCAGTCAAATTAGAACACATTAGAGAAATTAGAACAAATAAAAATAAATGGGTGAACGCCCAAAGGCAACTGCAACTTCCCACTTGCAGTTAGGATAGATCTATTCCGCAAAGTTGCAGCTGTGTCGTTTCCGATAAAATCGCAGGGGAAACCACAATTCTGACAAAATACAACTGTTGCCATGACAACAATAGTATTTTACTATCAACAACAAAATAAAAGTGTTTGAAGAGTTGTAAAAATGGAGTCGTATAAAATTTTTTTTTTTTTTTATTTATAAGTATTAATTTTTTTATTATTATTTTTGACATACAGTGGCTAACAGCCAAAATGATGTATCCAGGTAACTTATGAAAATTGATCAATATCTGAAATAAAGAAAAACACTTGTGAGGAATTGCAAATATAATGCGTATTTATCATTTAAGTGAAAAAATAACAAACAAATATAATCAAAATTAGTAAAAATCCAGATAAAAGTTGATTTTAACCTCACAACCAAAATGATGTGAAACGGGTTTTCCTATAAAAAGTACCGCTAATTCCAATCATCCGTTTGTGAGGTAAGAATATCGCATTGCAGACATGATGACTATCAGTCAGAACTTGGTTCTTGAATGAAATCAATATTCTGTCAAGAACAATACGGCATTTAATTCGCAATGAGCCGTCACACTTCTATTCAAGAGTGAAAGTTAATAATAAACCATTTCAAGGACGGGTAACCTCAAAAAAAATTGCTGAGATTGTTAAAAGGAGTGCTTCAACGGTGCAGCAGACATATTATCGAATGTTTTGTGCGCGAAAGTCGTGTAGGAAATCGACTCGAAAAGCTCATAACACATTTTTTTTCTGAAACGGATCGCCGTTGGGAAAAACGATCCTACAATGAGTGCCCCCAAATTTGAAGAGTTTGCTGAAAGGACTCTCGGCAAAAAGGGCAACCTCCAAACTATAAGAAGGATGCTCAGAAATGTCAGTTTAAATGGTAGAGTTGCCCGGACGAAACCTTTCATCAATCGTAAAAACAGATTGCGCAGGATTGATTACGCTCGTGAATATCTGAAAAGGATACAGCTTTTTGGAAAACCGTCATTTTCTCTGATGAAAGCAAATTTAATTTATTTGGATCTGACGGGGAAAGATACGTCTGGAGGCAACCAAATATAGAGCTCAGTCCAAAACATTTAAGGGCCACTGTGAAACACGGAGGTGGACATGTCATGGTATGGGCATGTATGTCGCAAGCAGGAGTCAGAAATTTGACTTTCATCGATGGTATCTTGGAATAAAACCAGTATTTGAATCTGTTGAAAGAAAACTTACTGCAAAGTGCAGAAAAATTGGATATAAGGGATAATTTTCGATTTTATCTGGACAATTATCCTAAGCATTCCTCCCAACTCGTTCAAACGTGGCTCATTTGGAATTGCCCACATGTTATTCAAACACCTCCACAGTTTCGGACTTAACTGTTACAGAGAATTTGTGGTCAGAGTTGGAGAACGGCATCAGGAAACATATAATTAACAACAGACAGGACAGAACAGAGCTTTGCAGGAAGAGTGAAAGCAAATTCAGCCAGAGTACACAACATCTTTAGTGCAATCGATGTCCCGCACATTGGACGCAGTTCTTAATCAGAAAGGCTATCTCACGAAATACTAGATGTAATATTTTTTTAATTTTATAGGTTATTAAGAGCTTGATACAATTTTTTTTCCATCAAAAACCATTTCACATCATTTTGATATGACGCCAAAATCGGCACTTATCTGGATTTTTATTACTTTTTTTCGTAATGCAATATTATTTTTGATATTTTTTTTTTATATTAATTCAGAAGCTGACGCGGTTATTGATAATTTTTCATAAGATACTTGGCCACATCATTTTGGCTGCCAGCCACTGCATGTCCTATGTTTCACCACCAGGTATGCCTTCCTGTCCCGAATCGACAAATCAACGACAAACGATTAGTTAGACCCTGGGCAAAGAACGGCTCAGGCTCATCCCATGAGAAATTCTGTTCTAGAGGGTAACGCGAGTACTTCTACCGTTAGGACTCGCTCATGCATTAAGTCTCCTACGTTAGTACCGTTACTTCGAATATCACCTGGACTTCCAAATCACTCTAACCACAGTGAATTTGTCCTTCTCCAGCCCCCTTCCTGAAGAATCTCTAAAAAAAGGTTCCGCGATCAGACAAAGAAACGGCGTGGCCTCCAATCATTAACTACAATGTTGTTTGTTCACTTTTCTCGTTGTGAAAGGAGTATCTATCGAAGAGAATACAAACTCCAATCTTCACATTTAGACTATAATATTTCATTATTTTTACTCTAATCAATCATTTTTCGACATTTATCTGAAAGCTATACCAAAACCACTCACTGTGGAGGTCCATTCCTGAGGAATCTCTTAAAGGCGCTTTCGATCAGATAAAGAATACGCGCGACCTTCAATCATTAAATACGATTTAATGTATTCACTTTTCTTATTGTGAAACAAGTACCTATCGAAAAAAATACGAAATCCACCACTCATTCCTCACAAAGACACTATAATATTTCTTTCGCTTGATTCTAACCCATCATTTTCAAAATATATAATTTAATTTATTTAATTATATACTGAGACTACTCATTGTTAAGATCCACCAACCGTTTGCTCCGTTACTTTTCATCAACCTGGTACAGCTCCACGCCCATGAATTCACTGCTTTCGTACACCTTATTCTGCTTAATTAATTTCTTAACCCTCGTTATCACAAAAAGCAAACTTTCTTCCCGCTGGAATCTATTTTGCGAACACGTCTACTTTTCACCAGGATCATATTGAGAATGTCCTGCCAACCATGCTCCCGCAATTCTCCAACCTCGTTCCCAAAACTTTCCTCCTCCCCTCCTTTACCGGCATCTCAATTATCTCGCTTCTTTGGGTGCTTGACCTCTCCGCGCGTGTATCTAACAGGTTCAAGTCCTATTACCCAACGTGTAGTGAATTGTGTCGGTCGTGCAGCTACCATCGGTCTACTGCTGCGTGACACTGACAGTTCGCGTGCTGATCATGTGAAAATCTGTGCAAAGGTTGTCAAAAGTATTTAGAAGTTTTCCTTTGCGTCCCATATAGTTCTGATGAAAATGAAGTGAGCGGTGGATCGGGCTTAACAAAGGGATAGTATCGGGTGGCGTTCGCTCACGAGAATTCTCAGTAGGTCGGGCGCCACTCGCTTCAAATAATTCCAAAACTATCACACTACCATCGTTCTGAAGCAAGAAGGTAATGACGGTTAAAAACCACACATAGTTCCCGCGTACATGGAAAGTCGAAATATTTATCTACCGCGAGAAACAACCCACTGGCTTGATTTAGACTGTAAATTATAGCCACCAAGAAAAACTTCCACAATAATTCGACAATTACGAAATCTTACCAATTTTAGCTCCTATGCGATATTCACTTACACTTAAAATTAAATTTTTCTTCTTAATTCTTCAGTACTTAAAAGACTCCAAAGACAAAGAAGTGTGCACACTATCCTTCAACAGATGAATTAGTTGATCGTTTTGCTCGATATCGTGTTTGCTAACTATTAAGGTATTCCCTCGCCGGGACCCGTTTAATGATTTGTTTTATTTTTCCGAAACTACATATGTCCCTAGGTAATCGCTGTCTTTACGGTGGTCAAATTTCACATCTATACTGCTCAAATGCTAAATTTTCTCCATCGACACGCCTTTAATTCTCCAAAGAATTCTTCGTCCTTTATCTAATGGTCGTCTTCGGATGTCATCTTGCGTTTTCTCCAATATTTGACTTTTAGAGTGCAAAAATCCGGCGACCTTGGTAATCCGTCCACTTACCCAACTCAAATCAAAAAGCCCGTTCTGTTCTTGTCGTGACAGATGGAAAATTATCAAAAACAAAAATCATCAGCAGAATTCCATAGATCATCTCAAATGTGGCTCACACATTCCAAACCGGAGTTCGACTTCGCTTCGTTCCATACCAGCCCCCACTTTGAGACGGCGGTCTGCCTGTTCCACGTCCATCGGAGTTAGTTGAAGTATCAATGACAGTTTGAAGTATCAACTTGAAATCGGATTTGGATACGTTGTTTTCACATCATTATTTGTGTATTTTAGTTTTTATTGTATTTTCGAAGATTTAGAAGATCGGCGTGTGTGATCCTTCGTCTGTCAAGTATTCTGTGGTAGTTTGTTCGGCTGCCGATAGTTGCTGCTTGAAATTTTTCTAAAACCTTATGCTGGAGTTACAATCAATGCAACACAACATTTGTTGCCATGTTTTGTCGGTGGAACGAGTAAAGCGCAGGCCACAATGCTCCAGCACATTCCATTCCATTCCGACCCAGCACTCTCCAGCTCATGTCCATTCCAGCAAACTGAACACATAGTCTCCATTCCGTTTAGTGTGCGACAGTTTACTTGTAGTTTTAAAATTTCAGTTTTGCGTGATTATTTTAAAATAGATAGCAATTTTCTATAGTTATTTGGAATGCTAATAAGTTTTATACCCTTGTATAAACAAAAAACACAGCAAAAATTTTTTAGTACTAATAATAATACTACTCTGATCCAGAAAAGTTGAAAGTTGGTCAACTCGTCCTTTCCATTCCATTCCATTCCAGCCTTATGTGTTCAGTCTCGTACATTTTCTATGCCGCCAACTTTGACGTTTATTCTGGAATGGAATGGAATGGATCATTGTGTCCGGCGCTTTACAATCAATGCAACACAACATTTACCGTCATCTGTCACTGGCCATATTAACGAAATTGTTGTTTGATAATATGGATCCTTTAAAGTCTCGTAAAGTGATATCAATGAGCATTTTATCCTTTAAAAGCTTCAGAACATATTGCAAAGCACAAATGAGACAAAAAAAACAAATTCTGAATTTCATTTGCATATGACATTTCCCATTTCCCGGACGTTCATAGGAACTGGTGGAATTGAATATTTTCAAAAATTTTGTTTGTGCCAAGTTTGCGCAGCAAAGTTCTGTTGCATCATTGTAACTGCTCTCATACGTTCTCATGTGTTCAAACTCGTTTTATTGTGCAACAATGTTGTGTTGCATTGATTGTAACTCCAGCTTTATACTCAGCAACCTGATTGTTAATGCTGTAGTCAATTTGTCAGTGGCTCAGGATGATTTTTTATCTGAATCAGACAATCAGTTGTTCTCATGTCATAATCCTATTATTCATAATCCTATGATCAATCACAGCAATTACAGCAAAAAAAATGATACCCTGCTTAGATATTTGCATACAAACACTAAAATTGCTCTTATAGCAACTTCCTCATCTCTTTGAACAGAAAAAAAATTACAATGCACAGCTAATGAAGACTTTACATTATTCAAAACCAGTTCAGTAGCCGTCCCCAGCGTTATCGTCATCATTTCCTAGTTTAATCAACTCAACTTTCTCACCTATATACCTGCAAGCATAATTCACTTAGCTCATGCCCCGTTTGCATAAATCACGTTCTAATGCATATTAACGGTAATATTGCACATCATCAACATCATCTTAATTTATTCGGCACACTACATCATAATCAAAGCGCAAGCATTGCGCCAGTACTATCATACCGCCGCCGCTGCTACCTTTACTAAATAGCACTCGTTGATATTAGATCTAGTAGCGTCAGCAAATTTATCTTTACTATCTGAACACGCTACGTGAATCCATTTGCTTTTCACCTGGAAGCTCCACAAAATCTGGTACTCTGGCTGTTATTGTTGTGGTTATGCTCATATATGTTTCGTGTCATTTTTCGAAAGAAATTATTCAGCAGCTGCAGCCTGGTACATAGCGGCGCAATGGGAAAAATCTGGTGCATCGCGAACGTGATTCTGTTTCCGATGAGATTGTCAGAAACTCTTCACCGTTGTGTCTTAGATGATGCACCGGTCCGAAGCGCTGCTGGGAGTTTAGTTGAATTTATTATCTAGTTATTTATGATTGTTTGATGTTGCCGAGCGGAGAGCGAGATGACATAATTTTCATTCATGTGTTTTTGTGACAAATAGAGCGAGAATAATGGGAAAGCAGTCTAGTCTAGTTACGGAATGAAAATGAGATGAGAGGGCAGACGGACTGCATGTTGTTGGATTGTTTTGCTTCCGAGTGGACGCTCTTGATTGCAGAAATCGCTCAGATACTTCAGTTGCTGTTAGTGCTTGATATGAATCGAGCTATGACGAATAGTAAGATCTTAAAATATTACTTTTGAATTATCAAAATATCACTTTTCAATTTCCTTCTGTCAACATCAAATGTAATAAAATTCCAGACATAAGTACTAAAATTCAGTGTTGACTCCAACATCAAGTACTATATGTTTGTAAACATTAAGCACTTAATGTTGGCAAACATGAAGTACTACAAGTTTGTAAACATCAATCACTCTAAGCTTCATACCCTATCAACAATAATCAATTGACTGTGACACCGGCAAAATTTTAAGATTTGAAAGTAGCACTAAAAAATAGTTCATTTCGACAAGTTCAAAGCAGAATTTATCAAGTTAATTTCTGATTGATTGAACCGCCTAAAACTTTTATATCTACCTTTCATTCTTTCTTGTGCTTCTCACATAAATTTCTAAAAAGGGTTACTCTTCAAGCCCAGAAATCAAAGATGAAAGAAAGAAAAAATCATAACTTGTCATATAATCAAACGAGAAAATTAATGGCATCATCTCGCCGCTTCTATTTTACAATCATCATCATCATCTGTTATCATTTTGTTCCTACCCACGGATACGATAAATTGATTTACAAAGTTCTTTTGTAAGGTTTCCAATTAGACCGGAAATTATAGACTACTACTTGAGATTCTAAATAACATTGTACACTTCTAAGATCTCGGATGTGCATCCGCGTAATCGTACTTTTGCTTGTTACTTTCAACAACATCGAAAGCTACGCTACGTTTGGATACATATAAGTATATAATATCGTTGGATACATTCAACTCATTGTAAATACATAGATATGTTGCTAGCAATTGTGTGTTGTCTATCGATCGTTGTCCATCTTTTATTTCCGATTGCGGCTGATGGTCTCAAGTGCAAACTGATGGTATTGTTGCAAACATCTATTGAATATGCATTGAAATAGACGTGAAGCATGAAATCTACACTGATCTAGCGCATATGGACAATAGATGTACATATAATGCTTGCTGTTGATTTGTTGCAATGGATATGACGTACTGTGATGATTGATGGATGACATTTGTGAATTGTTATTGTTTGAAACTGATGCGATACTGGCTTTCATAGGTACTACTAATGATAATTTTTGCAAGTGAAAAAGCTTGTATTTTATAATAATTATAGTAAAATTGTATTTAATGGTGGTTGGTCGCCAATGAAAATCTTCTCCCTATTTTTATTTGTTTTTGTTGCGATTATGATTAAGCTGCCGCACTTTGAGGAGAATAAATTATCTCCCTTAGTGCTTCTACTCCGAAATCTAGTGAAAACATTCAACAACTACCTCGAACTGAACAAAGTCAACGTATGTTTGCATTGTATATTCCTTTGAAACAAATATCGTCAGCAACACGAGCACATAGTACAATTGCATACGTATGTATGTAAATCCGCATTGTTTCCAATCGCCATCAACCATCCATTGTTGAACTTTTTTATGAAAAACGATTCGATTATCGTAAAAAAGATCTTTAATGTTTGATCAGCAATTCAAAATCAGATAAGCACACAGAATCATCTTTCACAATCCCGTTATTTATGCATGCATCTCTCTGTGATCGATGCACACATGCGCATTTGCAACCTGAAAAACACTTCAGTTGAAGTACAACAAAGAAGACTTGAGCAACTATAATACATCACAAAATATCGAATTCACACTTGAATAAGATTTCATTTTCGTTCATATTTTTTTTCGAAGAGAAGTGAATTTGACATAATATTTTGGTTTAAGTTTAAAGCTCAGTTTCAAGGTATAATCATGACGGCGGCTTAAAAAACGAAACAATTCAAGCAATGTTACGTTATTGTGCAACATCAGCTGTAGATTAGTTTTGAAACTGGGCTATTCGGATTTACTTTAATTTGTCTCAAAAGTTCGCTTTTGAAAAACTCTGCCCACTTGACACTTCAATCAAACAATTATCTCAGACAAAAACCATTCGTCTGCTAACGGGCTACAAAAACTACCACTTCATGCAATTTGCTGCCCAAACATTTCACATAATTTAAGCAGGTGATTTATGACACACTGATTTATTTGCTCATTAAGATACATTTTTTCAGTGTGCTTTATAAACTTAACTGACTTTCGAAGAACGGCGGTGGTTGATTTCCTGACCACGGATACAATGCAATAGATAAATTTTGGTATAGTTAGACAATGATGAGAATTTGATGCTGGTGGTGACCCTAATGATCTATCTGATTTGATTGCTGTAAAATGTTTGAGAAAAAGAAATAATTTTTTTCTTTCAATTTTCCAACGCAAGAGCATAGTTGAAGAGGTTAGCAAACGATGAGCAATTAATACATACGGATTTTATGCAGTAAAATGGTAAATTTTTGCGTTGGCTGTTGGAAAAAGTGATTAGATGATCAAATAAGCGTGCAAAAATTTCGATTTTCAGTGAATCTTCTTGACTGGCGGCTGTAATAGGATTTTCCGAATTTCTTTTTCGTGAAAACGATTTCTTAAAACTGAGAGTGAATTTCGAATTGAGTAATTTCGTTTTAGTTACAAGATTATTGTTGAAAAATGAAAGTGAGATAAAGTCAATGTAGTTTTCTGAAAATAGGCACCAGACGATTTCGTACGTCTGATTATTTGAAGCAACTTTTTTTGCGAGAGATAATAAGAGATTATGACGTTACTGGTGTACATACATAAGTATAAGTTTTGTGAATGGATGTATTCTCAAGCAGCATTGATTAAGCCGGGCGTTTGGTCTATTCTTAAATGCTATTGCAGTAGTTACTGTCATTGAGTACACTCAGTGTGTGTGAAAATGTAAGTTTTGCTTTTTTTTAGCCGTCGTCATGTCGTGCAAAAACAATAAATATGAATTTTCAATTTTTCAACATTTCAATGTACTAGATGCGTTAATAAGTTTCCGGTTTTTTATAAAAAAAAATTTCAAATTTTAAAATGTTTAATCAAATTATCGCCCCTCATTAGCTACACATTTTTGTCATCTCTCTGGTCAATACACGAATACTGCTACAATAAAATACGACCGAAATAATGCATCCAACCAATTTTGCACTTCTATGAAATTGGGCAAGTGTAGTAGTCCAGCCAAGTCTTAGGCCCATTGACTGGAAAAAATGATAATCAGAATCAATACGGCGGGTATTCTAGCAGCTCCCATTTCAGTGTTTTGATCGTGTCCGCGACGATGGAAATGCGGTGGCATGATGCGGTTTTGTGCTGCAAAATCATTAGTTCGTGTCCCGTATCCTATTCTGAACATTTGTCGAGCAAAGCATTGTTTAAATTAATTGTTTGCTGTCGGTAGCGATGCTGATTGACTGCTCATAATACTCGATTCTTTTTTAGTTCCACTAAACGCAAGCATTGTCTTCTTTTCGAAGTGATTTTGCCGTGCTGCCGCCAGATGAAAGCCTCGATTTTCCGCGTTTGGAACTCTTTCTCATTGTCATTAACAATTTGATGCAGTAATCCCTTATTTTCATGCTGCAAAAGCAAATTTCAAAACAGACTCTTTAATTTTCCATGTGCCTTTCAGTCAACTCATGTGACACCCATATTTCCTTCCTTTTGAAGTTTTCCCCATGGCATGTAAACGTTTGGAAATACATTTTCGAGCCCTGTTTAATACCTCCTGAAGATGATATTGTGTTCGCGTATCATCTTCATCTAATAACGCTTGTGGATCAGCGTTTTCTATTGTTTTTGGTCTTCTGGAAAAGCTGTTTATTTTGCACAAAAATAGACAACTTCTGTTGAAAAAGTACTTTCGCGTTGCCACATTTGTTGGTGTGTGCTCTCTAGTGCAGTTGTTAAAAAATATGCTTACAAGATCCACGGGTAACCACTATTAAAACGCGGGTTATGTGAAGTTTGACTCACTAAAAGCCCACGAAGCTCCGAGTCGAGACCCTCCTAAGCAACCCTCAAACCTGTCGGTTTCAAAAACTAACACAGCTCATGGGTCGATAAGGCAACCATGGCTTCCGTCTCTATGTTCTCCTTGTTTTGCATCATTGTATCCACGTTCTCTCAGGCGTGCCCAGGCCGAACGTGGATTCAATTATGCGCCTCAAACATGCAAAGCAACCGCAAATAAAGAATGTGTGCTAAGCATCATCGAGCTCAGTCCCACAGTACCAGCAGTACGGCGTGCCCACCTTACTCATTCGATTCAGGTATTTCCTTAAGTAATCGTGTTGTCCTGTTATGAATTGACAAGGTAAGAAATCCACCTCTCCGTAGCTACGGCTAATCCAAGGCTCAATAAGGCCAATTAATTTAGCCTTCCAGCGTCCTTTACTACTTTCACTCCAACTTTGTTTCCAAAGCTCGAGGGTTTGCGTGCGTTCTCTAGCTTTGTCTGGCACGGAGGGAGAGACTCTTCCTTTGCATTTACGCGCTAATATCACAATCACATCCTCTTCTGACACCGTGTGGTAGCTAATGGTGATATGCGAGGCATGTCTGCTGGTACACTGACAAAACTTCCCAAATTTCGGCCCCATCTAGCAAGACGGAATTGGTCGTTACCATCAGCAGTCTCCGTTTCGTGTCACTGGGTCCGCCGACGTTAGCCATTTAGCTTAATCAGTGGACAACTACTAGAGGCCTATCACTTACCCTGCAGATATAATCCCAATAGGTCAGCTTGGTATCCAGGGTCACGCCCAAATACCTGACCAGTTGGTATCCTCCATTTCGTCAGCATGGCAATCTCTGTCTTTAAGGGGGAAGGGGGTATGGTCAGAAGTGTATAGTGACTAGTGTATAGTGACTCAGGAGTGTCCATACAAAATTTCAGGTCGATCCGAGCAAAATTAACGAAGTTATCGGCTTAACAATACAAATAACTCAAATTCATATTTTCGCGCAAATCGCGTGTTATAGCGTTCCTTTCACGCTTGATTAGCCGCGCTCAGCTCTCATATACGTAATAGTAAAGTCTTCCCACTCTATCCACACCTGCCTGTGCTATATTTGTGTAAAAACACTTATTTATGTGACTTGTAGTAGTATACATTCATTTCATCGAGCAGTTACGGTACACGTGTTTCGTAATTTTTCACACACTTTTGTTTCACAGTTAAAATTTTAAAACGCGTTTTTTGAGGAATTTTATTTTTCACGTCGGCGAGACATGTAACTCGAAAACTACTCAACCGATCTTTCTGAAATTTTGTACACTATTTCTGTAGGCAATTTACTAGGTAACGCGGTCGAGATATTTTTTTTCTTGCTTTTTTTATTTATGGAATTTTTTACACCTGAAAACAGAAATTTCGAAAAAAAATTCCGTTTTTTTTCGTTTTTTTGACTTCAAACTTATACCAAAAATTAAATAATCTAGATATTTGGAAAAACTTGACAGCGTTACCTCAAGAAACTCATAAACTAACGAAATATTTTTGGTTTTGTGTCTCACATTAGTTATGTGTCTCACCGCAAATCAACTCTTTGTCCTGAACGAAAATGTCAAATTCATGTTACGAGCTTAATTTTCGATATTTTTCAATAAAATTTTTTTTGTATACTCTTCAAAGGTTGTTCTTTACTGTATGTATTATTCCAATCAAGTTACTATTAACAGTTTTCTAAAAAAAAAAATCTTGAAAATGGGTATAAAATGTGCTGCTCTGGTATACCGTTCTTACTGCCCTGCAGGAATACACAACAAGCTCGAACGATGTCTGCTCATCTTGCCATATTGAAGGCGTTTTTTACATCCAGCGTTACCAGCTCCGGTCTGGTGTGAAAACATGCCTCCTCCGCTCGCTCTTTTGCCCTTTTGCTCTCCCTTTTGCTAAAGCCTCTGATATGGCATAGCTTGTTGAATGCCCTTTCCAGAAGCCCTGCTCCCTGTCAGAAAGATCGTAAGATAGAAACGACCTGTAAAAAAACACAACCTCTGATGTTTATAACCACTGCATGTACCGATGCTGCGCACCTAGTGTAGTCAATTTAATAGATTTGCATTTTTCTAAACTCTCTTGAAAACGTTCAAAATCCATGAAAGCAGTAATTTACCAAACCCCTATTACTTTGTTCATCCATCCCCTTAGCAATTTCAAAGAGTGAAATATTCATAGGACAGGACTCAAATTTGTCCACTATAAGGCCATTTACATGGCTCAACTCAATTCGAGTTTTTAGAAGGTGAGAGTCTGGCGCAGGGTTCACATTTTACTTCATTTGAAGTAGATTAACTTGATTTGAAGTAGATTAATTTCAATTGAAAATGATAACTACTTCACTACTACAGTTTCTTTAAATTCTACTCCGTTTTTGGTTCAATCAAATCAGACGAAATTTTTGTATTTTTGGTGAAAAACACCACCTGTACTCATGGATGTAAACAATTTTCACTTTTTCTGAGTGTAGCGTGGTCTGAGAGATCAGTAATGCAATACAATTCTTCAAAACATAAATAAGTAAAGCGTAACATTTTTGAGCGCTGTACGTTTATATAATTTTCTTATGTTAAAGTTCAAAATTAGAATCGCTTGACAAATTGAATTCATTGGCGCTGTTTTACTCAATAAGTTTTACCGTTACACTAAAAATGACATTTTTTAACAATTTTTTTAAATACTTTAAATACAATGCCACAAATTTGTAGTCTACGTAATTTCTTATCAATCTAATCCAATTTTTAGACAAGTGTGAACCCTGGTCTGGCGTGTTTTCCTTTCGCTCATTCTCATCTGTGTGAAATGTACTAGATGAATGAATTTTGTTTTTTTGAATATTTTCCGACAATGTTATAATTTTGCTCATTTGTGCGACTGGATGCTATCAAAATACAAATATTTCATGTAATTCAGAAAATGCTCACAAAACTAATGACAAGTACGAGTGACGACCCACCAATCCAAGTATTGAGTTGAATCCATGTAAACGCTAAGATTAACAGAATCCGGAAGAATTTTTTGTATTGAGTTGAGTCGTCTAAAAGCCCACTATGTTGATCGTGCAAGAAAATTCAATTTTCCACTGTGCCATGAAATATCTACTCAATAATTTAGTCGTATCACTTAAAAACTATCTAATTAATAGGGTTTTATCCAGTTTAGGGAAATTAATCACTCTAGAATTCAATCCGAGCTGAAAATTAAATAAATTACAAATTAATTTAAAAATTGTAATTTCTTTTATTAGAATGTGTACATGGCAAGGCCAAACTCTGTATTTATCATCTTTCCCCACACATTCCACACTCCTATCCGAAACTCAAACCAATAACTTACCATAGTGATTTTTGCATAGCCCCTGCAAGTATGCAATTAAAGATCTTTGCTGTGGATTTTGTGTGTTTAGCGGTGGTAAACTTGGATATTATGGTGTATTATTTTATTAACATACATTTTAATTGAAATATGTATGAAATACATATTGCAATATTGTATTTATATTAAATTAAGTATGTACATATTATATATATATCGGTGTGGAAAACTGAGGTGGAAATGCAAATTTTCAAAATTACGGTGGCCTTTTTTTTTTTAGGTAAATTCTAATTGAAAAATACACATTGCGCAATCACATAATTCTTCATTCGCAATTAATGAAATATGAATATATAATTGCTAATTACCTGAATATGTGTACATAATTGATTATCGTAAAAGGATCTTGTCTCGAGCTGTGAAATTATGGTTTCGAATAATTTATTTACACTGAATAAATACTTTGTTTTGGATAATCACGCAATTCTCTATAAGCGTCATATAAATTTATGGGGGGAAAACTGGTGCAAATTCAAAAGGATTTCGAGAGATTAAATCTTCGAAACCGCATCCTGTAAACTATTTATATCGATCCTGGCTCATTCAATTGAATTCTGTCGGGTCGGGCGTCTGCCGCATAATTTACAATAATATATTCTTCACACGTTCGCAATATAAACGACCCGATAATATCTATGCGTCAATAAAAGAAGATACAAAACAAGAAAATAAAACTGGATCCCATATGAAGCACCAGCGCAGTGCACATATGCTTTGAGTCGTTGTTGTCGTCGCCATCGTCATCGTCACGATCATCATCGACCACTATTGTGTTGATTCTCGTATAAATTTTGTGCATATTGCATGCAGCATGCAATAATCAAAAGCATTCTTGGACAGGTTTCTTTGGAATTCAGCTGCTGCTACTCCCGGCTCTTTTTGCTGCTGCTATTTTCCGAGCTCTGGACTGGAGGGCATGTGCATCATATGTGATGCATCAGAGTACGTCGTATAGGGTTTTTAAAAAGCCTGATCGTGCGTGTTGTATTTGTGATGTATGTAGCAAGGTCCCCGCTAGGTTCAAGTATATTCAAATATGAGTGCAGTAGCTCAGATGCGGCACATTTGGCTCGTGGAAGGAATTAGTAAGAATTTCAGACTATGGAGTCTGTGTTCAACTCGTTGTTTGTCGCTTGCATGCATGCCTAGGGGGTGTGTAAATTAGTAAATTATTGTATGAAATAAATTAGACCTTGTTCTGGTCGGCTGTAGACGATGGCAACAGATTTTGTGTGTGATGCAGTCACAAAGAAGGAGTCTTTTGGTGGAAAGTTCCAGATGCTGGTCGTGTGAGGGAAATGAATTTTCAAGTGCTGTGTCTGTTATGTAGGAAATACATATTGGCCCAAGCCAGACCAACAAAGCCGATGGCCAATATGTGTACACAATCTTGGTTTGAGATGGCTACGATTGGTCGGTATTGACCTGAGTGGATTTTGGGCACCAACATGCACCAACCAAACGGATTTGACAGGCTAAATAGACAACTGAAGCTCATCAACTCTGGCCATGGTGTGGACAGCAGCATCTGTTCTCGAATTGGCCTGTGGTGGCCCAACCCGAGATGCTCTAGCTTGGGCCAATATGTATTTGAAGCATGAGAGTTTGAAATGTCCTGCATTTAATTGTTCAGAATGTTAGCTTTTGTCACAAGAATTAATTTGCTAAAAGATTGTCCACATTTGTTATGAAAAAGATTGAACCGTTTCATACTGTCTTTTATTTCAAAATTTGTCTCATGGAACGGCGAAGCGATTGTCAATTTTTGTAACAACAGCAATTGAAAGAATTTTGCGGTATATAAGACATTTCACTCTTTAACATGACATCAGAAAATTGCAGTATTGATCAAAACAGGACTTCTATATGAACCTGAAAAATCGCTGCACTTCCTTCCTAATCGAACTAAAAGACCGTCTCTACGGAAGCTAGTCTACTAATCAATTCAAGTCACGAATTTCCGGATCTCCGTATCCAATCTATAAAACAATCTAACACTACATACATGTATGTATATGAATGAATTCTTATTTGGCGCATCGAATGCACCTGGCTTTCGCACCTCATTGCATTGCATATCAGTTACGGTCTATTGCGTTTCGACATGACTCGCGAATTTGCATGAAAATCAAAGTAGAAATAAATCTGCTTCAATTTCAGCTAGTCTTCAATCGACAAATTATGAACCCTCTCTTTTCAAGCAGGAAAATTCGCGGAGCGGACAATCATCACCGTGCAAATTCCATTCCACAATAGTTTCAGTTTATTGAAAAGGTGTTATAGCCTTTGAAAACGAACAATTGTGCACACGTACATATTATATTTGCGACTTATACGTTCCTGCTTAAAATCGAAAAAAAAATGCAATTCATTTCCTCGGATAAAGAATCACCTCTTGCCTTTTTTCCATTGAAGCACGCTGCAGCAGCTGGTTTTTCAATTACGTTCCCTATTCCCTTTCATGCTGCGAAAATTTTAGTGATTGTCAAAGATTATAATCGCACATCGCGACGGTAGCAATACGCTACTATATGCGTGAGGGTCAAACATTAAGTATTTTAATCTGTATCTTTTTCGCATTTCTTAATCTGATTATGATCGAATCTTCTTGCGATAAATACTTTCGGAAACATGGTTCCACATAAGGGATGTTTTTAACATTTGAAAAGGGCGTACAATGAATATCCTATTGAATTTAATTCAAAAGGTTTATCGCTTGTTTGATTTCAAATAAAAGATTGAAGAACGATAGAGCATAAGATATTTATGCGACTGTGTATCTTTCTGTCAGTTGAGAGGTGTGTCATCGAGTGGATCCATTGCGATTTGATAATACGATTATGATAATAAATTATGATTTTTCCACCAGGGTATGAAACATTAATTTTCAAATTAACACTACACCGCGCACATTCATAACTGTTTCAGTTTCATTCGAAAATTTAATTCTCCTGAAAATTCCCACGCTGAGCGCAATTTAATCTTGGGTGTATTTGATATGACCTCTTTTTTACGTCTCCATTCATTCGTATTTTCCGTTCGTTCTTTGAATAAATATACATTTCCTGTATACATTTTTGTCGTGTAGTGGTATTTCAAGCCGAAACTGAGGAACTAAGATGATAGTTCGTCGTTGGTTTAGATTTGGGTTTATCTTTGAAATTATCACCTAAGCATTGAAAAAGATACACGCTAGTAGTAACGGCTAGTGCTCTGGAGTATAAAAAATATGAAAAGAAAAATACTCCACGAAATTTCAATTTTACCTGATTATCATTTATTTATGGTATGGCTTTATTGTATCGTTTAGGTGGCTCATACTAATTGTGATGAGCTGAAAATAAATTGGGTAGGATTCGACGGTGAATTTTCCTCACGTAGCTTTGAAATGTGATGGTTACGATATCACAGCGTTGATGAAACACAAATTTAAGAATGGAACGTATTTACATTTATGTAGTTGCACAGTGTTCAAGCTCAGTAGCTTAATCGAGTCGATGGCATAATTATTCCCATATTTTGTAAAGTATCGGAAGAAAAATGAAAATCTGAAAGCCGTCACAAAACTAGGTCATCTTTTTGCCTGGCATTTTCCACGGCACCAGTAACAACCATTCGACGTAAATATCGCTCAGATTCGGGGGATAACAATTTCGGGCGCCCACCTTTCGAACTTGCCACGTCAATTTTGAATTCTGATGACATGTTAAAGGCAAAAAGGCATTTTTGCCTTTTGGGGTAAAACCACAGTAGCGGTCGAAAAATAAGGCTTTTTTTGACAATTTTTTTCGGAAACCTGGAAATTTCCGTTAAAGGGCTTTATTGAGCTCACATTGAAGTATGAGAAAAAAACTTTTTATTATCATTTTCATACAAAATGGCGGCTATAGCGCCGATCTTCAAATAAGCCTTTTTTTTTAAATTGATAAACGGGCGAAAAGATTTAGCGCAAACGATGAGACCTGGATCAAAAAAGAAACAAAGTTCATTATTCACATACAATTAGCTATAGAATCACGTAGGCGTTTTTATTTAAACTGATTTTTGTAGAAATGGCACACTTTTGAATTTTTTATAATTATTTATGATTGTTTGTAATTGTTTATAATTGTCTTTAAAAAAAAAGTTTACATCCAATCAAAAAACGGCTACGTGATGCTCAAGATATTGCATTTACAAAGCTACAAAAAAAATTTGAGACTGATCGGAGCAATAGTTTTCGAGTTATGATTTCGCCCAAGTTGAAAAAAGTAGTTTTGAGAAAAACGTATTTAAAGTTTAATGTGCATTTAAATCATAAAAATGTTATATGTGCCTTTAACAACGATGCCTGCACCATACATTTGGCTATCCGTGTTGGTGCTCGCCTATATAAAAAAGCTATAAAAAGCTATAAAAAAAAATTGGATTTTTTGAACCGGTTACTGTGGTGTTACCCCTTAAGAATAAGGTATATTTGATACAGTATTAAACATTTATCGATGCAATGAACAGGCTAGATAATATTTGGAAGCATAAATCAGAACCAATCTAGCGAAATCCTTTTGGCCATTCATCTGTTCCTTAAAAAATCTCCTAGTACCCCCAATGGTATTCATTTGGGTGATACAGCTGCTGAAGTGTGTGAGTTTCTACTACTACTTTTGGCCAAAAA